>JAGFBZ010000738.1:600000-987500 GCA_018398805.1 Hirundichthys speculiger | reverse complement strand
AATTAAATCAAACCTGAAACAACAGGTGAATGTGTCGGTGTTTTTGGTGACGTTTCTGCTGCTTTATCAGGTGAGGCGCTGCTCTTCCTCTCCTGCTCGTCCCTTCTGGGCTCCGCGGGCTTCCGTACCGCCCTGTCCGCGTTCTGTCGCCAAGGCAACCGATAGGCAACACACGGAGGAGCCGGAGACGAGTCGACGCTTCACCTTCACCTCCACCTGTCTGACCGACCGAAGCTGCGTGACGTCACGACTTAGACCGACAGGTGAGGGCTCCGTTAGAGTGCGGAGCAGCTGCCGCAGGTGTCGCAGGTGTTTGAAGTGTAACCGTCCCAGCAGAGGCTGTAACCGTCCACCGGCACCGTTACCTTCAAGCAGAAGAAAAGCAGCTGATGTACTGAAACATCTGGGAGTCAGAATGAACATCTGCAGATGTGGAAGTGAAACAGCTAAATATTCTGACGTCATGAACTTTCACCTTTAAATAAGAACCTTTGACTTGATCAACTACAGTCAGAATTCTGATTTTTTAAAACACAGAATTTACGTCTGAATGTCTGATTTTCTAATGTCAGAAATATATGAGAGAAAAGATGAGCAGAAACTGACAGATTTGGAAGAGAGAACAAATATTCTGTCGTTCATAACTCAGAGGAGAAAAGCCGGAATGATCCAACAGTAGGGAGGAATAGATAGACAGGTGTGAATGTTCATCTTCTGACCTCTCACCTTCAGGTTCCTCTCACCTCAAACACACCTGCACCACCTGGACCAGCACCAGAACCAGCACCTGTCCCCGAGCCACCTCAGCTCTTCTTCATCAGCTCCTCAGGAAGCATGGCGTCACCGCGGGTGGGCGTGGTCAGAGACTCGATGCTGACCGACCCGCTGCTCATCAAGGTAAGCATCACGGTCACATGACAATGACCGGAGTCACAGCTGAGCAGACACCTGAAGGCCTCACGGCCAGCTGTGGGCCATCAGATCTGCTGATGAGGACCACGTCTCACTGAAGGGAGGTCTTTGGAGACAGCAGGACTGGTTTCTCAGACATCCTTGAGTCCACAGTTGGACAATCTGTCTGGAGACAGAGATGCTTTAGTTCTGGAGCTAAATGTCCGAGGAATCACGGATGGATGGATGGATGGATGGATGGATGGATGGACGGATGGATGGATGGATGGATGGATGGATGGATGGATGGATGGATGGACAGTTGGATGGATGGATGGATGGATGGATGGAGGGATGGATGGATTGGATGGATGGATGGATGGATGGATGGATGGATGGACAGTTGGATGGACATGGATGTATGGACAGTTGGATTGATGGATGGATGGATGGACAGTTGGATGGATGGATGGATGGACAGTTGGATGGATGGATGGACAGTTGGATGGATGGATGGATGGATGGACAGTTGGATGGATGGATGGATGGATGGACAGTTGGATTGATGGATGGATGGATGGACAGTTGGATGGATGGATGGATGGATGGATGGATGGATGGATGGATGGATTGGATGGATGGACAGTTGGATTGATGGATGGATGGACAGTTGGATGGATGGATGGATGGATGGACAGTTGGATGGACAGATGTATGGACAGTTGGATTGATGGATGGATGGATGGATGGATGGATGGATGGATGGATGGATGGATGGATGGATGGACAGTTGGATTGATGGATGGATGGATGGACAGTTGGATGGATGGATGGATGGATGGATGGATGGATGGACAGTTGAATGGATGGACAGTTGGATTGATGGATGGATGGACAGTTGGATGGATGGATGGATGGATGGACAGTTGGATGGACAGATGTATGGACAGTTGGATTGATGGATGGATGGATGGACAGTTGGATGGATGGATGGATGGACATGGATGGATGGATGGATGGATGGATGGACAGTTGGATGGATGGATGGAGGATGGATGGATGGATGGATGGATGGATGGATGGATGGATGGACAGTTGGATGGATGGATGGATGGACGGATGGATGGACGGATGGATGGATGGATGGATGGACGGATGGATGGACAGTTGGATGGATGGACGGATGGATGGACGGATGGATGGATGGATGGATGGATAGACAGTTGGATGGATGGATGGATGGATGGACGGATGGATGGATGGATGGATAGACAGTTGGATGGAGGGATGGATGGATGGATGGATGGATGGATCAGATTAATTCCCAACTTTATCAAAGTCTCCTCCAGAATAAAGCTGAAACTGTAGATGTTGGACAGTGATCCTGGACGTGGAAGCAACTCTTTCACAGAAGGACTTCAGAAACAGAACATCCAGATTGTCCAGACCTTAATAACTCCATAGAGATGGACTTCAAATGTGTCTGAGCAGTTCTGGAAAGAGGAACGGTCCAGAATGCAGCTCTGATCCAGAGACGCTGAAGGAACTTGTTAAAGTCACTGCTGCTAAAGGAGCTTCAACCAGCTGTGAACTTCAAAGAGACACTTATTTTTTCCTTTCAGCAGGAGAAACACAATAAAAAATGATAACTGAGCACCTGTTGCATGAAGGTCATCTACAGTCAGTTTAGAAACCCATTTAATTCAGAGGTCCACGTTGATCCTTCCTCAGCAGACTAAACTAGTGGCTAATATGATATGAGGGGGAGGCTGATGATGACGATGATGATGATGTCCGTCCCGTATGCAGGCGCCCTTAGGGAAGGCCCGGTCCAGAGGCGTGCCTCCTCCTGGTCCAGACTTCACCTATGGAACCCGGAGCAACTGGAATGCAGATGGAGGTGTGGCTGAGGGTAAGCTCCACCCCTAAAACAACCTCTTCATAAGCATAGAGCCTCTGCAGCCACCATTTTCAATGACCATCAGCCTCAGTTTAAACAAGACAATATTCCATTTAAGGTGTTGAATACTTCATACTCCAGGTTTACATGTTAAAGGACATGAGGCTGATTTATACTTCTGTGTCAGAGCAAAGCCATACTTATGCTGTAGATGTGATCCTACAGTGTTCCAGACTCAGACCTGCTTCCAGAGCCTAGAACTGGTTCAGGGTCCTGGTTCCTGTCCAGTCACTGAACATCCCCACAAGCATAGATGGACCTGTGTGTGTGTGTGTGTGCGTCAGCTGTCAGAGTGTGTTTGAGTGAAGGAAACGTGCCTTCAGGGGACTGAAGTCACAAACACATGTGTGCTGTCGGGGTCCTCTCATCTGTCAATCACACCCAGCTGGTCAGTCCTGGAGTCATGAAGCAGCTTAACATGTGATTGATCCTGAGAGTAGTGATGTGTTATTGACGAGCTCTGCTGGCAGATGCGTTGATGATGATGAGGAGGACTGATGAAGGCTTTCAGTTGTTTTTAACTAGAACAGATGAAACAAGGACAGCGTCCTGACGGCAGCAGCCATCAGACACTTCAAGCATCTCTGAGGACACTCAGCTGATGGGAGGAGACACCTCAGCAGTTCATCTCTCCTCATCTATTTTTTACTTTCGATGTGAGACAGAGAGCTGCTGTAAAAGTAGAGAAGAGTCACAGTCATGTCCAACAGTGCGTAAACACTAGAACCTGTGCTCCAAAGAAGTAAGATCCCTCAGTAAAAGGAGCCCAGCACTTCCTGTCCACGTAGCCTGGAGCAGAGATAAGTGACTTATCTCTGGGGTCTTCTGGTGGGAACCTCCTTTCACCAGTGTTCTGTTTGGTCAGTGAACGGGGATCTGTGGTGTAGCTCTGACTGCTCCCACCAACACAACAGCTGGACCTGCAGCATAGCTACCACCACCAAACCAGCCCCACCAGCAGAGAGAGCTTGGAGAGGAGCCAGGACCAGAGGAGGCGAGACCAGAGGAGCCAGGACCAGAGGAGGCGAGACCAGAGGAGGCGAGACCAGAGGAGCCAGGACCAGAGGATCCAGGACCAGAGGAGGCGAGACCAGAGGAGCCAGGACCAGAGGAGGCAGGACCAGAGGGGGCAGGCAGGACCAAAGGAGGCAGGACCAGAGGGGGCAGGACCAGAGAGGTGGACACGGCCCTCAGTCTGGGTTAGTTTCAATACTACAGCCAGGAACAGCTGATTTACAGCTGAATCCTTCCTCCAGGCTCACGTCAGGATGTACCAACAGTAACACACTCGCACCTCCCTGGCCCAGAACACACTTTCACTTCCCAGCCAGCCTCAAAGACCCGCCCACCCTGCCCATCACCTGTCTGAAGTGCAGCTGCAGGAACTAGTCTTAGAGCTGCAGCACACCCCTCACATCTCTGAGTGATAACTGTGTCCATGACTGGAATGTGCTAACAGACTGTTGGCGCTACATGCATGTGTGTGGGAGTGATGGTGTGTTTTTATTTGATTTATTTATTCACCGTGGGTTTAACAGTAAGGGAATTGTCAGCTCTGTCCAGCTGGAAGGTTCAGTCCAGACGCCAGGGCGATGCTCGCCCTCCAGACTTCGTGGCTCTCAACCGGGAGGCGGTGCGGTCCGGTGTGGTGACATCTCATGAGACGAGTCAATACCGGGCTCAGAGGGGCGGAGCCACCTCCCGGAGGCACGCCCACAAGCAACATCAAGATGGGGCTTCTCGGCAGCCAGCACCTGTGCCTGACATCACGTTTGGAGTCAGCAACAGGTGAGAGATCCCACATGTAATTTCTCAGTAATTATTGATCAGCGATCACTGATCAGTGACTGATGGATGTGTGGTCAGGGTGCCGTCACAGATGGTAGAGCTCCTCTCCAACGAGTACGCTCGGCGCTGGGTGGATGACCAGCTGACCCGGACCAGCAGCCAGGAGCAGAGGGTGAGACAGAGAGTAGAGCTGGAGTGTGTTCACCTCTGAGTCTGAAAACAGGTAGAAAAATAGGTGAAAATCTGGCTGAGACTCTGAGGTGACAACTGACAAGCAGAACAAAATGATTCAGATTCATTCGAGGATTTGACTTGATGACAGAGACTAAAGCTGAAGAATAAGCGTGACCACATGACAGAATTTAAGAATACTTTCAGGGTAGTTGAGGGTTGTTCCAGGGTTAGTCCAGCTTTAGTTTTACGTTATCTTGAGGTTTGGATGATAAATAAAACAGTGTATGATTGTCTTTATATGTTCAGATGAAACCACTTCGGGCTGCAGAGACCAGAACCAGCCTGCTGAGGAAGAGCAGAACTCTGCCGGCCATAAATAAACAGTTCAAGTTGCCTCAGTTCACACAGGTAACACTCACCAGTTTCACCAGTACCACCAGTATCACCAGTCACCAGTACTAGTACCTGAACACTCACCAGTACCACCAGTACCTGAACACTCACCAGTACCACCAGTCATCAGTACCTGAACACTCACCAGTATCACCAGTACCACCAATCACCAGTACCTTAACACTCACCAGTAGCACCAGTACCACCAGTATCACCAGTACCTGAACACTCACCAGTATCACCAGTCACCGGTACCACCAATACCACCAGTACCTGAACACTCACTAATATCACCAGTACCACCAGTCACCAGTACCTGAACACTCACCAGTACCACAAGAACCACCAGTACCTGAGCACTCACTAGTAACACCAGTACCACCAGTCACCAGTACCTGAACACTCACCAGTACCACCAGTACCTGAACACTCACCAGTACCACCAATCACCAGTACCTGAACACTCACCAGTACCACCAGAACCTGAGCACTCACTAGTGTCACCAGTATCACCAGTACCACCAGTACCTGAACACTCACCAGTATCTCCAGTATCACCAGTCACCAGTACCACCAGTCAACAGTACCTGAACACTCACTAGTATCACCAGTATCACCAGTACCACCAGTACCTGAACACTCACTAGTACCACAGTACCATCAGTATGACCAGTACAAGAAACACTCACCAGTATCACCAGTACCACCAGTATTACCAGTATCACCAGTACCACCAGTATGACCAGTGCCTGAACACACATTGGTATCGCTAGTACCACCAGTACCTGAAAAATCACTCGTATCACCAGTACCACCAGTATGACCAGTACCTGAACACTCACCAGTTCTGCCACCGAGCTTTGTTGGCAAACATGACGGACTCCAACCAAGTTCTGCCAACGAGCTTGGTTGGCGAACATCACAGACTCCAACCGAGTTCTGCCAATGAGGTTGGTTGGCAACCACGACGGACTCCAACCAAGTTTTGCCACCAAGCTTGGTTGGCAAACATGACGGACTTCAACTAAGTTCTGCCACAGAGCCTGATTGGCAACCATGACAGACTCCAACCAAGTTTTGCCAACGAGCTTGGTTGGCAACCATGACGGGCTCCAACCGAGTTCTGCCACAGAGCTTGGTTGGCAAACATGACAGACTCCAACCAAGTTCTGCCAACGAGCTTGGTTGGCAATCATGACAGACTTGCTGCTTGTGCGCCTTGGCAGCTCGTTGCTGACCTGGACCACGAGCTAACCTGTTGCTTAGTAATGAACCCAGTAGGCTTGGTCAAGAACCAGGGGTCTGCTAGTTCTTGTTTCAGCCCTGACAGCACTGGTTCTGGCAGCACTGGCATTTTAGTTGTAACATTTGAAATGAGTATGTTTGGACAGATTTGATAAGCATTAATGTAAAGCAATATTAATTAGTACCATAGGTTAGCAGAAGCTAACCTGAACTGAACTGTTCCAGCTTCCACCCCTACGGGGATTGGGTGGTGGAGGGTAGTAACCAGAAATCTGTGGGTGATGTCACAGGGGGTTCTCCTACTTCAGTCATTGGTTTCTTGTTGTCGTACCAGGAAATGTCATCATGAAGGTTTAAAGCTCCTCATTCTGAGGATCAACGGGTGACCTCCTCTCTGCTCCTTTTCTAGGTGGCTCCAGCTCTGGACACCTTCAGGGACGTGGAGGTTCGTCAGCGGGCGTTCAGGGCCCACCAGTCCACCTCAGCGTTGGGGACAGAGACAGACGGTCAGGACTGACCTAAAGACGGCAGGAGAAACTGTCGCACAAATGCTAATAAAACTCATCAAATCTGTTCAGCATCTTGTTTTTTCCACAGCCGAGTCAGTTTTTCCACTTTAGTAAAAACAGTGTTCAGGAGTCCCACAGGTCTCCATACTGGGACCCTCACACTTCTCCATACTGGAACCATCACAGATCTCCATACTGGGACCCTCACAGTTCTCCATACTGGGACCATCACAGTTCTCCATACTGGAACCATCACAGTTCTCCATACTGGAACCATCACAGTTCTCCATACTGGAACTGTCACAGATCTCCATACTGGGACCATCACAGGTTTCCATACTGGGACCCTCACAGTTCTCCATACTGGGACCATCACAGTTCTCCATACTGGGACCCTCACAGTTTCAATACTGGGACCCTCTACAGTTCTCCATACTGGAACCATCACAGATCTCCATACTGGGAACCTCACAGTTTCAATACTGGGACTATCACAGTTCTCCATACTGGGACCCTCACAGTTTCAATACTGGGACCCTCTACAGTTCTCCATACTGGAACCATCACAGATCTCCATACTGGGACCATCAAAGTTCTCCATACTGGGACCCTCACAGTTCTCCATACTAGGACCCTCACAGTTTCAATATTGGGACCATCACAGTTCTCCATACTGGGACCATCACAGTTCTCCATACTGGGACCCTCACAGTTTCAATACTGGGACCCTCTACAGTTCTCCATACTGGAACCATCACAGATCTCCATACTGGGAACCTCACAGTTTCAATACTGGGACTATCACAGTTCTCCATACTGGGACCCTCACAGTTTCAATACTGGGACCCTCTACAGTTCTCCATACTGGAACCATCACAGATCTCCATACTGGGACCATCAAAGTTCTCCATACTGGGACCCTCACAGTTCTCCATACTAGGACCCTCACAGTTTCAATATTGGGACCATCACAGTTCTCCATACTGGGACCATCACAGTTCTCCATACTGGGACCATCACAGTTCTCCATACTGGGACCATCACAGGTTTCCATACTGGGACCATCACAGTTCTCCATACTGGGACCCTCACAGTTCTCCATACTGGGACCCTCACAGTTTCAATACTGGGACCCTCTACAGTTCTCCATACTGGAACCATCACAGATCTCCATACTGGGAACCTCACAGTTTCAATACTGGGACTATCACAGTTCTCCATACTGGGACCCTCACAGTTCTCCATACTGGGACCATCACAGTTCTCCATACTGGAACCATCACAGATCTCCATACTGGGACCATCACAGTTCTCCATACTGGGACCTTCTACAGTTCTCCATACTGGGACCATCACAGGTTTCAATACTGGGACCATCACAGTTCTCCATACAGGGACCATCACAGTTCTCCATACTGGAACCATCACAGATCTCCATACTGGGACCATCACAGTTCTCCATACTGGGACCTTCTACAGTTCTCCATACTGGGACCATCACAGGTTTCAATACTGGGACCATCACAGTTCTCCATACAGGGACCATCACAGTTCTCCATACTGGGACCCTCACAGTTCTCCGTACTGGCAACATTCTGAAACCTAAACTTTGAAGCTTCCAGGTGGATTAAGAACCGTTAGATTGGAATTTTTTAGATCAGGGTGCTCCAGCTCCAGCCCTGGGGGGCCACTGTCCTGCATGTCTTTGATATTTTCCTGTAGCTTCAGCTCACCTGATTCAGGTGAACTGATAACCATCAGCCTGTCATCCAGGTCTGCACAATTCTGTTAATGCTCCATTCATTTGAATCAGATGTGCTGGAGCATGGAAAAAAATCTACGACCATACAGGACAGCCGCCCTCCAGGACTGGAGATGGAGACTCCTGATTTAGATGTTTGTTGGCATCTGGTCTCAGTCTTCTGCTCAGTTAAAGGTTCAGACCTTCTAATGGAACGCTGAAGTGAAAACAGAAATTCCAGAACATCAATCAGAACCTCAGCAATATTCATGACATCAGACCGTCAGACTGTCATGACGGACTCGTTCCAGTGGTGTTTTCATGTTAAAGGAACCTGTGGGTCACGGCAACAGGAAGTGAGAAGGTCTCAGAGGTGACAAAAACCAGAGTCACTTCAACACTAGACTCAAACACAAACGACTGGTTTTCTCATGAAGACGTCCTGACTTTCATCTGAAACACTCTTCAGTGTTCATATTTCTAAGTTTGATTGGCTGTCTACCATTAAAACCAGGAAACTTTATGGTTGGTTCATGAGCTCTGTGAGTTGGGAGTTTTAGTCCCCTCTAACGATGACATTTCATCTATTTTTAGGTTTCTCAAGGTTGACACTGATGAATTTGAGTTGTACATGACATTAAAATGGACTGACCAGCCTAAATTCTTGAACAGTTTTTCTTTTCTTTTAATGAACTGGTTAATAATAAAACAATTCCTTTATTTCCCTGAGGGGATTAACACAGTACTCTGGAAGGAATAGTTTGTCTGTGCCACATGTGAAACTGCATGAACATTCTCAGACGTCCAGGTGGAGAAAGCTGATGGGAATGAGTGAGTTTGATTTGAGAGTTTGAAGGGAAGCTGAACATCCTCATTTCCAGTTTAACCACCAGAACAAAATAAGAGCTGCTGGAGCCTGAAGCCAGGCGAGCAGAGCTCTGTTCTCAGGCACAGAACTGAAAGAGTCCTAGTGTCTATTTTTTCATGTTTTACTCCTATCTGTCGTTTTTTTTATGCCTGATTGTCTTCCCATTATATCCTAGTGTGAGTGGTGAATGTTTTATGAACCCAAAAACATAGGGAGAGTGTGATAAATGCTGAGCAGGTGAATCTGTTGGTCTGGGCTGACAGGCAGATGCCAGGTGAAGCTCAAGAGACAAGATAAAAGTCTATAGGCTCTCCACTGTGTTACCTAGGGCTTATCTGGGCTCCTGCTGAAGTTGCTACGCGGTGTAAGGGTACGACATCAGATTGTTTTTAAAAGCACCTGCTCCAGGAAAAGACGGTAGGAGTGACGGAGCCTCTGGAGGAGCGACTGAGCCTCTGGGGGAGCGACGGTGCCTCTGGAGGAGTGACGGAGCCTCTGGGAGAGCGACGGAGCTTCTGGAGGAGCGACGGAGCTTCTGGAGGAGCGACGGAGCCTCTGGGAGAGCGACGAAGCCTCTAGGAGAGCGACGGTGCCTCTAGGAGAGCGACGGAGCTTCTGGAGGAGCAACAGAGCTTCTGGAGGAGCGACGGCGCCTCTGGAGGATCGACGGAGCCTCTGGAGGAGCGATGTAGCATCTGGAGGAGCGAAGGAGAATATAAAGGGGTGACGGAGAATATAAAGGAGCAACAGAGCCTCTGGAGGAGCGACAGAGAATATAAAGGAGCGACGGCACCTCTGGAGGAGCAATGGAGCCTCTGGAGGAGCGACAGAATCCTCTGGAGGAGCGGCGGAGCCTCTGGAGGACCGACAGAGGATATAAAGGAGCGACGGAGCCTCTGGAGGACCGTTGGAGCCTCTGGAGGAGCGACGAAGAATATAAAGGAGCGACGGAGAATATAAAGGAGCGACAGAGAATATAAAGGAGCGACGGAGCCTCTGGAGGACCGTTGGAGCCTCTGAAGGAGCGATGGAGAATATAAAGGAGCGACGGAGCCTCTGGAGGACCAACTGAGCCTCGGGAGGACCGACGGAGCCTCTGGAGGACCGACGGAGCCTCTGGCTCCAGCAGCGCGAGTTAAGCTCAATTTAAGGAACCCAAAGGCACAATCATTTCAAAACTCTTCCAAGCAGAATAAGGGCTCCCCAAGTACTGCGAAAATGGTGTCCATGACACTGGTCAGTAGAGGAACTGCAGTCTCTAGTGGTCAGTAGAGGAACTGCAGTCTCTAGTGGTCGTTAGAGGAACTGCAGCCTCTAGTAGTCAGTAGAGGAACTGCAGTCTCTAGTGGTCGTTAGAGGAACTGCAGCCTCTAGTGGTCAGTAGAGGAACTGCAGCCTCTAGTAGTCAGTAGAGGAACTGCAGTCTCTAGTGGTCGTTAGGGGAACTGCAGCCTCTAGTGGCCGTTAGAGGAACTGCACTCTCTTGTGGCCGTTAGAGGAACTGCAGTCTCTAGTGGTCGATAGAGGAACTGAAGCCTCTAGTGGTCAGTAGAGGAACTGCAGCCTCTAGTGGTCAGTAGAGGAACTGCAGTCTCTAGTGGTCAGTAGAGGAACTGCAGCCTCTGACATCAGACCTGCACTGACCTCGTTTCAACTGCAAAGTTAGAAACTAAGCCTGTGGATGTCAGACTCGCTACTGCTGGTTCTCGTCCACACGGTTCTGAAGATACGAACTAGAAACTTAACTCTCTCAGTATCTTTATATAATAGTTGAGGCTCGTTGGTTTCATTCAGGAAGTGTTTTACCAACTGAACTATAGTCTTTACTGGCCACAGACTTTAGCAGAGTTGAACTGAAAAATCATCTGGATGTTCTGATTGTGACGTTTGAAAAGTGCCATGGGAATCTGCTGTACAATAAAAAAAAAAAAAACTATTTTTGGACTTCTTAAAATCAGAACATGTGACTATTTTTGTGTGTTTTCAGCACTGCTCTTTTAACAGCCTGTTTCCCGCCATGCTGGCTGAACTCATCTCTGGCAGCCTGTTTCGTTTCTTTAGCTCATCCAACTTCAGTTCGAAATTCAGCTTCACAGATGTTCCCAGATGTGTCACAGATGAACGCATCACCACAGATCATCTGAAACGCTTTGAACCCCCCCCCCCCCCCCCCCATCTCTGGACTTTTAAACAACAGGGCCCCAAAAACCCTAGAAGCAGTCCAGTCTCCCTCCCTCGTCCTGGTCCATGAGTTATCTCTTCATTTAGGTTCAACTTTCAGCGGTTACAGTGACGTCACGTTGGAACGAGTGACGTCACACTCCCTGAAGTTTCTGTTCATCCTCTGACTGAAGAACTCAGCAGAGTCCCGGCGGAGATGGAGCCTCCTTCATCCGGCGGCTCCGGCTTCTTCATCGACTCCCTGCTGGCACTCAGGCCGCCCTGCGCGCCTTCCTCCCAGGAACAGCCTCCGGAGCGCAGCCCGGGGGAGCCTCCGGAGCGCAGCCCGAGCAGCAGCCGCGGCAGCTCGGCGCCAGCCTCGCCGCAGAGGGAGCCTGCCGCCCGGCCACACTCTTTCTGCTCTTCGTTCCTGATCCGGGACATCTTGTCGGACTGCGGGTCCCCTGACCTGGGACAGCCCGAGCTGCGAGCCCAGCCGTTCCGAGCAGAGCCGGATGAGGATTTTCAGAATAACAGTGTGAGCAGAACTTCTGAGGAGGACAGCAGAGGTAAGAAGATGCCCAGAAGATACTGAAATGATCCAGAAAAAGAAGAAGATGAGTGAGGTCTGACAGATAATCACTCTAATCCAGTCTGAGATTCACATTTAACAGTTATGAATTAAAATGCACTAATGTTCATAGTTTATTAGTGAATAAAAAAATTAATAAATGGAGCCTTCAAACTGCAGAACATTTCCACAGAAGTCAGCCAGTCTGGGCTTTAAGTGGACAGTAACTGATAATAATAATTCTGGTGATAATTCAGATAATAATTCTAATCATAATTCAGGTAATAATTCTGAAAATAATTCAGGTGATCATTCTGATAATGAATTTATGATGAACTTGAATTGGTGATCAGAAGTATCAGTGATCAACAATCACTTTATTGTTCACAATAATAATCATAATAGTGATCAGTTTCTGAACATAAACTGAACAAAACTGAAGTTTCTGTTTGTGATATTTTATTTCATCAATCATCGATCAGTGACAGTAGAGCTCTGATCTAGTTATTGGTCCTCTCAGTCTCTCACTGTTGAGGTTCCAGCTCAAGAGTCAAATAAATGTACATGTTAGTAGACTGAGCCCTAAACTCTAAACCCTTTTAGAGCTCAAATCCTTTCAGACCTCAAACCCTTTAAGAATTCAAACCCATTAAGAGTTAAAATCCTTTAAGAATTCAAACCCTTTAAGAATTAAAACTCTTTAAGAGTTCAAACACTTTCAGAGCTCAAACCCTTCTGGAATTCAAGCCTTTTAAGAATTTAAACCCTTTAAGAGTGCAATCCCTTTAAGAATAAAAACCCTTCAAGAGTTTAAACCCTTTTAGACCTCAAACCCTTTAAGGCACATGTGTCAAACACAAGGCCCGCGGGCCAAATGTGGTGCGCCACGTAATTTTATATGGCCCTTGAGAGCTTGGGCATTATTGGCTGAAATTTTAAACCAATATTTTAAGACTTAAAATAAGCTTACGCCGCTTTAAAGTGCACATTGACAATAAACTACATCTCCCATCATGCATTTCATCGTTACCCACAATGATAACGGTAGCTATGAACAAGATGATTTTTCAGAACTGATGGACTTAAGAAAAACCTCCACAAACTAACCACAACATGTCCAAGAAAAGAAAAATTGATGCACAAGGAAGACAGCTTCGTGAACGATGGGAAAACAAATACAAGTTTGTGTCTCAAGGTGAAATAACAGTATGTCTTTTGTGTTATGAGGCAGGTGTCAGTTGTGAAAGAGTTTAATCTACGTAGGCATTTTGACAGCAAACGCAGAGCTAAGTATGCTAAATTTAGCCCACAAGAAAAACAAAGAACCGCTTCTACTTCTGAAACCAAGGTAATGGATACTCTGAGTGATGTTTACCACAAACCCTGAGTTTAATATAATAATGACTTAAATATTTGAAACTTCAATACACAATAAATACAGAAACTGTTATTTAACAATATAATAATGTGTAGTTTAATTTATTTTTTCATTGCATTTTGTTACATTCACGCATTCAATCTGGCCCTTCAAGGGCCACCATGATGCTGATGTGGCCCTCAGTAAAAATGAGTCTGACACCCCCCTTTAAGAATTCAAACCCTTTAAGAGTTCAAACCCTTTAAGAATTCAACCCTTTAAGAATTCAAACCCTTTAAGAGTTCAAACCCTTTAAGAGTTCAAACCCTTAAAGAGTTCAACGCTTTAAGAGTTCAAACCCTTTAAGAATTCAACCCTTTAAGAATTCAAACCCTTTAAGAATTCAACCCTTTAAGAGTTCAAACCCTTTAAGAGTTCAAACCCTTTAACAATTCAACCCTTTAAGAGTTCAAACCCTTTAAGAGTTCAACCCTTTAAGAGTTCAACCCTTTAAGAGTTCAAACCCTTTAAGAGTTCAAACCCTTTAACAATTCAACCCTTTAAGAGTTCAAACCCTTTAACAATTCAACCCTTTAAGAGTTCAAACCCTTTAAGAGTTCAACCCTTTAAGAGTTCAAACCCTTTAAGAGTTCAAACCCTTTAACAATTCAACCCTTTAAGAGTTCAAACCCTTTAAGAGTTCAACCCTTTAAGAATTCAAACCCTTTAAGAGTTCAAACCCTTTAAGAATTCAACCCTTTAAGAATTCAACCCTTTAAGAATTCAACCCTTTAAGAGTTCAAACCCTTTAAGAGTTCAAACCCTTTAACAATTCAACCCTTTAAGAGTTCAAACCCTTTAAGAATTCAACCCTTTAAGAATTCAACCCTTTAAGAATTCAACCCTTTAAGAATTCAACCCTTTAAGAGTTCAAACCCTTTAAGAGTTCAACCCTTTAAGAATTCAACCCTTTAAGAATTCAAACCCTTTAAGAGTTCAAACCCTTTAAGAATTCAAACCCTTTAAGAATTCAACCCTTTAAGAATTCAAACCCTTTAAGAGTTCAACCCCTGTAAGAATTCAACCCTTTAAGAATTCAAACCCTTTAAGAATTCAACCCTTAAAGAATTCAACCCTTAAAGAATTCAACCCTTTAAGAATTCAACGCTTTAAGAGTTCAAACCCTTTAAGAATTCAACCCTTTAAGAATTCAACGCTTTAAGAGTTCAAACCCTTTAAGAATTCAAACCCTTTAAGAATTCAACCCTTAAAGAATTCAACCCTTAAAGAATTCAACCCTTTAAGAATTCAACGCTTTAAGAGTTCAAACCCTTTAAGAATTCAATCCTTTAAGAGTTCAAACCCTTTAAGAATTCAACCCTTTAAGAATTCAAACCCTTTAAGAGTTCAAACCCTTTAAGAGTTCAAACCCTTTAAGAATTCAACCCTTTAAGAATTCAACCCTTTAAGAATTCAAACCCTTTAAGAATTCAACCCTTTAAGAATTCAAACCCTTTAAGAATTCAAAAGAACCCTTTAAATTCAAAACCCTTTAAATTCAACCCTTTAAGAATTCAACCCTTTAAGAATTCAAACCCTTTAAGAATTCAAACCCTTTAAGAATTCAACCCTTTAAGAATTCAACCCTTTAAGAATTCAAACCCTTTAAGAATTCAACCCTTTAAGAATTCAACCCTTTAAGAATTTCAAACCCTTTAAGAATTCAAACCCTTTAAGAATTCAACCCTTTAAGAATTCAACCCTTTAAGAATTCAAACCCTTTAAGAATTCAATCCTTTAAGAATTCAATCCTTTAAGAATTCAACGCTTTAAGAGTTCAAACCCTTTAAGAAGGGAACATGTTTATTTTATTTTATTTTTTATTTTTTGCCGTACTGGAATAAAGTGTAATTGCACACATACTCCAATAGGGGGCAGTGGCGCTCTCATTGTCCCAGTGGGTTCAGGGAGTATTAGCTATATTGTGTCGGGTTTTTTGCACGGACATGTGTGCACGCAGCACAGAGCAGGAGATATGAAGTGACACCACTCAAGAGACACCAGGGAAAAATATTTAACAGGGATGAAAACAAAGACGGAGAGAGACGGAGATAATGAGACAAACGAAAGACACCGGAAAGTTAAGACGAGGAAATATGACGATGCTGATGTAGCGCTGCTTCACTGTGACTACAGTAGGATTGATGCACTTTAAATCTTTACAGACTAAAAAACTATTTTCATAAAGTTAATCTTTGTTATAAGTTGATCTGTATTTCTTTTTTTTGTTTCCCTAAATGTTATTAAGGATACGCTGTTATGCAGAGGTGTACTTACAATAATTTTATAGACAAATTATACTATTTATAGTCGCGGTGGGGAGGAGGGGGGGCGGGAAATGTTTTCTTCTTCCTAGGGGGGGCGCACCAGAAAATAATTGAGAAGCACTGCACTAACCAAACAAACGAAAATTAACCAAACTAACACTAACCAAACTAACTAAAACTAACCAACTAAACTAACACGAACCAAACTAATTAAAACCAACCAAACTAAAACTAACCTAACTAACTAACTAACTAACTAAACTAACAGTAACCAAACAAACTAGAATTAACCAAACAAACCAACCAAATTAACACAAACCAAATCAACACTAACCAAACTAACTAAAACTAACCAAACTAACACAAACCAAACTAATTAAAACCAACCAAACTAAAACTAACCAACTCAAACTAAACTAACACTAATCAAACTAATTAAAACCAACCAAACTAACTCAGTCTAACCAAACTAACCAACTAAACTAACACAAACTAAACTGACTGACACTACGCAAACTAACTAAAACTAACCAAACCAACACTAACCAAACTAACATGAACCAAACTAATTAAAACCAACCAAACTAAAACTAACCAAATGAACTAACTAAAACTAACACTATCCAAACTGACTAAAATGAACTAACACTAACCAAAACTAACCAAACTAAAACTTACTACAGAGATGGAGTCTGTCCTGGGCCTCCATTCCAGGTGCTAACCAGGAACCAAACTTTCATGGATCCAGTCAGCTGCCAGGGCTCATGTGATGTCATCTCCACCTGTCCATCCCTCAGTGCACGGCGGGAGCTCGGACCCGCTGGCGGCCAGTCGCCTGAAGAAACCTCGTAAGGCTCGGACGGCGTTCAGCGACCAGCAGCTGTTGAGGCTGGAGACGAGCTTCCAGAAGCAGAAGTACCTGAGCGTACAGGACCGCATGGAGCTGGCTGCCTCTCTGCACCTCAGCGACACCCAGGTCAAGACCTGGTACCAGAACCGCAGGTGAGCGCTGCATGCTGCTGAATTGGAGTTGTGTTACTGTCCACATGGTGGCACTGCAGCAGCAGTTTTTACACTGGAGGCTTTGATCATGTGACCATCACCTTCCAGGTTCTGGATCTGCCAAGAACTTTTAACCATCTAATTTAAGCAACATCGTAACCTCCCACCTCTGTGTACGTCATGTACACTGAAGCTGAAGTTGGCAGCAGACTATTTAAACAATCCTTCTGTTAGTTGCATGTGTCTCCTTTTGCCACGTATTGTTTGAGACATTTTAACAAAAGAGCACATTTTGCAGATAAAGTGCAGAATACCAGTGACGAAGATTTTTATTCTGATGACATTTACAATCTTACTTTGTCTTATTCTTTTTATTTAATTCAATTTAATCCAAAAACACTTTACTGATCCCAAAGGGAAATTAAATAAGATATAAAACATGTCTTAAGGTTCATCTTTGTCAAACATTCTCAGTTGGGATTCATCGCTGATAAAGTCTGGATGATCCTTGTTGGTGACCAGTTTATCTGGAATCCTGATTCATACCACCATAGACTCTATAAAAGAACTGGACAAACCCATTGTGACATCAGTAACAGGTGACTGAGACCAACTCAGAACCAGTCAGAGCAGCCTCTGACCACATAACAAGCCAGATTACCTTTAGATTAGAATGATTAAAATCTTTTAGATCTTTTCTCACAGCTCAAAAGCCAGTGCTAAGTGCTAAATGGCTAAAGTGATGACAACTAGGTGCATCAGGTGCATCAGCCATGAATAAAAAGATCACACCCCAATTTTACATAATTTTTTGCTTTATACAGTTGTACCTGATGAGTTGCATAAATTAACCACCGTACACTTGTCAAATTTATCTGCAGTATAAAGGCTCAAACAGTTTTTATACCAGACTGTAAATGTTTATTTCAGCTGTAAAGTTGGACATTTAAACATGGAGGTGAATGGAGACTGACTCACTGTTGGCGATAGACCCTAGTGGTCAGAAGAGGAACTGCACCTGTAATTTTTAAATATAGGTATATCTTATTTATAAGTATATACACAATAATGTGTTCTAGTGAGGCAGACAATCGGCAGTTAAACAATGCACTGACCACGACAGAGGTGCAGAGTGGGTTTATTCTCCAGTTTGTATTCAAAATTGAGAGGTCATTAAACTCGCGTCACAGAATGCAGGATGATCAGAAATGATAAATTGCCAATAGGAAACAGTCATCTTAAGCATCCCTTGAAAACCATGGAGACCTTGATATAAGTTGTCTAGACGCCTACGTGTCAAAACTTGATGGAGCCAGAATGATAAACAGAAGTGATGGCCCTCAACAGACCAGAAACTAGAACAAAAGTCATGGACTTATGAATCAGCATTATACAATAAGGCCCCAAAATGCAGTTTTAATATTACAGCAGCCTCTAGTGGTCAGAAGAGGAACTGCAGCCTCTAGTGGTCAGTAGAGGAACTGCAGCCTTTAGTGATCAGTAGAGGAACTGCAGCCTCTAGTGGTCGGTAGAGGAACTGCAGCCTCTAGTGGTCGGTAGAGGAACAGCAGCCTCTAGTGGTCGGTAGAGGAACAGCAGCCTCTAGTGGTCAGTAGAGGAACTGCAGCCTCTAGTGGTCGGTAGAGGAACAGCAGCCTCTAGTGGTCAGTAGAGGAACTGCAGCCTTTACACTGTCTACACTGTTGCCTGGACAGCTACAGTGGACGTGTCCTGCTGACTGACAGGGCTTTCTGTCCCGCCCATTAACCAGTGTTGGGAGGAGTCAGCTCTTGACAGAAATCAGTCTTTAAAAGCCCTCCTTAGAAAGCTGGCTGACATCACAGAGGGCTGGTCCAGTTCTTCTTCTACAGTCTATGATTGTGTCTAAGGGGCGGGGCATCAATCTGCAGATGGAAATACAGCTTCCTGGTATGACTGTTCTTCCAAAACTTCTAATCAATCATGCAGCTCTTAAAGTGACACGTAGATGAGCTGAAACTGGATTTATGGCTGTTTTGAGCGTTGAAAGTTGGAAAAAGCAGACTCAACCTTCTAACCTTCAGGCTCAGAACTGTTGGGAAGCAGCTCCTCTGCAGCAGCAGGTTGGACAGTTTAGTTCCACTGGAGACACTTTTGACTGATTAATAATAAACAGCGATCAATAATTCAGCATGTGTGCTGTAATCAATGATCAATGATTCATGAAGAAACAAATGTTGAGCTTTTAGAGCAGAGCAGCCAGAGGACTGGAGCATCGGTGAGTCTGATCCTCACCTTGGTCCAACCGTCAGCATCGTCTGTGCTGCGTTCACTGACCCGTAACTTTGTGTTTCAGGACCAAGTGGAAGCGTCAGTCAGCAGCAGGTCTGGAGCTTCTGGCTGCAGCCAGCAGGATGTTCCTGCCCACACACCTGCTCTGGCCGGCGGCCCCGCCCACCCTGGGCCCCCACCTGTACAGAGGCCCCGCCCACCACCAACCGACCACCCTGCCTCTGCTGGCCCCTGATCTCCCACACTGAGCAGGACTGGGAGTACTGGTTCCCACTGGCCTCGGATGGTCTTCAGTTCTTGGGTTTGGATCATCATTGGGAGGAAGTTCAGACTATTGGACTGAAAGACTCAAATAAAAACAGCAGCCTCCTGATCTGAGGGGACAGAACCGAACACAGCAATGTTCCATCAGGGACAAAAATTCCTCCAGAACATCAGTGGGACTAAATAAACAGCAGCTGGTGGACAGGAACCTGCAGGATGGTTGGAGTAAAACCTGCAGGACGGTTGGACTGAAACCTGCAGGACGGTTGGACTGAAACCTGCAGGACGGTTGGACTGAAACCTGCACGACGGTTGGACTGAAACCTGCAGGACGGTTGGACAGGAACCTGCAGGACGGTTGGACTGAAACCTGCAGGATGGTTGGAGTAAAACCTGCAGGACGGTTGGACTGAAACCTGCAGGATGGTTGGACAGAAACCTGCAGGACGGTTGGACAGGAACCTGCAGGACGGTTGGACAGGAACCTGCAGGACGGTTGGACTGAAACCTACAGGACAGTTGGACAGGAGCCTGCAGGACGGTTGGACAGGAACCTGCAGGACAGTTGGATAGGAGCCTGCACGGTTGGAGACCTGCAGGACGGTTGGACAGAACCTGCAGGACGGTTTTGACAGGAACCTGCAGGACGGTTGGATAGGAGCCTGCAGGACGGTTGGACAGGAACCTGCAGGACGGTTGGACAGGAACCTGCAGGACGGTTGGACAGGAACCTGCAGGACAGTTGGACAGGAGCCTGCAGGACGGTTGGACAGGAACCTGCAGGACGGTTGGACAGGAACCTACAGGACGGTTGGACAGGAGCCTGCAGGACGGTTGGACAGGAACCTGCAGGACGGTTGGACAGGAACCTGCAGGACAGTTGGATAGGAGCCTGCAGGACGGTTGGACAGGAACCTGCAGGACTGTTGGACAGGAGCCTGCAGGACGGTTGGACAGGAACCTGCAGGACAGTTGGACAGGAGCCTGCAGGACGGTTGGACAGGAACCTGCAGGACGGTTGGACAGGAACCTACAGGACGGTTGGACAGGAGCCTGCAGGACGATTGGACAGGAACCTGCAGGACTGTTGGACAGGAACCTGCAGGACAGTTGGATAGGAGCCTGCAGGACGGTTGGACAGGAACCTGCAGGACGGTTGGACTGAAACCTGCAGGACGGTTGGACTGAAACCTGCAGGACGGTTGGACAAGTTCTGATGATCTGTGGTGACAGATCTGTTCTCTGGACCTTCCACACAACCCAGAAAATACACAAGAATAGTTTTATAGAGTGAAAAAGAAACTAATCATAAACACATAAAGCATCCAGAACTGTTCAAATTAATGATGCAGACACTGTTGCAGGAAAGCTTGTTTTTGATTTAAATTTACAATAAACTCTTCAAAAACCAAACCCTTAATTTCTGTTTACTGTTTGAAATATTAATCTGATTAACTTCAAGAGGACAACAGGAAACTTTTACATTTAGGGTTCAAAAGTCCAGCTGATGTCTTTTAAAGCTCATGAAGGAGAAAAACAATTAGAGCTTAAAATCACAGAAACAAAACACAGGAGTTGTGACAGAGACGTGGATGGGATAACTGAGGTCCCACTGAGGCTAACTGAACTAAAATAACCACGTTAAGGAAGAGAAAACAAATATGAGGTCGGTAGAGGAACTGCAGCCTCTACTGGTCGGTAGAGGAACTGCAGCCTCTACTGGTCGGTAGAGGAACTGCAGCCTCTAGTGGTCAGTAAAGGAACTGCAACCTCTAGTGGTCAGTAGAGGAACTGCGGCCTCTAGTGGTCTTTAGAGGAACTGCAGTCTCTAGTGGTCAGTAGAGAAACTGCAGCCTCTAGTGGTCAGTAGAGGAAGTGCAGCCTCTAGTGGTCAGTAGAGGAACTGCAGTCTCTAGTGGTCTTTAGAGGAACTGCAGTCTCTAGTGGTCAGTAGAGAAACTGCAGCCTCTAGTGGTCAGTAAAGGAAGTGCAGCCTCTAGTGGTCTTTAGAGGAACTGCAGTCTCTAGTGGTCAGTAGAGGAACTGCAGTCTCTAGTGGTCGGTAGAGGAACTGCAGTCTCTAGTGGTCGGTAGAGGAACTGCAGCCTCTAGTGGTCGGTAGAGGAACTGCAGTCTCTAGTGGTCAGTAGAGAAACTGCAGCCTCTAGTGGTCAGTAAAGGAAGTGCAGCCTCTAGTGGTCTTTAGAGGAACTGCAGTCTCTAGTGGTCGGTAAAGGAACTGCAGCCTCTAGTGGTCGGTAGAGGAACTGCAGTCTCTAGTGGTCAGTAGAGGAAGTGCAGCCTCTAGTGGTCAGTAGAGGAACTGCAGCCTCTAGTGGTCTTTAGAGGAACTGCAGTCTCTAGTGGTCAGTAGAGAAACTGCAGCCTCTAGTGGTCAGTAGAGGAAGTGCAGCCTCTAGTGGTCAGTAGAGGAACTGCAGTCTCTAGTGGTCTTTAGAGGAACTGCAGTCTCTAGTGGTCAGTAGAGAAACTGCAGCCTCTAGTGGTCAGTAAAGGAAGTGCAGCCTCTAGTGGTCTTTAGAGGAACTGCAGTCTCTAGTGGTCAGTAGAGGAACTGCAGTCTCTAGTGGTCAGTAAAGGAACTGTAGCCTCTAGTGGTCAGTAGAGGAACTGCAGCCTCTAGTGGTCTTTAGAGGAACTGCAGTCTCTAGTGGTCAGTAGAGAAACTGCAGCCTCTAGTGGTCAGTAGAGGAAGTGCAGCCTCTAGTGGTCAGTAGAGGAAGTGCAGCATCTAGTGGTCTTTAGAGGAACTGCAGTCTCTAGTGGTCAGTAGAGGAACTGCAGCCTCTAGTGGTCAGTAGAGGAACTGCAGCCTCTAGTGGTCAGTAGAGGAACTGCAGCCTCTAGTGGTCAGTAGAGGAACTGCAGCCTCTAGTGGTCAGTAGAGGAACTGCAGTCTCTAGTGGTCAGTAGAGGAACTGCAGCCTCTAGTGGTCAGTAGAGGAACTGCAGTCTCTAGTGGTCAGTAGAGGAACTGCAGCCCCTAGTGGTCAGTAGAGGAACTGCAGCCTCTAGTGGTCTTTAGAGGAACTGCAGCCTCTAGTGGTCAGTAGAGGAACTGCAGTCTCTAGTGGTCTTTAGAGGAACTGCAGCCCCTAGTGGTCAGTAGAGGAACTGCAGCCTCTAGTGGTCTTGGTAGAGGAACTGCAGCCTCTAGTGGTCTTTAGAGGAACTGCAGCCTCTAGTGGTCGGTAGAGGAACTGCGGTCAGGTGTTTGATCCCTCTGTCAGGTTGTTTGTTTTACCCTGATGTCCATCTCTGTGTCAACTGTTGGATTAAAATGGTCTAAAATGGACTAAAATTGACTTTTTCCAGATGTCCCACTGAAAGGACTCTTTATAAAACCTCTGGGTGACGTCTTGGAGGGTCTGTGGTTAAAATTCAGACTACTGAGGGGTTCGGATCCACCCAGCCAGAAGGTGAACAACCACAGAAGGGTTTCTGGTCTGGGTCTGTTACCAACCCGGCCAGTCAGTGGTGGCCCGTCTCTGCTCAGATCAGTCTTCCTTCGGTTAGGACACACCCTCCAGAGGACTGTATTTTGTCTGTTGGTCTGTTTTGGGTTCTGGTTTAGACTTTGAACCAAAGTCCAACTGAATGTCTAATTCCAATCTGAATGAAGACCATCAGGACACAGTTGGACTTGTCTTGCTGGGTATTTATTTGGAGGGTTGCAGATGTTTTGGCTGTCTTCACCCTGGTCTAGCAGGGGTTCTGAGGAGACCCTGGGGGGTCCTGGTCCTGGTCCTGCGGGGGATTTTATACAGACCTGAGTCTTGTACTGATCTTGAACTGGACCATTTTTACAGGTGATCTGGGTCTAGCTGGTCTGGCTTCATAAGAGATCTGGTTTTCATCTGGTTTGTGGACATCATGACCTGGACTGGTTGGACTGGTGGACTTCAGTCGTTCTTCGACCTGAGCTGATTTGGTGGTTTGGTCTGAGTCGCAGCGGCTGGACTCGGTCTGATAAATGGTGAATTAATTATTCATCTGTTTGCTGTTAACTGTCCATCCGTCCAATCAGAGGGTGGACATCAGGTTGAGACGTTTACGCAGCCATTAGATGATGAAATATTCACCAGCAGGTGAAATATTGATGCTGCTGAAAAGCAGCAGTTACACAACACAGCGACAAGACCTTCAGCCTCAAGAACTTCTGATCAAACTAGTTCCTCTGCTGTAAACACCTGCTGATGACGTGGACCTGGCGTGAAGACATGGACCTGCTGAGGACGTGGACCTGCAGTCTGATCCTCTGACCACCTCAGTGTTGCTGCCTACATCTGTTTCTAATCATCTCTGTAGTTCATGAACTAACAATGAACCAGTCAGAATAGAAGAACACGGAACTATCACTTCTCCAGTTAAAGGATATTTATTATTCATATATTTGGTCCGGTATAATATTGGACATCTGTGTCTCTCCTCTCTGTCCTCTCGGTCCTCCATCCTCAGATCTGCAACAGAAGCCAGAGAAAACCACCAGGTGGCCGTGGATCAAGAGGACAGATTCGTGGGGAAATGCTGCTGGGACACAGGCTGGGGTCTGATCAGCCCCGGTCGGGTCACCTGGGCGAGGGCGTCTGACGTTGAAAGACCTGAAACACCTGATGACCCCAGGATACATCACTGATGTGTCCCAGCACGTCTGCAAGATCTGCTTATTTTCTAAAAGATGTTATGACTCTGGTTTACTGTATTAAAAGGAAATGGCTCAGGTGTGCAATGAAGGATCATGGGCCGGCAGAAGAAGCTGGTTTGTCCTGACTGAACCTCCACATCTGGAGCAGATGTTCAACCAGGTGATCTCGGAGCCTGTTCAAGCAGAATTATGACAAACGTTTATTAAGACGTGTTTTAGTCACAGAACCACAGCTCAACCACATCAGGGGGCGGGGCCTATACGCAGCTGGACCCCGCCCCTTTTGTGTGCTGTGGGTGGAACTAAAGATTCACACACAGGATCTGTGATGTCAGAATTGAGTTGATATCAACTTCAATCACTGAAAGGTCTTAACTACAAAAAAGTGACATTTTCATTTCAATCAATTTAAAACGTAGAACTTTATTGACATGACCAAACATTTATATGTAAACCAATTTGTTTGCAGGTTTTCTGTGATCATCTGTCCAACAGTGAAGTTATTTCAGGAGAACAGGTTCCTGCACAGATGTAGGAGCTGGAACAGACAATAAAAAGACTCCAATCAGTTTCATGAACCAGACTCTCCTAGTTCCTCTGAAGCAGATGTTAGCAGATGTTAGGAGCTCCTGGATCTTCATGAAGCTGTATCAGCTGCCGTCAGTGGCTCAGCAGGAGCACCTCCAGACCAGAGCCGTCTCTAGGTTCCTGCTGCTCCTTCAGTCATGTCCATCTGAGAAGACCAAAAGAAACCTTCAAGACAATCTTTGAACTCAGACAGCATCATCTGTTGAGGCAGAAAATGGACGTTAGCCAAACTCTCAGTCTTGATTTCAGACGTTCACCTCTTTAGTCCTCCTCTGACTGACTCGGCCTCTTCTTCTTCCTCCTCTTGGCGGCGTCTCTGCCCTCCAACCCGCTGGAGAACTCGGAGCAGAACAGGTGGGCCTCTCTCTGACCAGGATGAAACCTGATGGAGGTGAAAGCAGAGCAGGTTCAGGAGAAGAAGACCTCTCCACAACAGAGACATTCAAGAGCTGACTGACTGAACTGCAACTCCCAGGATGCACTTCAGCAGCCGTCCGCAGGGCTGAGGCTACAAGCCACCCGTTCCGTCTCCACAGTAACACCAACTGGTGCTCATGGGTAATGTAGTGAGTAGAAAGATGGGTCAGAAAGACAAAGTCCTGGTCCTGAACCTGGTCCAGGTCCAGGTAAGTGCTTCGTGTGAGCTCAGAGGAAAAAACCTCACTCACCTCTTCTTTCCAGTCGTCTTGTTCTGGTTCTGGTTCTTCAGCGGACTCCCAGCCTGCTTCCTGACCTGGTCCTTGCCCCTACTGTGGCCCTTCGTTCCGGGCCTCCGGGGCCACCGGGGCCACCGGGGCCCGTGGCGACACTCAGGCCCCGTGGAGCGTCTCTGAGGCCGAAGCTCTTGGCGGCGTGTCCCAGGTGGAGGGAGCGGATGTGGAAGACGTGTTTGAGGTGGGCGGGGTAGGCGGTGTACGCCCGCAGGAAGGACTGCAGCGCTGTGACATCACAGACAGGGTCAGCCAATCAAATGCCAGCAGTTTCTCTGACTGTGGTCACATGATCAACGTACCTTTCTTGGCAGCCTGCAGTGACTGAGCATCTGAGTGGACAAAGTTCTCAAACTGGGTCTGGAGGACGGTGGCGCGTTCACGGATGTCCTGTTCCAGAGCTTTGGAGGAGCTCTGACAAGACACAGACAAGCCAAGTTACTGATGACACCACTGATCAGGACATGGACTGATCAATACATGTGAGACACCTAAAGACAACACGTTAGACCGTAGACACCGTTAGACACCGTTAGACACGTAAAACCGAGACAAATCCAGCCCCTTCAACAGTTTGAGCCAAGCTTCAGCTGTCTCACAGGTGTCCTCACATGTCTCTGGAACTTTCTGTTCAGGCTCCTCACAATGACTGCAAGGAGGTCCTAAAACGGGTCATCAAAACCTCCAGGAGCTCCTTGAGCCATAAAAACCGTTGGCATCAGCAGACTAAAACCCTTCAGAGAACCCAGAGAGGACTTTTCACTTCTCAGTAAACCCAGAAACATCATTTCCTGAACAACGCTGGAGTAATATCAAATGTTTTCTCCTCAGAGCTGCTCTGAATTCAAGCAGCAGCAGCATCAGAGGAGAAGGAGGCTGCAGACTCCCAGGAGAGACGACGATCAGACCCAAACGTCTCCTGAAGGACGTCAAAATGCTGCATTTAAACTGACTGTGGCCTCCAAAGGCAGGAGATGGACGGTTCAAAACAGATTTGAGCTTCTGATGTTCCCACTTGTGTGTGTCGTTCATCTGTTTGTTGGTGATTAGTCATCCTCTGAACCAAACTGACGCCCAGCATTCACCAACGCCGGCGGGTCACAGAACCCCGTCCTGACAGACACGTTCATGCTTGACAGATGTTTAAATAAAGGTTAATACAAACCTGTGTGCCTCGTCAGACACAGAGGAGCTGAAATCCGTTCTGACAACAGCAGAGTTTCAGCGTGAAGAGACGAGCGTCGGATCAGCGCAGGTCAGACATCAGAACCCAACCTGGTAGACAACTGACAGCTTTCAGCGGAAACATCTTCACTGAAGCTGTCGGAGCTGATCCATCACAAACACGCCCCCTGCTGCCTTAACCGTCACAAACCCGCCCCCCTGCTGGCTTCACCATCACAACCACGCCCCCTGCTGCCTTAACCGTCACAAACACGCCCCCTGCTGCCTTAACCGTCACAAACCCGCCCCCTGCTGCCTTAACCGTCACAAACCTGCTGCCTAACCCACAACACGCCCCTGCTGCCTTAACCGTCACAAACACGCCCCCTGCTGCCTTAACCGTCACAAACACGCCCCCTGCTGCCTTCCACCGTCACAAACACGCCCCTGCTGCCTTAACCGTCACAAACACGCCCCCCTGCTGCCTTCCCCGTCACAAACACGCCCCCTGCTGCCTTCACCGTCACAAACACGCCCCCTCTACTGCCCTCACCGTCACAAACCCGCCCCCCTACTGCCCTCACCGTCACAAACACGCCCCCTGCTGCCTTGCCAAACCGTCACAAACAACCCCCCTGCTGCCTTAACCGTCACAAACCCGCACCCCCTGCTTAACCGTCACAAAACGCCCCCTGCTGCCTTAACCGTCACAAACAACGCCCCCTGCTAACCGTCACAACACGCCCCCTGCTGCCTTCCCCGTCACAAACACGCCCCATACTGCCCTCACCGTCACAAACACGCCCCCTGCTGCCTTAAAAACCGTCACAAACACGCCCCCTGCTGCCTTAACCGTCACAAACACGCCCCCTGCTGCCTTAACCGTCACAAACACGCCCCCCTGCTGTCTTAACCGTCACAAACACGCCCCCTGCTGCCTTCACCGTCACAAACCCGTCCCCCATACTGCCCTCACCGTCACAAACCCGCCCCTTACTGCCTTAACCGTCACAAACCCGCCCCCCATACTCCCCCTACCCCTCACCGTCACAAACACGCCCCCCTGCTGCCCCAACCTCACAAACCCGCCCCCCTGCCTTAACCGTCACAAACCCGCCCCCCCCCTGCCTCACCGTCACAAAACCGCCCCCTACTGCCTTCACCGTCACAAACCCGCCCCCCAAAACAAACCCCCCCCCTACTGCCTTAACCGTCACAAACCCGCCCCCCTACTGCCTTAAACCGTCACAAACCGCCCCCCTACTGCCTTAACCGTCACAAAAACCCGCACAAACCCCCCCCATACTGCCCTCACCGTCACAAACACGCCCCCTACTACCTTCACCGTCACAAACCCGCCCCCCTGCTGCCTTCACCGTCAAACAAACCCGCCCCCCATACTGCCCTCACCGTCACAAACCCGCCCCCCCTGGCTCACCGTCACAAACCCGCCCCCCTGCTGCCCGCCCCCTGCCCCTACCTTCACCGTCACAAACACGCCCCTGCTGCCTTCACAAACCGCCCCCTGCTACTGCCTCAACCGTCACAACACGCCCCCTGCTGCCTTCACCGTCACAAAACCCCCCCGTCCAAACCGTCACACCGACACTGCTGGCCCCCGTCACAACATGCCCCTACTGCCTTCACCGTCACAAACACGCCCCCTGCTGCCTTCACCGTCACAAAACATGCCCCCCCCCTACACGCCTTCCCCTTCACCAAACACGCCCCCTACTGCTTCACCACTCAATGCCTTCACACAAAACCCCCCCCTGCTGGCTTCACCGTCATCACAGACACGCCCCTCCTACTGCCTTCACTGTCTCAAACCCCCCCCCCCCGCTGCCTTCACCCTCACAAACACGCCCCCCCTGCTGCCTTTACCATTAAAACCGGTCCAGACTAGAGATGTCCCGATCCAGTATTTTGAACTTCCGATCCGATACCGATATTTATTTGTACTTCCGATCCGATACCGATATCTGCCGATACCGATACCGGCCTATCTGAGCATGTATTAAAGTTTTAAGTCATTTAACCAACTTAATTTGTTGTCAGACTCATGCTGAATAGGGTTTTACTCCTGATAATAACTAGCCAGCTGAATTAGGTGCATTTGAATAATACACATTGGTTGGTAACGAGAAACTTTTGAAATTCTAGACTCTCTGAGACGCATTTTCCAGCATTTTGAGACACAAAATGGGATGTTCAGATACCTTTTTTTTTTAATTAAAATAACCCTAGCCATAACGTTGCATGTCTTTTGTTAAACAAGAGTAAAGAAAGTAATTGCAAGTTTGAAAGATCAAAGTGTGATACATATATTTAATAACAAATCAAATGAAAATAAACTGGTTATTTTATAACTCCATGTTTGCTTAGTTTATGATAACATTAACGTCCTTGATATTAATCTGATTCTACAATACATTAGAATGGGCTTTGAAGTTAGGATTACAAAATTATTTATTAAATCTGGATTACATTATATAATTACCTGGTACATCCTTTTTCCTTTTGGTTTTTGGCGCTGCTAGCTGCCACATCTCAGCCAGCCCACGCTGTCGCTTTTCCGCCATTTTGCTCGTCTTGGAATACAGAATATTGTAGCAACCCTGGACATTATGTTCATGTTATGATGCTCTGTTATTGTTTAGATGTTCTGTTGTTCGGATTACATGAGTTCATTGAATGCATCTCGAGCTGAGGCAGGCAGGTTATTGGGTAGAATAGGTTAGGGGGCGGGACTAGCAACAAAGAGAGACGGAAACTTGTGTGTTATTGTGGGAGAGCCCGAGAGCAGTGTTGCCAACGCGGCGACTTTCCAGACCCCCTTAGCGACTTAATTTGTAAAAAGCGACTAGCGACAAATCTAGCGACTTTTTCTTGTGATTTTGAGACTCACGCGCACTCAAACCGCTAGGTTTGAAGCCATCACTTGGTGGAGAGCTCGAGTTGTCTCGCACGCGGGGCGGGGTGTTTCTGGCTGTGCACAGTGCCCGACAGAGAGAGAAGCGCGGCTTGCGAGGCACACAGCAGCCATCAGCAGCCAAGTGATGGCTTCAAACCTAGCGGTTTGAGTGCCAGTGAGTCGCTAAATCACCAGAAAAAGTCGCTAGATTTGTCGCTAGTCGCTTTTACAAATTAAGTCGCTAGGGGGGGGGGTCTGGAAAGTCGCTAGATATAGCGACAAAGTCGCTAAGTTGGCAACACTGGGGAGGGAGATGCTCGTGTGCTGAAGGTGTGCTGGAAAATGCGGACCGGATTTTAGGGAAACCTGGAATGGGTTATCTGAATAATGCGCTGCGCGGTGCGCTGGAAAACCCGGAACGGACGTTGGAAAAAAAATGGATCGGGAGTCTGGATCGGCATTTTTCGGGCTTGCCGATCCGATACCGATCCGCATTTTTTGCTCATATCGGCGGCCGATCCGATCCGAATATCGGATCGGGACACCTCTAGTCCAGACCGATGGCAGCGAGATGCTGCCAGATTCTGACTAACAGCAGGAGGTTCAGACCAACATTAGGAGGTTCTGACCCGATGTTGATTCTGGGTCTAATGTCTAGCTTTAGCATCAGCTATCAGGAGGTTCAGACCAGGACCCCGAGGTCCAGACCGACAGCAGGAGATCCAGACCGACAGCAGGAGATCCAGACCGACAGCAGGAGATCCAGATCAACGGCTGGATCCAGACCTGAGGTTTTCGGTCTCATGTCCAGCTTTAGCATCAGCTTAGACAGCCAGGCTAAAAATGTAAGCTGAAATAGTTTTCTTGTAAATCTGTGAGTTCTTGTTATATTTTTTATGTTCTGCTGAGATGGTGTAATCTGCATTAAGATGGCCTGACCTGCTCAGAAGCCCCTCTCAGACATCAGTACCAGGTTGTCCAGGTTGTCTCTGGTGGTCTTAGGTCGCAGGATCTAAGGGTGAATTCCAATTCCTCTCTTAACCCTCAATCTCAACCCTCGCTCTTAACCCTCAATTTTTGGCCCTCAATCTTAACCCTCGAAAGTCAGTGTAAGGGCTATCTTGTGGTTTAGAAATGGGACACCCCTCGGGTGCAGTAACGTCAGTCCTCCGTTGCTACACAACAAGGTATACAAGTAATGTGAAGCCGGCCGGTGACCGGGACCGCCGGCCGGTACCGCCGGTCCGGCAGCAAACATCGTAAAGAATAAAGGTAAATGTTACGCAACAACAAAGGTAATCCATGAAAAAAATCTCAAACAAAGACAAGAAAATGGTTTCGTAACATTTATATCTTTAAGAACTACGAAGATACTTTTTTTGTCACCATCCTTTTCGAAGATGTCTTGGCTAAATTACCCAGAGCCTTCTGGGTAGCCCTTACTACCAAGGGTGGGGTCAGAAAATCTCAATTTTGAGGGCGATACAGCCCTCAAACTGGTCCCTCAATTTGACTTTCTAAGAATCGGGACAGCACTTGCACTTAGCGGGAGCGCACATTTTTGCGATTGAGGGTTGAGATTGAGGGTTAAGGGAGGAATTGGAATTCACCCTAAGACCTCCTAAGACCTTCAACTGTACTGCTGTGACTCCACCACTATTAAGTTTTTGCAGTGCCCCAGACAAATCAAGGATAAATGTTTTGAATTCTCAGAAGGGTCTTTTGAAGGACTTAAAGGATCAGGTTGAAGGTCTTCCTTATAAAGATTCCACCTTCACAGGCGTTTCTGACCCCTTCAGAAGCTCCTTAAACTTCACCAGAATCCTGGGCCACCCGGTGGTGTCGTGGTTAGGGAAGGTGGCCCATATACAGGTTTCATTCCTGGCCCATGTGACCCTTTGTTGTATGTCGTCCCTGTTCTCTCTCTGCCCCCCTTTCTGCCTATCTTCACCATCAATAAAGGCCACTAGTGCCAAAACAATCTAAAAAAAAAAAAAAAAAAAACAACTTCAGCAGAATCCCTAGAATACCCATTAAAACCAGACAGAGGAGACCTACCTTGCTGTGGTACTTGCCCCGCCCCTTGTAGACATCATCCATCATGAGACAGGACAGGATGTCCAGTAACTTCATCTCTGACAGACTAAAGAATGACAAGAACCACACTGTCAGTGAAAGAGCAGTCAGGGATCCAGCAAAGACTAAGTACGGTACTAAGGGGTACTGCAGCGGTTCTATGTGGATCTAACTGGTGGCAGCTTTCCACCAACACACCTGATGTTGTGATTGGCCAGCTCACTGATGAAGGCGGTCTCTGCTGGGATGAGGAACAGGAGGCTGCTTCCTCGTGCTCCTATGCGAGCTGTCCGACCCACACGGTGAACATATTCGGCGGCAGATGTTGGAGGAGTGTACTGAGAAGACAACGGTAGATGTAATCCCCGGAGAACATGGAATCTCGTCTGTTGTGGTCTGCATTTACCTGAACAATCCAGGTGACCTGAGGGAGGTCCAGACCTCGAGCAGCAACATCCTGAAACAAACAGCCCACATAGGGTTAGGGTTACATTAAGACGTGATGGTGTGTTGGTCCATCGCATCAAGACGTGATGGTGCGTTGGTGCATCGCGCTGAAACGTGATGGTGTGTTGGTGCATCACGTCAAGACGTGATGGTGCGTTGGTGCGTCGCGTCAAGACGTGATGGTGCTTGGAGCATCGCGTCTAGACGTGATGGTGCGTTGGTGCATCGCGTCTTGACGTGATGGTGCATTGGTGCATCGCGCTGAAACGTGATGGTGTGTTGGTGCATCACGTCTTGACGTGATGGTGCTTGGAGCATTGCGTCTAGACGTGATGGTGCGTTGGTGCATCGCGTCTAGACGTGATGGTGCGTTGGTGCATTGCGCTGAAACGTGATGTGTTGGTGCATCGCGTCTAGATGTGATGGTGTGTTGGTGCAACACGTCTTGACGTGATGGTGCGTTGGTGCATCGCGCTGAAACGTGATGGTGCGTTGGTGCATCACGTCTTGACGTGATGGTGCTTGGAGCATCGCGTCTAGGCGTGATGGTGCGTTGGTGCATCGCGTCTAGACGTGATGGTGCGTTGGTGCATCGTGCTGAAACGTGATGTGTTGGTGCATCGCGTCTAGATGTGATGGTGTGTTGGTGCATCGCGTCTTGACGGGATGGTGCGTTGGTGCATCGCGTCTAGACGTGATGGTGCGTTGGTGCATCGCGTCTAGACGTGATGGTGCGTTGGTGCATCGCGTCTAGCGTGATGGTGCGTTGGTGCATCGCGTCTAGACGTGATGGTGCGTTGGTGCATCGCGTCTAGACGTGATGGTGGTGCGTTGGTGCATCGCGTCTAGACGTGATGGTGCGTTGGTGCATCGCGTCTAGACGTGATGGTGCGTTGGAGCATCGCGTCTAGACGTGATGGTGCGTTGGTGCATCGCGTCTAGACGTGATGGTGCGTTGGTGCATCGCGTCTAGACGTGATGGTGCGTTGGTGCATCGCGTCTAGACGTGATGGTGCGTTGGTGCATCGCGTCTAGACGTGATGGTGCGTTGGTGCATCGCGTCTAGCGTGATGGTGCGTGGTGCATCGCGTCGTGAGACGTCTAGACGTGATGGTGCGTTGGTGCATCGCGTCTAGACGTGATGGTGCGTTGGTGCATCGCGTCTAGACGTGATGGTGCGTTGGTGCATCGCGTCTAGACGTGATGGTGCGTTGGTGCATCGCGTCTAGACGTGATGGTGCGTTGGTGCGTTGTAGCATCGCGTCTAGACGGGATGGTGCGTTGGTGCATCGCGTCTAGACGTGATGGTGCGTTGGTGCATCGCGTCTAGACGTGATGGTGCGTTGGTGCATCGCGTAGACGTGATGGTGCGTTGGTGCGTTGGTGCTGAAGACGTGATGGTGCGTTGGTGCATCGCGTCTAGACGTGATGGTGCGTTGGTGCATCGCGTCTAGACGTGATGGTGCGTTTGGGCATCGCGTCTGACGTGATGGTGCGTTGGTTGCATCGCGTCTAGACGTGATGGTGCGTTGGTGCATCGCGTCTAGACGTGATGGTGCGTTGGTGCATCGCGTCTAGACGTGATGGTGCGTTGGTGCATCGCGTCTAGACGTGATGGTGCGTTGGTGCATCGCGTCTAGACGTGATGGTGCGTTGGTGCATCGCGTCTAGACGTGATGGTGCGTTGGTGCATCGCGTCTAGACGTGATGGTGCGTTGGTGCATCGCGTCTAGACGTGATGGTGCGTTGTAGCATCGCGTCTAGACGGGATGGTGCGTTGGTGCATCGCGTCTAGACGTGATGGTGCGTTGGTGCATCGCGTCTAGACGTGATGGTGCGTTGGTGCATCGCGTCAAGACGTGATGGTGCTTGGAGCATCGTGCTGAAACGTGATGGTGCGTTGGTGCATCGCGTCTAGACGTGATGGTGCGTTGGTGCATCGCGTCTAGACGTGATGGTGCGTTGGTGCATCGCGTCTAGACGTGATGGTGCGTTGGTGCATCGCGTCTAGACGTGATGGTGCGTTGGTGCAACGCGTCTAGACGTGATGGTGCGTTGGTGCAACGCGTCTAGACGTGATGGTGCGTTGGTGCATCGCGTCTAGACGTGATGGTGCGTTGGTGCATCGCGTCTAGCGTGATGGTGCGTTGGTGCATCGCGTCTAGCGTGATAGTGCGTTGGTGCATCGCGTCTAGACGTGATGGTGCGTTGGTGCAACGCGTCTAGACGTGATGGTGCGTTGGTGCAGCGCGTCTAGACGTGATGGTGCGTTGGTGCATCGCATCTAGGCGTGATGGTGCGTTGGTGCATCGCGTCTAGACGTGATGGTGCAGTCTCCGGGAACTTACAGTGCACAGCAGAACTCCAGACTGGGATGCCGAAAACTTCTGAAAGACCTCCGAACGCTCCTGGAGGAAGAACGAAAACAAACGCATGCTAGACAGGAACACGGAGCCATGACGAGCTGGGAAATGTTACCAGACGATCAAGTTACCTCCTGCTTCATGTTGCCATGGAGACGCAGGAAAGGGAGGTCCCGCCCGGCAGACGTGGAGAGAACGGAGACGAAGAGAGCGTGGAGGAACTCGACGGCCTCGCAGCTGGAGACGAACACGATCACCTTGTTGTGATCAGAGAACTGCAACAGCAGCAGTCAGGGTTACCTGTGTGAGGCTGCACACGTTTTCACAGGTGTCAACGTCCACGTTCTTGTCCCTCACCTTGCATTTGTCCAGTATGAAAGCAGCCAGACACACCAGTCTGATCTTACTGGGAACCACCACCACAAACTGCTTCAAGGCCTCTGGAACGGCAAAGCTCTCCGACTGGTTGGCCAGTTCCTCGGAGGACTCTGTGGTAATGTCAGAGGAGGCGGGGCCAGAAACATGGACGCTGACTGGGTCTTTTAAACAGACGTCCACCAACCGGGTCACACCTGGAACACACAGGGCTGTAAGTGAACACCAGTAACCTGGAACTGGAACAGAAGAACCCCCACACGGATAGAAACAGGTAATACAGGTAACTAGTACACCACAGGATGAGGAGCTTCTTTTTTCCACATCTACAAGAACATGACGTTGTTCCTGTCAGATGCAGCAGATCAACTATTTCAGGATCTCAGGGAAACATTGGACATGACACTTGAAGGCTGTGATGGTGATGTGATTGTGATACATCAATAAATACTTCAGTGTTTGGAGTCGATGCCTAAAACTGACTATCTTTGCTCATCTCTGTCCATTCTGTCATCACAACACTCACAACAGAGGGCGGTGTTTGTGTAGTTCACGTTTCTGTCTCTAGAGGGCGTGTTTCTGTAGTTCACGTTTCTGTCTCTAGAGGGCGTGTTTTTGTAGTTCACGTCTCTGTCTCTAGAGGGCGTGTTTCTGTAGTTCACGTCTCTGTCTCTAGAGGGCGTGTTTCTGTAGTTCACGTCTCTGTCTCTAGAGGGCGTGTTTCTGTAGTTCACGTTTCTGTCTCTAGAGGGCGTGTTTGTGTAGTTCACGTCTCTGTCTCTAGAGGGCGTGTTTCTGTAGTTCACGTTTCTGTCTCTAGAGGGCGTGTTTCTGTAGTTCACGTTTCTGTCTCTAGAGGGCGTGTTTGTGTAGTTCACGTCTCTGTCTCTAGAGGGCGTGTTTCTGTAGTTCACGTCTCTGTCTCTAGAGGGCGTGTTTCTGTAGTTCACGTCTGTCTCTAGAGGGCGTGTTTCTGTAGTTCACGTCTCTGTCTCTAGAGGGCGTGTTTCTGTAGTTCACGTCTCTGTCTCTAGAGGGCGGTGATCTGTAGTTCACGTCTCTGTCTCTAGAGGGTGTGTTTCTGTAGTTCACGTCTGTCTCTAGAGGGCGTGTTTCTGTAGTTCACGTCTGTCTCTAGAGGGCGTGTTTCTGTAGTTCACGTCTGTCTCTAGAGGGTGTGTTTCTGTAGTTCACGTCTCTGTCTCTAGAGGGCATGTTTCTGTAGTTCACGTCTGTCTCTAGAGGGCGGTGTTTCTGTAGTTCACTTGTCTGTCTCTAGAGGATGTGACACGACGTGACCTACAGAAACACCGCCCTCTACGGGTAACTGCAGAGAATGACTGATCTTTGATCATCTTGACTGTAACTGTCTCTTACAGCCTCTGGGGGCAGCAGTGAGTGTTCATTCACCGTGGGACAGTGTGGCAGAGAGAAGGACGTTCTGTCTGGCAGGTCCTGCAGCATTCAGACTGTTCAGTATGGTGGTCAGGTCCTTCTCAAAACCCAGGTCCAATGTCCTGCAGATGAGACATCACTAAGTCAGGACTACAAACTTACAGACTCAAACTTAATCACAATGTGAGAACTTGTGCAGTAGAAACTAGATGATTCATTCGTCCACTGGAGGACACGTCCATGGCTTGTTTGGGCTGAGCTCAGCTGGACTACCAGGATCTGGTACCGAGCCAGACATGTGGGATTAGGACCTCCACAAAGCCACAATTCACTACCGGATGTACAGATGTGAACATGTGGGGCACCTGTCGGCCTCGTCCAGGATCAGCCAGCGGACAGCGCTGAAGGCGATGCTCAGGGTGTGTTTGATGTGATCCACCAGACGTCCAGGAGTCGAGACCAGGATGTTGATTCCCTTCCGGATCCTGAAAAAACAAAACACTTCCTCAGGTATCTCCACGTGGTTCCCTCAGTCTTTACAGACCGGTTTCTCACTTAAACCAGGAACAGAGACCACGTCTACCATCTGGACGAGCAGTCACGAGAAAAACATTCACTTCTCCAGCTCTCTGAAGGTCCACCACAGCATCTCAGTCAGGTCTGGACTTTTTTCAGCCATTCTGGACGGTTTCAGGAAGCAGGTTCTGTTAAGGTTAGGTCCCTGAGATGACCTAACCTCAAAGCAGAGGGTTCAGCTGAGCTGGTTCCAGGAACCGAGGGAACTCCTACTCCTGGTAACTGACTGTGAACTGAACCTGGTCAGCAGCAGGTTTAGTTCCTGGAACTGGTTTCATCAACATCTACCATGCCCAGAGATGGAGCTGCTGGCCGGTCTGACTTTGGGGGTAAACCTGCTGGGACGTCCAACAACCTTGAAGGACCTTTCTCACGGTAGAACGTTGAGGAGTGAATGTAACAGTCATGTATTACTGAGGTTGTTCAGGTAGATCCCAGGTCTTTGATATGAACCAGTTCTGATGGTTTTGTTTTCATGAACACGGGACAGATCTACAGAAGGAACCAGGAGTTGACAGTGAAGCCTTGAGACCTACCTGGCCTTCTCTGCTTTCCTCTTCTCTCCTCCCATCAGGACACCAGGGACAATCCAGGTGAACGGCTGCAGAGACACCACCAGCTGTTAGTAGACTGATCCTCCACCAGCACCGTCAGTGGACCTGAGGTCGGTCAATGGACCTGAGGTCGGTCAATGGACCTGAGGTCCGTCAGTGGACCTGAGGTCGGTCAATGGACCTGAGGTCCGTCAGTGGACCTGAGGTCCGTCAATGGACCTGAGGTCCGTCAGTGGACCTGAGCTTGGTCAGTGGACCTGAGGTCCGTCAGAGGACCTGAGGTCCGTCAGAGGACCTGAGCTCCATCCATCAGAGGATCTGAGGTCCGTCAGTGGACCTGAGGTCGGTCAATGGACCAGAGGTCCGTCAGAGGACCTGAGCTTGGTCAGTGGACCTGAGGTCCCTCAGAGGACCTGAGGTCCGTCCATCAGAGGACCTGAGGTCCGTCGGTGGACCTGAGGTCGGTCAGTGGACCTGAGGTCCGTCAGTGGACCTGAGGTCGGTCAATGGACCTCAGGTCCGTCAGAGGGACTGATGTTCGTCCGTCAGAGGAACTGATGTCCGTCCGTCAGAGGGACTGATGTCCATCCGTCAGAGGGACTGAGGTCCATCAGAGGGACTGAGGTCCATCAGAGGGACTGAGGTCCCTCTGAAGTCCTGTTTGGGTAAATCCGGTGATTTCAGGAGAAATTATATTATTTGAAAGAAACTTTAATTTGGATTTGAAGAACATTTTTAATTCTGAGCCAGTTCATGGAAGCAACATCTGATCTTCATCTAAAAATGACAGGATCTTCATCAGGATAATCTACTTTACATATCAGCTTCATTTCTGTCAAATTCAATCATTATTTAAAAAGATCTGATTCAGCACTGAACTTAGTCCCACTGGAATCATCAAACAGGACCCATGGACATGTCCCCCAACATGCTAGAAGCTGTAAACAGCAGTCCCCGACAGGTAAAGATGACCATGTGCTACCTTCAGAAGCTTCTGGAAGGTCTGGAAGGTCTGCTGAGCCAGCTGAGGAACAGGAGGAAAGGGAATCAGTCGGCCAGCTGAGGCTATGAACAGATTAAAGGAGGTAAAGAGACCAAACCTCTCTGGTGGGGACGATGATGAGGGCCAGAGGACCGTCGGACCTGCTGACCTTCGGCTGGATGGACTGAAGGTTCTGGACCACTGGGACAGCGTAGGACAAGGTCTTACCTGCAGACACCAACCACTGCCACTGATCAGTCAACAGTGTGAAAACTACGTCCTCTTTTCAACTTCAGTAGCTTCAAGTCACTGAGATCCTGTCAGAATAAGAGCCTCAACGCCGCCAGAATAAGAGCCTCAACGCCGTCAGAATAAGAGCCTCAACGCCGTCAGAATAAGAGCCTCAACGCCGCCAGAATAAGAGCCTCAACGCCGTCAGGACAAGAGCCTCAACGCCGTCAGAATAAGAGCCTCAACGCCGTCAGAATAAGAGCCTCATCGCCGCCAGAATAAGAGCCTCAACCCCGTCAGGACAAGAGCCTCAACCCCGTCAGGACAAGAGCCTCAACGCCGCCGGAATAAGAGCCTCACGGCGCCAGAATAAGAGCCTCAACGCCGCCAGAATAAGAGCCTCAACGCCGCCAGAATAAGAGCCTCAACGCCGCCAGAATAAGAGCCTCAACGCCGCCAGAATAAGAGCCTCAACGCCGTCAGAATAAGAGCCTCAACGCCGCCAGAATAAGAGCCTCAACGCCGTCAGACAAGAGCCTCAACGCCGTCAGAATAAGAGCCTCAACGCCGTCAGAATAAGAGCCTCATCGCCGCCAGAATAAGAGCCTCAACCCCGTCAGGACAAGAGCCTCAACCCCGTCAGGACAAGAGCCTCAACGCCGCCAGAATAAGAGCCTCAACGCCGCCAGAATAAGAGCCTCAACGCCGCCAGAATAAGAGCCTCAACGCCGCCAGAATAAGAGCCTCAACGCCGTCAGAATAAGAGCCTCAACGCCGTCAGAATAAGAGCCTCAACGCCGCCAGAATAAGAGCCTCAACGCCGTCAGGACAAGAGCCTCAACGCCGTCAGAATAAGAGCCTCAACGCCGTCAGAATAAGAGCCTCATCGCCGCCAGAATAAGAGCCTCAACCCCGTCAGGACAAGAGCCTCAACCCCGTCAGGACAAGAGCCTCAACGCCGCCAGAATAAGAGCCTCAACGCCGCCAGAATAAGAGCCTCAACGCCGCCAGAATAAGAGCCTCAACGCCGCCAGAATAAGAGCCTCAACGCCGCCAGAGTAAGAGCCTCAACGCCGCCAGAGTAAGAGCCTCAACGCCGCCAGAGTAAGAGCCTCAACCTGTCAGAGTAAAGGCCTCAGCCTTTCAGAATAAGAGCCATGTGTGTCGTGTGTCTCACCTGATCCTGTCTGAGATCGAACCACAGCGTCTCGCCCCGACAGAAGACCTGGGATGGTCTGTTTCTGAACGCTGAACAAACACACAATAAACTGTAAACAGATCATTGCTGTTTTCATCCTCATAACTGACACTGTGGGGCCCACCGTCCCTTTGCAGACCACACGCCTGCCCCACAACATACAGTCAATCAGTTTGAAATGTGTTTTATCAGCTGGCATCCTTTACCTAACACTGTTGGAACCTGACTTCCTTCTGTCAGGACTCTGTTACAACTGAGAATAAAAGGATGTATATGTGTCTAAACTGACCTGGTCAGCGTGGAAACATTCAGGACTTTGTTCAGTGTCGCCACCTGGTGGACAGAAACAGCCAATCACAATATAAGACTTTCACAGTTCCTGTTTACGATCAATCATGATCGTAAATACAGGTCAGAGCAGGTCCACATAAAGATGAGTGACGCAAGAAAACTTCAGGTTAACGTAGGAGATTCACTAACAGACAATATCAATAACTAAGACAAGTCCTCGCATGGACACATGGATCGAAACGTGTGTGTGTGTGTGTGTGTGTGTTACCAGGTGGGGGTGAAGGTCAAGTTCTGAAAATGAGTCTGATGTAAAAATCTTCTCCTTTAACTGAGCAACAACTGGCCTGAAGGAGAAAAGGAAGAAAGGAAGGAAGGAAGGGAAGATGGATCCAAAGATTTTTCAGTTGATGAGATGAAGGGCAGAGATCGAGGAGGATGGAGGGAAGAACACAAGGAAGTGTGTTAGTGACCTGCTTGATTAGAGCTGCACAGAACAATCACCTCTGAATGAACAGCTGGATGAGCCAATCACACTGAAGGCAGGGCCATTCGCACCGAGGGCGGGGCCAATACAATCAGAGCCTCACCTGTGGATTTCTGGGATGTCAGGGTTGTGTTTGAACAGAGAAGAGGTTTTGATGCTGCTGTGGCCCGCCTCCTGGCCTCCATCCTTCTCCTTCTTGGTTTCCTCTCTCTTCTCCTTCTTCCTCCTCTTCTGTGGCACCTCCATGTTTTCCTTCTTCTTCTGTGGTTTCTGTTCTCTCACCTCAGGGGGCGGAGACTGCTTCTGTTGTTTTGCCTCAACAAATCCAGATGTTTGATGAGCAGGAGGGTTCACCTGCAGTCTGTCAGGAGGATCCTCCTCTTCTTCTGGGTCAGGAAGTCTCCTCTGTTTGAGGGAGGGTCTCACCTGCTCTGAGGAGATCAACCTCCTCTTCTCTGCTTTCTGCTTCTTCTGAATAATACAACACATGGAATTTGTGAACAAACAAACAAGAACGTGTAGATGCATAACTGTGTGTGTGTGTGTGTGCACGTGCTCACTGAGGCCCATTTCTCCTGAGCTGTCAGACGTTTCTTCCTCCTGGACAATGATGATGATGAGACAGTGCTGCAGATGTTCAGAGACAGTAGCTCGTCTGCTGATGACATCATCAAACAGCTGCTGCACACACAGGTGACAGGTGTTAACCATCTTTCACGCTCACACCGAACTTCACTGAAAAACCGCCGGATTGCTGAGTTCAGGTCGGATCCAGCGGAAGGTCCACTGTGTGAACACGTGAACAGAACCAACGGGTTAAAGAGCTCGACTCGGCTGCTGCTGGACACGTGCACGTCCAACAGCAGCTTCAAGCTGAACCTGGCGGCATGTTTAAATGTACGTCACGTGTCAATGGCCACGGGCTCTTTACCGGACCAAAACAACAGCAGTCCGATCAGCCTGACTGAAGCCGAACGAAAGGCTGACACGTGACGAGGCGTTCAGCGTCAATAACAGACATGTCTGCACGAGCGTCACGGACAAGAAGGAAAGAAAATGGTAAATACGCAGATTTCTGAGTGGAGTTCTCCTGCTGGAGAATATCCACGGCGGTCCAACTCAGCAACGAACCGAGAACTTAGAACAGCGAACACAACCGTCCGTGTGTTCAGAGGAACCTTCCTGAAGAACCAAACACATGAAATTACTGGAATAAAAACTCACCGTGAAACTATCCGGACACACAGACACGCTTTCCGCTTCTTCCTGTGACGTAACTGGAGCCACGCCTCCGCGGCTGATTCCGCAGACATGCGCAGTAGCTTCACGTCTGATTTTGAACGTTTTCAGTTTATTTTTAGTTTTTAGGTGAAATAAACACGATTATCTTCATGTTATACATCACAATCCTTCCTGATAAAGCGCTTCAATGAGACTCTCGTGTTTAACGCACATTTCCCTGACTTTAAACGGTTCAAAAATGACTTGTAGCGTCATAAATTTATATTTTCTGTCGTCTGGTTGCATTTGAAGTGGAACACAACCGACAAAACAATCAATAATGTTTCAGAGCGCTAGTCTGAAAGCATTTTATGCTCAAGTTTATGGTCATGACGTCATCAAAAAGCTGATTGGACCCTGATGGTGGATCATTTACCTCAGAGGACAGAACTGGGACGAGGACACACCTGGTTAAATGTGTTTCAGCCAAAAAGTTCATTTTCTGACTGAAACAAACGAGCTGCTGATGAGCAGAGTTCATTCAGAAAAACCCTGAGGTATGAATCACAGACGGACACCCAGCTTCATGTCCACCGAGGACATCTGGGGTAACGTGAAAACAGTCAGAGACGGACCACCCAGCTCCACGTTTACTGAAGACATCTGGGCTAACGTGGACACAGTCAGAGACGGACACCCAGCTTATCGTCCACCGAGGACATCTGAGGTAACGTGGACACAGTCAGAGACGGACCACCCAGCTTCACGTCCACTGAGGACATCTGGGGTAACGTGGACACAGTCAGAGACAGGACACCCAGCTTAACGTCCACCGAGGACATCTGAGGTAACGTGGACACAGTCAGAGATGGACCACCCAGCTTCACGTCCACTGAGGACAATCGGGGAAAACGTGGACACAGTCAGAGACGGACACCCAGCTTCACGTCCACCGAGGACATCTGGGCTAACGTGGACACAGTCAGAGACGGGACACCCAGCTTCACGTCCACCGAGGACATCTGAGGTAAAGTGGATGCAGAGATGGACCACCCAGCTTCACGTCCGCCGAGGACATCTGAGGTAACGTGGACACAGTCAGAGACGGACCACCCAGCTTCACGTCCACCGAGGACATCTGGGGTATCGTGGACACAGTCAGAGATGGACCACCCAGCACCACGTCCACCGAGGACATCTGGGGTAACGTGGACGCCGTCAGAGACGGGCCACCCAGCTGCCTCAGGAAGATACATCCTCTGCTGTGCTTTCCTGATGAGGGAGCTGATGTTCAGCTCCCACTTAAGGTCCTGGGAGATGACAGTTCCCAGGAAGCAGAAAGACTCCACAGTGTCAATAGTGGAGTCACAGAGGGTGATGGGGGCAGGTGGGGCTGAGTTCTTCCTATAGTCCACAACCATCTCCACTGTCTTTAGAGCGTTGAGCTCAAGGCTGTTATGGCTGCACCAGGTCACCAGGTGGTCAACCTCCCACCTGTAGGCGAACTCGTCACCATCAGAGATGAGTCCAATGAGGGTGGTGTCATCCGCAAACTTCAGGAGTTTGACGGACTGGTGACTGGAGGTGCAGCTGTTAGTGTACAGGGAGAAGAGCAGAGGAGAAAGACCACAGCCCTGGAGGGATCCAGTACTGATGGTCCGTGAGTTCCAGATGCATTTTCCCAGCTTCACATACTGTTTCCTGTCAGACAGGAAGTCTGTGATCCACCTGCAGGTGGAGTCAGGCACGCTCAGCTGGGAGAGCTTCTCCTGTAGCAGAGAAGGGATGATGGTGTTAAAAGCAGAGCTGAAATCCACAAACAGGATCCTGGCGTAGGTTCCTGAGGAGTCCAGGTGCTGGAGGATGAAGGGCCAGGTTGACAGCGTCGTCTACAGACCTGTTGGCTCTGTAGGCGAACTGCAGGGGGTCCAGGAGAGGGTCAGTGATGGCTTTGAGATGTGAGAGCACAAGGTGCTCAAAGGTCTTCATGACTACAGAGGTCTGGGCGACGGGTCTGAAGTCGTTAAGTCCTGTGGTCCTTGGCTTCTTGGGAACAGGGATGATGGTTGAGGTCTTGAAGCAGGCTGGTACGTGACAGGTCTCCAGTGAGGTGTTAAAAATATCTGTGAACACTGGAGACAGCTGATCAGCACAGTGCTTCAGGGAGGATGGGGAGATAGAATCCGGTCCAGCTGCTTTACGGGGGTTCTGTCTCCTAAAGAGTTTGTTGACGTCCCTCTCATGAATGCAAAGAGTCGTCACTGAGGGGGGTGGGAACGGTGGGGCCATTAAGGGGGGCGCTGGTGGAGATGACTGGAGCTGGAGCTGTTGGGAGGGATTGTGGAAGATGGTTGCAGGACTGTCCCTATGTCTTTCAAAACGACAGTAGAACTGGTTCAGGTCGTTGGCTAGGCGTCGGTCGTTGATTGATTGGGGGGCTTTAGGCTTGTAGTTGGTGATCTGCCTAAGCCCTTTCCAGACAGACGCAGAGTCGTTAGCTGAGAACTGGTGTTGAAGCTTCTCAGAGTACAGTCGTTTAGCTTCTCTCACCGCCTTGCTAAACTTGTATTTCGCCTCTCTGAATCTGTCTTTGTCCCCACTCCTGAAGGCCTCTTCCTTTGCCAACCTTAGCTGTCTGAGTTTGGCTGGGAACCCAGGGTTTGTCGTTGTTGTAACTCACCCTGGTGCGTGATGGGACACAACAGTCTTTACAGAAGCTGATGTATGACGTCACAGCCTCTGTGTACTGATCCAGATTGTTGGTAGCAGTCCTGAAAACATCCCAGTCAGTAGAGTCCAAACACGCCTGGAGATCCTCCACTGCTTCACTGGTCCACTTCTTTGAGGTTCGCACTACAGGTTTGCAGAGCTTTAGTTTCTGCCTGTAGGCAGGAATCAGGTGTACCATGACATGGTCAGAGTGACCCAGTGCAGCATGGGGGACGGCGTGATCAGCACCTCTGATTGTGGTGTAACAGTGATCCAGAATTTTCTCCTCTCTGGTCGGGCATTTAATAAGCTTTCTGTATTTAGGGAGTTCATGAGTGACTTTGTTAAAGTCTCCAAGGACAATAACTAAAGAGTCCGGTTTGGCCCGCTCCACACAGTATCTGATCGGCGAGTGTACGCTGTCCGTTCTGCGCGTTGGCCTGTGGCACATCTTGAAGCTGACCCACAGACTGAGAGAGAACTGGACACACCCACCGTGATGTCACCAACATCTTCCAAGGCAGACTGCACCCAACCAGGTTCATCCAGAACTGGGCTCAGGGACAGAGAGAGCAGGCCTGAAGGTGCCTGGACCACAGCTCAGACCCAAACAACATCCTGGTTCCTCCAGAACCTGGTCCTCCCCTGGAGCAGGCTTCTTCTGTTCAGTGGTCCAGCTAAGACCTGCAGCAGCTCCACGTCCATCATGAGTTCCCTCCAGCTCCACTTCCTGCTGTCAGCAGAGGTTTAAAATAGAGCTGTCAATTAAGAGGCGAGCGCAGCCCCCCCTGGGACCCAGAGCGGCGCTGGGGAGGATTCATCCTAGTTGTTTTGAATCAAACAGTCCCTTTGAAGTGTTGGAGGGTGTCTGAGCAGAGCAGTCACTGAGTTAAACAACATGTTTAAACATGACAGTCATCTGCAGTCACTCATCAACCCACAGCTCCGCCCACAGGTCTGCAGCCCCGCCCCTAAACTACAGATCAACTTCTGGGACTGACAACGCTCAGCGTAAAGTACTTTCAGGTAAATGTACTCTGATTCTGAAATAAAAGAATCACATTTCAGACACCACCAGACCAGACCTGGTTCTGGATCTGGCCTGGATCCACGACGACAAAGTGAGGAAAATCTAGTCTCAACAGGTCCAGCAAAACTGTTGGCTAAACTTCAAGGGTATCTTAATGACATTAAGTCCTGGATGTCCTCTAATGTTTTGCTTCTAAACTCAGATAAAACAGATGTTATTGTGTTTGGTTCCGAACACCTGAGGAATGGATTAACTTGGTTTACGCTGGCTTCCAGCACAGCTGTGAAAAACCTTGGAGTCATTTTTGATCAGGATATGTCATTTAAGCAGCAGATTAATCAGGTTTGTCAGACTGCCTTTTTTCATCTCTGAAATATCTCCAAGATCAGGAGCATCTTCTCCCAGGGTGATGCTGAAAAATTAATCCATGCGTTTGTCAGTTCTAGACTGGATTATTGTAATGCGTTGTTAGCAGGATGTCCGAAAAGCTTGGTGAACAGCCTCCAACTGATCCAGAATGCAACAGCGAGGGTGCTGACAGGAATCCATAAGCGAGATCACATCTCTCCCGTGTTAGCCTCCCTCCATTGGCTTCCCGTGAAATTTAGAATTGAGTTTAAAATTCTGCTTCTCACATATAAGGCCCTTAATGGACTAGCTCCTCGTTATCTACCAGACCTGATAGCACGTTATGCTCCTAGTAGAGCTCTCCGCTCTCAGAGTGCAGGATTACTCATCGTTCCTAGAATATCTAAAAGTAGGTTTGGAGGACGGGCCTTCTGCTACCAGGCACCTTTATTCTGGAACCAGCTACCAGTTTGGGTTCAGGAGACCGACACCACCTCCATCTTTAAAACTAAATTGAAAACATTTCTGTTCAGTAAAGCCCACAGTTAGTCTAAACCAGGGTTAATCAATTAAAATTCTAATGGGTCTGGTCACTAAAATTTGTTCTGTCACAAGGTCCAGACCATACATCTCCTGCATCCCATAGCATGGCATATACAGTAATCCCCCACACTTTGCGGTTAATGGGGGCTGTGACCCCCCCGCGAATGGTGAAAACCACGATGTGGAGGTACATGTACATGTATATGTACATACAGTATACATGTACGCACGTACGCAAAATCTACGGAAGGTACACTCACTTTGTGTACCTGTGGGTTCTGACCCTAACATAGTGGGCCAGAGGGGTTTTAAACCTGCTCCCAGTCAGACCTGGTTCCCTGAAGTTCTCAGAAGCAGAGTTGAAGGTGGTCTCATGGACCTGATGTCCCAGTCCTGAATAACTGAGGTGAGCTCCTCCATGACAACAGCAAACACACAACCATCAAACAACTTGTTTTTATTCTCAAACAGACGAACTACAATTCAGCATCAAATGGAAATGTATCTTCCTGTCCAGGTGAGTCCAGGTGTCAGTCAGCGCTCAGGTGACTCTCCAGAGCCAGAAACACAGAGGAGGGATCCTGATCAGTATCGATGTCAACCGCATCTGGAAAAACAGACTGGACACACATTTCATGGTTCTGATGGGATTTCCAGAAAGAGCTGGAAGCCTGTGATGCTGTGAACACCTGTGGACAGGTGTGGACACCTGTGTACAGCTACACAGATGGTGTGAACATCTGTGGACAGGTGTGTACAGCTATGTGCAGCTGTGTGTACAGGAGTGTGCAGGTGTGTACAGCTTTGTGTACAGCTGTGTGTGCAAGTGTGTACAGGTGTGTGTACAGCTGTGTGTGCAAGTGTGTACAGGTGTGTGTACAGCTGTGTGTGCAAGTGTGTACAGGTGTGTGTACAGCTGTGTGTGGAAGTGTGTACAGGTGTGTGTACAGCTGTGTGAATGGAGGTGTGTGCAGGTGTGTGTACAGCTGTGTGTGTGCAGGTGTGTACAGGTGTGTGTACAGCTGTGTATGTACAGGTGTGTACAGCTGTGTGAATGGAGGTGTGTCCAGGTGTATGAACAGCTGTGTGTGCAGGTGTGTGAATGGAAGTGTGTACAGGTGTGTGCAGGTGTATGTACAGCTGTGTGTGCAGGTGTGTGTGCAGCTGTGTGTGCAGGTGTGTGTACAGCTGTGTATGTACAGGTGTGTACAGCTGTGTGAATGCAGGTGTGTCCAGGTGTATGAACAGCTGTGTGAATGGAGGTGTGTCTAGGCGTGTTTACCTTCATGGCGGCCATGTGCATCCTGTACTGCTGCAGCCTTTGGGTCACAGCCTCGGTTCTGTCCTCAGGTCGAGTCTGCAGTCTGTTCTGGACCTCAGAACTCGGAGCTGGTCGGCTCACGGCGTGGTACCTGCAGGAAAGGTGTGCACAGGTGTGTGTATGTGGACATGTGTGCTGGGTTTAGAGAAGTTGTCCTGGTTGAACTGGTGACTGACCTCTGACCAGTGACAGGATCTGTTGTTCTCAGAGTGATTCTCTCCAGACAAATGTCATCTGTGGACTCCAGAAAGAAAACCCTGCCAGGGAGGGAAGAGGAGAAAAGACGTCAACCCTTCCACAGAACACCAGACTCTGACCACCACACCTGAGCTGACCTCACAGGAAACCAGAGACAGTGGAAGAAGAGCTGGACCAGCCTCCCATCATATCATATGGGTTTCTGAAGAGTGGTTCTAAAGACTCTGGTTCCTCGTGCTGCTCAGATCCATGTTGAAAATTGTTGGAACAAGCAGGACTGGAAACCTCGGAGAGATATGTTAGCTTGGCTGGCTTAGCTTATGCTAATTTAGGATTCTAATAAATGCTACTTCATATTAATTCTGGTCAAATCTGTCCAGACATCTTCATTTCAAGTACTGCTGTCGAAACGATGTGCTGACAGAACTGAAACGAGGAGGTCCGCTGGGTCACTGGGTCGCCCACAGATAGTCTCAGCCCACGAGCAGCCAGCTGGTTCCAGGCCAGGCCTCAGCTCCCAATCAACAAGCTGCGTGGTCGGGCAACCGAAACAACCAGAGGTGAAAGTCACTGGACAGGAAGATCCAGCTGCTGCTAGAGAAGATGCTGATGAGCTAGAAAGAGTCTAGCAGCTGTTCTCTGGGTAGAACCAGAACCTGGACCAACCTGGAACTGGTCTCTCACTCAACAACCCATATCATCTTTAATGGCTACTGGTTGTTAGTTACATCTAACAGTTCCTCTACGGACCGCTAGAAGCTGCAGTTCCTCTACTGACCACTAGAGGCTGCAGTTCCTCTACCGACCGCTAGAGGCTGCAGTTCCTCTACCGACCACTAGAGGCTGCAGTTCCTCTACTGACCACTAGAGACCGCAGTTCCTCTACCAACCGCTAGAAGCTGCAGTTCCTCTATCGACCGCTAGAGGCTGCAGTTCCTCTACCGACCGCTAGAGGCTGCAGTTCCTCTATTGACTGCTAGAGACTGCAGTTCCTCTACTGACCACTAGAGACTGCAGTTCCTCTACCAACCGCTAGAAGCTGCAGTTCCTCTACCAACCGCTAGAAGCTGCAGTTCCTCTACCAACCGCTAGAAGCTGCAGTTCCTCTACCAACCGCTAGAAGCTGCAGTTCCTCTACCCTAAAGCTGCAGTTCTCTGACCGCTAGAGGCTGCAGTTCCTCTACCGACGCTAGTTCCTCTAGACCCTAGAGGCTGCAGTTCCTCTACTGACCGCTAGAGGATGCAGTTCTCTACTGACCGCTAGAGGCTGCAGTTCCTCTACCGACCGCTAGAAGCTGCAGTTCCTCTACCGACCACTAGAGGCTGCAGTTCCTCTACTGACCGCTAGAGGATGCAGTTTCTCTACCGACCGCTAGAGGCTGCAGTTTCTCTACCGACTGCTAGAAGCTGCAGTTCCTCTACCGACCACTAGAGGCTGCAGTTCCTCTACTGACCGCTAGAGGATGCAGTTTCTCTACCGACCGCTAGAGGCTGCAGTTCCTCTACCGACCGCTAAAGGCTGCAGTTCCTCTACCGACCGCTAGAGGATGCAGTTCCTCTACCGACTGCTAGAGGCTGCAGTGTGAGATCTGCCCTGCTGAGGCCCAGCAGAACCCGTTCCAGATGATGTTACCACCATGGAAACAAGGATGTTCAGGTAAAATGAAAAAGAATCCATAAAGTGGTGTGAATGATCATCCTGGGTTAGCAGAAAATAAGCCAGGCAGGGTGGTGGTTCCGGCCACCATCTCAGCCCTGCTGGTCCTGCCTCTGGTCTACCTGGACCCACAGGTTGCTCCCTGTAGAAAACTATGTGTCATGTGACTGGGGAGTTCCTCCATAGCTCTAACAGTCAGTGAATGGAGGCTGGGTGTGGTTCAACCAGCTCACATCCAAATTTAACTGGGCTGGCTAGGGGTTTGATGAAAACCAGCCTTCAGAACCGCTCTTCATGTATGGGGGACATCAGAGTTCTGATCCAGTCTGTGGACCTGCAGGGCGCTGGCTTTGGTACCTGTTGGGCCGGTGCTGGGACTCATGCAGGCTCCAGACCAGCTGCATGTCACAGGGGACCCCGTGCAGGACCCAGCCTCTGCAGCTGCAGTCCAGGTGGCTCAGGCGCTCCTCCAGAACCTGGAGCACCAGCAGTTCTGGAACTGGAGCAGGATCAGTCAGAACCAGAACCCAGCACTTCAGCATGAAGGATCAAGACGCCGAGCAGGCTGCTTACCTGAACTTCCCTGTTCCAGATACAACTGGACCTTCTCTCCCAGAGCAGAACCACCCGCTGCTACAGACCTCAGCACCTGCTCACAACACACTGAGACACAAAGGCAAGAGTTCAGCAGCAGATCAGATGAAAGCTTCTGGAGGGACGTTCAAACAGAGCTCAGAGCAGAGGTGTTTACCGTCCACCAGCTGGTACTTCTCTGACAGCAGCGCAGCCTGGTAGCTCTTCCCAGAACCTGGTGGACCCAGCAGAAGGACTCTGGCAGTGGTGATTCTGGAGCGACGGCGGGTCTGGACCAACACCAACACTGACAACACACAACAGTGTTTCTGGTCACTTGACTGCAAACATCTCTGATGGCAGCCAGGACGTGTCTGGAGACCCAGCACAAACCAAAACCACAATCCTAACCCTAACTCCTAACCCTAACCCCTAACCCCTAACCCTAACCCTTAAGGCCTAACCCCTAACACAAACCCCTAACCCTAACCCCTAACCCCTCACCCCTAAAACCCTAACCCCTAACCCAACATTCATAGCTGCTAGATCCTCCTTCAGCAGCAGGAACTCCTGCTCTCCTGTCAGATGTTCTTCACACCAGTTCACTCAGGTAAGCTCCACCGCAGCATCTGAGTCAGGTTCAGGTCTGGGCTTGAACCTTGATGTAGATCTGCTGTGATTGGACCATCGTCCTTTCACATGACCCAGTCTCAGTTCATGTGTCTCCAGAATGTTCAGAGGAGGTTATGGTCCAGTCAGTGACTGACAGGTGTCCAGGTCCCCAACCATCACCCCTCCACCACCGTGCTTCAGTGGGTCTGAGCTGTTCCTGCTGGTCTCCTCCAGACATGGTTCTGGTCTCTGGTCTCATCATGGTTCCAGACGTCTGCTGGTTTGTTCTCAGTCCTGTTTTCTCCTGAAACTGTTCCAGACCAGCCGTACTGGTCCAGTCTTCTTCTTCTCTGCTGTAATGTTGAATCTATGCTCAGAAGCCTGTAGATTCAGCTGTTAGGGGTTGGACGGTCTGATCTTGGGTTTTCTTCTAGAATAGTCGCTCCTCATGGACAACGCTGGTTTCTGGACGGTTCTTCTTCCTGGTCTGGATGCTGGGCTGCTGGAGGGGCTTTTCTGGGTTACATCTTCATATTGATCCAGACATCTAGAAGCCAGACTGTACCCTGACTGAGACTCCAAATCCCTGACGAGATGAAGAGGAGACGCTGCAGATGCAGATCAGGAGCAAAGAGGAGAGCTCTTCCCTCCTTCATCATGGAGAACCTGAGGTCTCTAGCCCTAACCCTACCCTACCCTAACCCTAACCCAGTAACCAGATGGAGGAGGTTGAAGCTCTGATGCACCATCTCCACCAGAACAAAAGCTTCACCAGGAACAAACCCTGGACCACCAGAGACCTGAAAGAGCTCCTCAACAAGAAGAAGAGAGTCTTCAGGGAGGAGACAGAGAAGTACTGAGGTCAGGATGAAAGCAACTGAACCTAACTGTTGTCTAGAGACAACAAGGAGGTGGACAGGAGAAAGATGGAGAACCAGCTCCAGCAGAACAACGGAGGAGATGTGTGGTCAGGATGAAGAAGATCACAAGCTCCAAGCAGGAGGAGGATCAGATAGATGGAAGTCTGGACAGAGATGATGACCTGAACTGGTTCTTTAACAGGTTCAGAGACCAGCTCAGCATCCTCCTTCCCTCCCTGGACCCCCAGCTTCACTGAACATCTCAGCTGTCTCATCCTCCACCTCAGTCATGGATCTGCTGCTCCATCGTTGTCTCCAACCACATCAGGAGATGCTGGACCCCCTCCAGCTACCACCTGTCTGTCTCCAGCAGTCAGGGGAAGGAGCAGCTGGACAGATGTCTCCACCACCTGGACCACTGACTACTTGACTTAACAGACCACAGCTGGAGAGACTGAATGGTTGAGTGTCTGAGCAGGTGGTCAGCAGCTCAGGAGAACCACAGGGAATTGGACTCTCACCACTGATCTTCACTCTGGACACCTCAGACCTCCAGAACCAGTCAGAGTCCAGACATCTGCAGAAACACCCAGAGGACTCTGCAGTAGAGGTCTTCTCGGGTCCACTTTCATGGACCCGAACCCGAATGGACCCGAAAATTCGACCCGAAACCAACCCGACCCAAGCTATTATCATAAGTCTGGGGGCCGAACCCGAATGGACCGCAATATTTGGACCAGGAACCGACCCGACCCAAGTCTTTAGTTTCCGACCACGAACCGAACTGAGTTACTTGAATAGAACCGAGACAATACAGCCCATAGTTGCACATGTTAAAGTTGTCTAGCGCTGAATAAAACTTGATTTTCTTACCTGAAGTTGTCTTCTTCTACCCGGTTCAGTTGCTACATAGGCTACGTGATGTAAACTAGGGCTGTGCCGATACACTTTTGTGCCGATTCGATTCTCCTACGATTTTTGGGTCCCGATTCGATTTATATTGCGATTCTGATTAAACAAGTATTGCATTTTGATTTTACCAAGTATTGCGATTTTTATATTTCAATTATTGAAATATAAGAATCATATAATAATAATATTAAATATTATATTTATTATATGTAATTATTGATTATTATATATAATATTATAATAATATATTCTTATTATTCTTCTTCTTATTTTCATATTACTTTAAGTATGAAATAATAATAAAAATATAAAGATTAAATAAGTTTTTTAATATTTTTTTTAAATGCGCAATTTCTGTAGTTTAGAGCAGAGGTCTTCAACCCTGGTCCTCCAGGCACCCTATCCAGCAGGTTTTAGATGTTTCCCCTTCTTCTTCACACCGTGATACAAGTGGCTGTGTCATCAACAGACTTGTGCAGACTTTGAGGACAACCTGATAATGACCATTAATTAAAATCAGGTGTGTTGAAGCTGGGAAACCTCTAAAACCTGCTGGATAGGTGCCTCGAGGACCAGGGTTGAAGACCTCTGGTTTAAAGGTCTTCACGGGTACACTTTCATGGACCCGACCCCCAATGGAGCCGTGAAAATTCGACCCGAAACCGACCCGACCCGAGCTATTATCATAAGTTCGGGAGTCCAAACCTGAATGGACCCGTAACCGACCCGAGTCTTTAGTTTCCGACCACGAACTGAACCGAGTTACCCGAATAGAACCGAGACAATACAGCCTATAGTTGCTAATTTTAAAAGTTATCTAGCGTTGAATAAAACTTGATTTTCTTACCTAAAGTTGTCTTCTTCTACCCGGCTCAGTTGCTCCATAGGCTACGTGATGGAAACGACAATAAATCCATGTCGTTATTCTCTTTGCGGATACAGATGCTATTGGTAGCAACTGCTAACACTAATAGCCTACACCGGTCAGGACGCGTCGTGAATATGTTCTCATGCAGCGTTGTCATGTTTGCGATCCGTTGTGCTTTACAGCTGCCGGTAAACAAACCGGTTATAACACGCTACGGCAACACGATTGTTTCATGACAAACACGCCACGTTAATGAATAATCATTTAACTGTCCGAGTCCAGGCATTAGCTGCCACCGCCAGTATCTTTAACTCTCGAGTAAACGCGGACCCAGCCTGTCAGAGAGCTCAGACCTCTGGGTGGTGGCGAAGGATGTGCGCCGTCATGTTTGTGGTGTTACCACAGTAAGAGATTTGACTGCGACAAAGCTTACATATGGCTTTCCTCATATCGAGCTCTCCTGCCTCGTGCTTTTTATAAAAACCAAATAAAGTCCATACGTTTGAGTTGAAGTGGGGCGGTGTGGGAAAGAGTTGAGACTCTGAAAGTACTCCGCTCACTGCACTCCGCCATTTTGTCGCGTGAATTTGCCGGCATTCTGGTTACTATGGTGACACACGTGCTTCTATTTCCGGAAGTGTAGATGACAAAAGAGACAGCGAGCGGAGTATTTCCACGGAGCCAAAATCGATTCGTGTATGAGAATCGATTTTTTAAAATCCCAAGAAAAAAATCGCGATTAATATAAAAATCGATTTTTTGGCCCAGCCCTAATGTAAACAACAATAAATCCACGTTGTTGTTTTCTTTGTGGATACAGATGCTATTGGTAGCAGCTGCTAATGCTAATAGCCTACACCGATCAGGACGTGTCGTAAATATGTTCTCTCATCCAGCGTTGACATGTTGGCGATCCGTTGTGCTTTACAGCTGCCGGGCAAACCGCTAATAACACGCTACGACAACATGATTGTTTCATGACAAACACGCCACGTTAATGAATAATCATTTAACTGCCCCGAGTCAATATCTTTACCTCTTGAGTAAACGCGGACCCAGCCTGTCAGAGAGCACCGACCGGACCCGAGACTAACTACCGATTCAGACCCGAACCCGGAGTCACATCTTTTGAATGGACCCGAGACCTGATTCAGGTCTGTTTTCGGGTTATCAGGTTGTTCCGAAGACCTCTACTCTGCAGTTGTGGAGGACCAGAGGCTGAGGACAGAGAACTGGAGGACCAAAGAACTGGAGGACCAGAGAGTGAGGACAGAGAACTGTTGGACCAGAGACTGAGGACAGAGAACTACTGGACCAGTCAAACAGCATTTCCATCATGGAGAAGAAGTGGAGGTGGTGGAGGAGGATAAAGAACAACAGACTGGACTGGAGACACTGATGCTGCTGAGAAGAAGGGACAGAGCAGACTTTAGTTCTGGAGGAAGCTGAGGTCCTTCAGAGTTTCAGCCAGATGTTCAGATCTTCTATCAGTCTGTTGTGGAGAGTTCAGTCCATCTGCAGTCATCTGTTGGAGCAGCATCAGAGAACCTGAACAAACTGATGAAGAAGACTGGATCTGATCTGGAGATGATGGAGATGATGGAAATGATGGAGCGACGGAGGATACTGCATCAATGAAGAACATCCTCTACACAACACAGAGGTTCAGCAAAGTGTCTTCAGTCAGACGATCTTCAGGACTACAGGAGATCCTTCCCGAACACAGCTGGAACATTCTAGAATCACTGAAGAGACTTGGACCATGACAGGTACTGAAACAGTTTCATTTACATCCAGGACCAGGTAAAGTATTTTTGACCGGACCTGAACTGAGTATCTGCTGGGATGTTCGCTCCTGGGGGGAAACCGTTCTGAAAACTGTTGTGAATGTTAATAATCCTTCTCCCTGGAGAATGTTGCACTCCAACAAGCATGGAAATTGATTTTTAACCTTTTTCAGATTGACACGCAGCACCAGCTGCTTCTATAAGATCATTACTGATGTCTTTCCCTCACTGCATTGTGTTAACATACACCTGAATGCTCCAGACCAGCAAACTGCCTAAACATCTGCTTTCATGGAGGCCTACACAGCTGGACCGGTGGTTTATCCTTAAACTGAACTGCTATGAACCGCTACGTTACGGCTGGTTGCTACCGTCTTGGTAGACGTCGTTGTGAGGCTGGTCGGCGTCCACGACCTTCAGGGCGTGATGATAGGCCGATCTCAGACCCGTGACCTCACAGCGGTAGCGCTGCAGCTCGGCCTGCAGCTGCTCCTTGGACAGGATCCCCTCTTTGGTCAGTCTCTGAGCGACGGTGTCGTCCGCCGGCCGCACGAAGGTCTCGTGGTAGACATCTGCAGACAGGAAGTGATGTCACGAGCGTACAGTGCTGCAGCAGCGGCTGCCGTGTGCCGAGGCAGAGCAGACTCACCTGTGGTCAGCGGGTCCAGCAGCCGTCCCTGGTTCCTGAGCAGCAGCACAGAGACCCGTCCAGCATCACTGACACACACAGAGCAGGACAGGAAGTGCACCTGCAGCAGGACAGGAAGTGCACCTGCAGCAGGACAGGAAGTGCATGTGTGTGGAGTTCTCACCAACGTGTCTGGGGAGGACGCCGGCCCGCTGCAGCGCCAGAGCCTGAAGAAGAGTCTGAGGGATTCCCTCCAGCACCCAGCCCTGCACACACAGATGTCACACGTTCGATGCTAGAGGACAGCTGGGTCAACCCTCTGTGACATCACCCACAGGTGTCAGTCACCTGGACGACCAGCCAGCTCAGTAGATCCAAACATGTGTGAATGGGCAGAAGAACCGGTGCTACCGTCTCCTAACGTCCTGCTCTGGGTCCAGACAGCTTCAGGAGACTATTTATACTGCAATGGTGAAAATGGCTGCAGCTGCTCAGTGGAGCAGCGTCTGGAACAGATGGAGGATGAGGGACAAGTCCACTGATTTCCAACAACAAGTAAAGTGGAAGCGATGGGTGGACTGTTCAAACGTCAGGTTGAAGGTTAAAGGTCTGGCGTCTGTTCGTCTGAAAGTAGGTCGGTTGTTCTCTGATTGTTACTGGTGCAGGTGCGACGGTGTCTGGTGGAGCTGGGAGTGTGAATGTGTGCAGCACTTCTACATTTGCTGTTGTGTGATCGTTTGGATGATTAAAGAAGCAGTTTACAGTCAGAGAGGTCTTCTCTGTCCTCTGTCAGGAGGTTTAGGAAGACTAATGAGGCAGGAGAAGACAGACAGGTGTGCTGTTTGATGCACCAGCAGCAGGCAGGGTCCTGATGGGAGTTGTCAATCATCCTCCTCAACAGCCTCCCCCTGACGGTCCCAGGAGTGAGTGTGATGAGCTTAGTCTGCAGTCAAAGACAGATCAAAGCAGGGACTGATCACACAACATATTTATAATCCTCTGCTGTGTGAAGCTGCTCAGATACCACAGGAAGGCCCTCCAGATGTTGAAGACATTTGTGAGAAAGTTCTGAACTGAGCCACAAGAACTCAGAAACGGGTTCAGACCAGCATCTGATGAACCTCAAATGGGTCTGCTCCACCCAAGAAATGACTTACAGCTACTGTCTGACGAAACCAGGTAGTCGGTCCATTGGTCTCCATGTTACATTGGTTGGAGGAGGCAGAGTCGGAGGAGTCGGAGGTTTCAGAGTCGGAGGACTCGGAGGAGTCAGAGTCAGAGATGTCAGAAATGGAGGAGTCAGAGTTGGAGGAGGCAAAGTCGGAGGAGTCAGAGATGGAGGAGTCAGAGTCGGAGTTGGAGGTGTCAAAGATGGAGGAGTCAGTCGGAGGAGGCAGAGTTGGAGGTTTCAGAGTCGGAGGAGTCAGAGTTGGAGGAGGCAGAGTTGGATGTTTCAGAGTCGGAGGAGTCAGAATCGGAGGAGTCAGAGTCGGAGGAGTCAGAGTTGGAGGAGGCAGAGTTGGATGTTTCAGAGTTAGAGGAGTCAGAGTTGGAGGTTTCAGAGTCGGAGGAGTCAGAATCGGAAGAGTCAGAGTCGGAAGAGTCAGAGTCGGACGAGTCAGATTTGGAGGTTTAAGAGTCGGAGGAGTCAGACTCGGAGGAGTCCGAGTCGGAGGAGTCAGAGTTGGAGAAGTCAGAGTTGGAGGTTTCAGAGTCGGAGGAGTCTGAGTCGGAGGAGTCAGAGTCAGAGGAGTCAGAGTCAGAGGAGTCAGATTTGAAGGAGTCAAAGTGGAAGGATGAAAAGTCGGAGGAGTCAGAGTTGGAGGAGGCGGAGGTTTCAGAGTCGGAGGAGTCGGAGATGGAGGAGTCAGAGTTGGAGGAGTCAGAGTTGGAGGTTTCAGAGTCGGAGGAGTCTGAGTCGGAGGAGTCAGAGTCAGAGGAGTCAGATTTGAAGGAGTCAAAGTGGAAGGATGAAAAGTCGGAGGAGTCAGAGTTGGAGGAGTCGGAGGTTTCAGAGTCGGAGGAGTCGGAGATGTCAGAGATGGAGGAGTCAGAGTTGGAGGAGGCAAAGTCGGAGGAGTCAGAGATGGAGGAGTCAGAGTCGGAGGTTTCAGAGTCAGAGGAGTCAGACTCGGAGGAGTCAGAGTCTGAGGTGTCAGAGTTGGAGGAGTCAAAGTTGAAGGATGAAGAGTTGGAGGAGTCAGGGTTGGAGGTGTCAGAGTTGAAGGATGAAGAGTTGGAGGTGTCAGAGTCGGAGGAGGCATCGTTGGAGGTTTCAGAGTCAGAGGAGTCAGAGTCTGAGGTGTCAGAGTTGGAGGAGTCAAAGTTGAAGGATGAAGAGTTGGAGGAGTCAGAGTCGGAGGTGTCAGAGTCTGAGAAGGCAGAGTCGGAGGAGTCAGATTTGGAGGAGGCAGAGCTGGGAGTTTCAGAGTTGGAGGAGTCAGAGTCGGAGGAGGCATCGTTGGAGGTTTCAGAGTCAGAGGAAGTCAGAGTCTGAGGTGTCAGAGTTGGAGGAATCAGAGTTGGAGGTTTCAGAGTTGGAGGAGTCAGAGTTGGAGGAGTCAGAGTCAGAGGAGTCAGATTTGAAGGAGTCAAAGTTGAAGGATGAAAAGTCGGAGGAGTCAGAGTTGGAGGAGTCGGAGGTTTCAGAGTCGGAGGAGTTGGAGATGTCAGAGATGGAGGAGTCAGAGTTGGAAGAGGCAAAGTCGGAGGAGTCAGAGATGGAGGAGTCAGAGTTGGAGTAATCATAGTCGGAAGGAGTCAGAGTCGGAAGAGTCAGAGTCAGAGTCAGAGGAGTCAGAGTCGGAGGAGTCAGAGTCTGAGGTGTCGGAGTTGGAGGAGTCAAAGTTGAGGGATGAAGAGTTGGAGGAGTCAGGGTTGGAGGTGTCAGAGTTGAAGGATGAAGAGTTGGAGGTGTCAGAGTTAGAGGAGTCAGAGTCGGAGGTGTCAGAGTCTAAGGAGGCAGAGTTGGAGGTTTCAGAGTTGGAGGAGTCAGAGTCGGAGGAGTCAGATTTGGAGGAGGCAGAAATGGGAGTTTCAGAGTTGGAGGAGTCAGTCGGAGGAGGCAGAGTTGGAGGTTTCAGGGTCGGAGGAGTCAGGGTGTAGTCTAACCTGGGGGGCAGGGTGTAGTCTAACCTGGGGGGGGCAGGGGTGTAGTCTAACCTGGGGGGCAGGGTGTAGTCTAACCTGGGGGGGGCAGGTGTGTAGTCTAACCTGGGGGGGGGGGGTAACCTGGGGGGGCAGGGTGTAGTCTAACTGGGGGGCAGGGTGTAGTCTAACCTGGGGGGGGCAGGGTGTAGTCTAACCTGGGGGGGGCAGGGTGTAGTCTAACCTGGGGGGGGCAGGGTGTAGTCTAACCTGGGGGGCAGGGTGTAGTCTAACCTGGGGGGATTCACATCTAAACGGATGGACCTCTCTGGTCCTGCCTCCTCTTCCTCGGTCTGGTAGCTGGTTTGGTGGAAGGGTTGGGGTCGGGGTCAGGGGTTACCTCCTCCAGAGCAGAAGGTAACCCTTCTTTACAGCAGCAGTGCTGATGCAGATGGACCAGGACCTTCTGAAGGTAGATATCTGAGCATTAAACTAGGGGTGAGTCAAGTCCATCAGTCCACCCGTGGTGTGTTTAATTATTCCACCGTATCTGTCAGTCTGCATGTGTTTTGTAAAACTTCAGTGCTGGGCCCAGCAGACCCTCTCTGAAGGACGTTAGCTTTAAAGCCCTCGTAGGGGCTCCTCCAGAACCTCACCACCTCCAGAAGCTCCTGGATGAGGCGAGACCTGCTCCAGGTGTCTTCCTGCTGTCCTACAGCTGTGCAACTGTGCAGCTCGGTTTGAGTGACGGCTCAGACTGAGCTGCACACCTGAGACCTGACGAACGGCGACAGGAAGCAGGACGTGATGCTGATGAGAAGCGGCGGGGAGGACGAGCCTGAGTGGAGCGACGGCGCTGATGTGACAGCAGCACGAGCGTTTGATCAGCTGCGCCCGCGCTGCTCGGCCTGCTGGGAATCGTAGTGTGACATGTGGGGGACCACGGCGTAAATCATCCTCATCAGACAGACAAACTCAGGAACACAGTCAGCATCGCTAAACCTGAGTTGGATGGGGGGGGGCATTACCGTAAAGACGAGTCTGAGTCCTGTGTGAAACGTAGAAACTCTGGAGGACTCACCTTGTTGAAGCAGTCGGGCTCCTTCAGCCTCTGTTGGACCCGCTGGACCAGCAGCTCCTGAACACAAACACAGAGGTCACATGACTCCAGATGGCCTCTGCTCAGGGGGGGGGGCAGGGTGGTCCTGTTACTGCTGCTGGTGTTCTGACTGGTATCAGTGGTGCTCAGCTGGGTTGGGGAGTTGTTGGTCCTAGTTAGGAGGCTGACCCCTGGTGGCTACAGGGGCTCACTGCACCAGGACAGTCTTGTTTAGACCAGCAGGGATCCTGAAGCCGTGTTACTGTGATTTACAGCTTTAATGTTCACTTGAGCAGGAACCAGATGAAGTTCCTGCAGCTGTACCTGAAGACCAGCTCCACCAGTTCCTTCATGGAACACACCTGGGTCACCCTGCCAGAGCTTCTACAGGGTTCAGGAGGGAACGTTGCAGCCCTAACCCCTAACCCTGAACTGATAGAACAGTTAGAAGAAGACCGGACCAGTATGGTTTGTCTAAAAAGAACATGGAAACACAACTGAGCTTCACTAAGCTGCACCTGAACAAACCTGCAGACTTCTGGAACAATGTCCTCTGGACCACAGAGACCAGAGACCAGAACCATGTCTGGGGGAAACCAGACACAGCTTTTCAGGAGGAACAGCTTGTACCATCTGAGAAGTATGCTGGTAGAGGAGTGATGGTTGGGGACCGTGAGTGGACCAGGACCTCCTCCTGTAAACCAGAGTACTCTGGAGACACTTGGGACGTTTGTCTGACAGCTGAAGGTGATCTGAAACTGGGTCATGTGACAGGAGAACGATCCAAACACAGCAGCAGATCTACATCAGGATGGATGTGAAATAAAAGAAGCAAGGTTCTGGAACGGTCTAGTCCAAGTCCAGACCTCAGAGTTTTATTTATTTGTATCAAGTTTATTATTTGTAGGGTCCTTCTGATATTATCTGAGGTTTGTTGTCCTATAATAAATCCTGTTTGGTCCTCGTTAATTAGTTCCAGCCATAAAAGTCTGATATCTCTTTGCTATAATGGATGTATACAACTTATAGTCTACATTTATAGAAACGGGTCTGTAGTTGTTACAGTATTGTGGGTCCTTCCCCTTCTTTGGGATTACAGATATGATTGCTTCATTCCACGAGGGTGCTAATCTACCTTCCTTAAGGGTGTAGTTAAAGGATGAAGCAAGGAGACAGGTTAGTTCGTCTCTAAAAGTTCTGTACCACTCTGGTGGAAATCTATCTCTTCCCGGGGATTTATTTGCCTTAAGCTTAGATATTGCCTTATTTATTTCTTCAGGAGTTCTAGGTGTTGTTAGGGCTTTGTTTTGCTTTTCTCCAGTTGATGGCGGATCAAGAGAACTAAGGAACTGTCTTTTTGCTTCTTCATCAGATGATGGTGGTTGGGAATATAGGTTTTCATAATAGTCTCTGAATACATTCTCTATTTGAACTTCATTATGTCTTAGTTGGTTTGTGGAAGAGTCTTTGATCTTATGTATCGTGTTAATCACTTGCTGTTTTCTGATTCTCTTCTTGTGGCTTCATAGTAGTCCTGTTTCACAAATTTTTTTCAAAGTTTTTTCTCTATTTCATTCCCCAATATATTTTCTATTTCTCCTTTAATAGTTTTTTATTTCTTGTTGAAGTTGGTCTGTAAAAATAGTTTGCCGTTTGACCTCAAGATGTTTTAGTTTTTCCATTAGATTGAGATAATTTTCCTGATTAAGCTTTTTTTGTTTGGACGATATAGCTATTAGTTTTTCCCTTATCACTGCCTTCAGTGTGTCCCACAAGATAATTGGACTGATTTCTTCTGTATCATTTTCCTCGAAGGTTTTCTTAATTTCATTTTTTATTTGCTCTGTTATTATCTTACTGTTTAATATGCTTATATTCAATCTCCAGGTAGTATTTCTCCGTCTTCCATTCAAGAGCACATTTAAGTGGACAGCATTATGGTCTGAGATATCAGCTGCACTGATTTTACAGTCTTTTACTTTGTGTAAATCCCAGGTTTTTATAAAGATATAGTCAATTCTAGAATGTGTGTTATATAGGGAAGAGTAATGTGTGTAGTCTTTTTCCATCGGATGCAGTTCAAGCCATACATCCACCAGACCATATTCCTTCAATGACATATTTACAAACTTGTCTCATTTCTTATCGTACTTGTTGTATCCACCCTATGGTCCATTATCATATTGAAATCGCCCGTGCATATATTACTGTTCCTTCAGATTCTAAGGCCACAGCTGCAAATAATGATTTAAAGCAGTGATTCCCAAAGTGCGGGCCGCAACCCCCTGGTGGGCCGTCAAGGTACTGCAGGTGGGCCGTGAGAGGTTAATAAAATTAAACAAATATGTTTTAAATCCTCAACCTTTTTTAAATATGTTTTTAATTACCTGTAAAATATTCATGACATGATTAAAAAAACATTAAGAAGTAATAAAACAAACCAGTTGAGTGTTATTCTGCTGTCATCGTAACTTAATATGACAAGTGTCACCTTATTTGTTGACCCCTTACATTAATATCGGATCATGGTTCCTGGTCCTGTATGTTGATCACAGTTGTGATTAAAGGTTTCGGTGGGCTGCGGAGATTTTTCACATTTCAAATTGGGCCTTGGTATTCTGAAGTTTGGGAATGGCTGATTTAAAGAATTGTTTAGTACTTTCAGGCAGAGCATATACATTAATTAAAGTGACCAACTCTTCCTGTAGTTTCCCTTTCACTAAAATCTATCACCCTTCTTTGTCCTTGATTTCTTTCAGACATTCAAACTTAATTGAGTTTTGTATAAGAATTGCCACACCCCTTTTGTTACTTTGTTTACAAGTACTGTAGTAAGTGTTTCTAAAGCCAAATGTCTTCAGCCTTTCATGTTCTACCTGGGAAAGGTGTATTTTCTGGATGAAGATAACTTGGGCTTTGAATTTTCTCATTTTCAATAATACCTTACTTCTTCTAATTGGATTGTTCAATCCATTAACATTTAATGATACTAATGACATACAAGTCATTTTGTAAATTGGAATATAGCATTATGTATTTCCCTTGAAACCTTTTTTATAGAACAAACACTGACCCTAGAAACATTGGGTAACTCAACTGAGAAAAAAACAAAAAAAACAAACAATATAAAAGTAGGTACTTGCCTCCCACAGTTCCCTGTGGGTTGAGGGGAATTTCCCATCGAGTATGAGGGCCCCTCCTTATCGAGGTCCATTGGTATTGTCCAGATTTTCTTAAGCATTTGTCTCATTTTAGCATACATATACAGAGTCCAATCAGACCTAAGAATTAAGACTAAGAAGAACAATTAATGACTAATTATGTACAGTTTCTTTAAGTTTTTATCATCATTCTCATGTATTACCTTTCACTAATTTATCTATTCAGGTACAATCACGTACTTTATTTGATCATTCCTTGGTATTTCTGTAGTTTTTGTTTCGCTCGTGTCACGGTATCCTCCTTGTTTCCTACCCGTTGCCATGGCCACGCTCTCTTTGGACTGTCCTCCGTCTCTGCGGAAGCTGCGCGGCCCTCCATCTCTGTATTAGGTATACCTCTCCCCGCCGGGTCGGTTGATGCTTCGATCCCTCTCCTGTTCAGGTCCGCTGCAGCCTCTTGTTTAGTTTCGTATGTTTTCGGTCCAGAGTCCCAGTGGACCCTCATTCTAGCCATGGGTATCTGGAAACGGATTCCTCTCTCTTTTAGAGCTTTTTTAATTCCCACGTACTCCATTCTTTTCTAAATTATTTCCAGTCGTGATTGAAAAACAGCGCCCGGTTGTTATATTGGGGTCTTTTCTTCCAGGCTTGCCTCAGTACCATCTCTTTTGTTGTGAATTGGAGGAAATTTGCCACGACAAATCTCGGGGGTTTGCTGGAGCTCGGTTTTGGCACCAAAGCTCGGTGTGTGCGTTGTATCTGTAGGTCCATTTCTGTCGGCAGGGCGAGCTCTGTTTTTAACAACTGTTCTATGAATCTCCGTATTCCAACTTTCTGTCTCTTCCATGATTTTCGCCGTTTGTGTTGCTAGCTCCTTCTCCGTGTCTGCTAACTTTTGATTGATGTGTCTCTTAAAGTCTTTGAGTTCTTCCTTAAGTTATTTTTTTATTACCTCCTTGAGTGTTGCAAGCTCACTTTTCATCTCGGTTTTGAATTCGTTAATTTCTTTAACGATGTCTTTCAGACCTGCACGTAGCATTTCAACAGTTCCGGTCTCCATATTGTCGTCTTCCTCCCCTGTGTCCGACATGTCTCCTCTGTCTTCGGGCATTTCGGGTTGTTTCGCTGGGTTTTTCGCTGGGTTACTCTTTCGTCCACTAAACTTTTTCCCCTTTTCCATGCTCTCAGCCAACACGTCAAAATTTGTTTTAGTAATAGAGTTCGGGGGTTCCTCTCGAGTTTCGATCAGGAGCTAACTGTCTATGCTGCCATCTTGAGTTGGGTCTCACGTGACCTCCCGCTTTTGCTGAACTGTCTAGAGGAAGTTCATTCCTGGTTGGAGATGAACGTCCTCAGTTTGAATCACAACTGGACAGAAGTGCCAGACATTTAGAAGGTCATGACTGTGATTGGTCCATGATCTCTGAACTGAAAGACATTATTGAGAAGTCTTGGTGTCATTTTGGACAGCTTTTAATGTCAGTGATTAAAAGCTGTCTTCATCTCCGTGTCTTCAGCCAGGTGAAGTGACTAAAGTGATTCACGCCGTCACCACCCGTCAACTAGATCACCGTAAGTCTCTGTACCTGAGGACTGATCGTCTACAGATGTGATGACCCCGCTCCAGTCCAGAGTGTCTCCAGTTCAGGATCCAGTCTCAGGTTGTACAGCTGGTTTTGGCGCCACCTTACTGAGCTTTGCTACGCTCATGGACCAGTCAGAGCTGAGATCCTCTTCAGGTCCAGGATCTAGGTTCAAACCAGAGCTGGTGGAGCTTCTTCTGCTGGCTTGGACATCAGGTCTACTCTGACCTCTGGTCATGTGAAATGGTTGCTCCATCTGGTACCTGGGCTTTTATTGTGTCTATATATGCTAGTTATATTTTATTTATTGTTTTATCATAGAACTGTTGTTACAATTTCACTAAACATTGTTGCTTTGCTTTTGTGCTTTATTAGATATACTTGCTTGTTTTGGGGGATTTTAGCTGGTAATGTGTTCCAGACATAGACTTGACTGGAAGCCAGTGCCGAGTCACTGCTCCATCATGGATGTACCGTCAGGACTTTGAGCCTCTTTCTACATTCTGGTAAAGTAAATCATGGAACGGTGAAATAGTTTTGGTGATGTTCTTCTGGGATCTAATGAGGAAGACCCAGTGTGATCAGATGATCTTTGTGCTTGTACCTGCTCAGTGAGCGCACTCAGCTCTGACTTCTCCTGCCGTAAACTCTCCAGGGTCACATGGACAGCTTTCAGCTCAGCACTCAGCCTCTTGGCCTGAAAACACCACAGAGGAAGAGGATGAAGAGGAGGAAGAGGAGGAAGAGATGAAGAGGAGGAAGAGATGAAGACGAGGAAGAGAATGAAGAGGAGGAAGAGATGAAGACGAGGAAGAGAATGAAGAGGAGGAAGAGGATGAAGAGGAGGAAGAGGATGATTAGGAGGAAGAGATGAAGACAAGGAAGAGAATGAAGAGGAGGAAGAGATGAAGACGAGGAAGAGAATGAAGAGGAGGAAGAGGATGAAGAGGAGGAAGAGGATGATTAGGAGGAAGAGAGGAAGACGAGGAAGAGAATGAAGAGGAGGAAGAGAAGAAGACGAGGAAGAGAATGAGGAGGAGGAAGAGGATGAAGAAGAAGAAGAGGAGGGAGAGAATGAAGAGGGGGAAGAGGATGAAGAGGAAGAAGAGGAGGAAGAGAATGAAGAGGAGGAAGAGGATGCAGAGGATGAAGAGCATGTTTGTTTCTGTATGTTTTTCTTGGACGATGTACTGGAAAATTGAATTTCATTGTGACGACAAAGATTAATAAAGTATTGATTGATTGATTGAAGAGGATGAAGGGGAGGAAGAGGATGAAGAGGAAGAAGAGGAGGAAGAGGATGAAGAGAATGAAGAGGAGGAAGAGGATGAAGAGGAGGAGAAGAGATGAAGACGAGGAAGAGAATGAAGAGGAGGAAGAGGATGAAGAGGAGGAAGAGGATGAAGAGGAAGAAGAGAAGAGGAGGAAGAGGATGAAGAGAATGAAGAGGAAGAAGAGGATGAAGAGGAGGAAGAGGATGAGTAGGAGGAAGAGGAGGAAGAGAGGAAGAGGAGGAAGAGATGAAGAGAAGAGAAGAGGAGGAAGAGGATGAAGAGGAAGAAGAGGAGGAAGAGGATGAAGAGGAGGAAGAGAATGAAGAGGAGGAAGAGGATGAAGAGAATGAAGAGGAGGAAGAGATGAAGACGAGGAAGAGAATGAAGAGGGGGAAGAGGAAGAAGAGGAGGAAGAGGATGAAGAGGAGGAAGAGGATGAAGAGGAGGAAGAGGATGTTTGTTTCTGTATGTTTTTCTTGGACGATGTACTGGAAAATTGAATTTTATTGTGAAGACAAAGATTAATAAAGTATTGATTGATTGATTGAAGAGGATGAAGGGGATGAAGAGGATGAAGAGAATGAAGAGGAGGAAGAGGATGAAGAGAATGAAGAGGAGGAAGAGGATGAAGAGGAGGAAGAGGATGATTAGGAGGAAGAGATGAAGATGAGGAAGAGAATGAAGAGGAGGAAGAGGAGGAAGAGGAAGAAGAGGAGGAAGAGGATGAAGAGGAGGAAGAGAATGAAGAGGAGGAAGAGGATGAAGAGGATGTTTGTTTCTGTATGTTTTTCTTGGACGATGTACTGGAAAATTGAATTTCATTGTGACGACAAAGATTAATAAAGTATTGATTGATTGATTGAAGAGGATGAAGAGGAGGAAGAGGATGAAGAGAATGAAGAGGAAGAAGAGGATGAAGAGAATGAAGAGGAAGAAGAGGAGGAAGAGGATGAAGAGAATGAAGAGGAGGAAGAGGATGAAGAGGAGGAAGAGGATGATTAGGAGGAAGAGATGAAGATGAGGAAGAATGAAAGAGGAGGATGAAGATGAATGAAGAGAATGAGAGAAGAGGAGGAAGAGGATGAAGAGGAAGAAGAGGAGGAAGAGGTTGAAGAGGATGAAGAGGAGGAAGAGAATGAAGAGGAGGAAGAGGATGAAGAGGAGGAAGAGGATGATTAGGAGGAAGAGATGAAGATGAGGAAGAGAATGAAGAGGAGGAAGAGAATGAAGAAGAAGAAGAGGAGGAAGAGGATGAAGAGGAAGAAGAGGATGAAGAGGAGGAAGAGAGTGAAGAGAAGGAAGAGGGTGAAGAGAAGGAAGAGGACGAAGAGGAGGAAGAGGAGGAAGAGGAGGAAGAGGATAAGCAGGTGGACGGAGGGACAGGAAGAGTGTGTGCGCTGGTTCTGAACTCACCACGGTGTGTTTGCCGACAGCAGGAGGGCCGAGCAGCATCACCCTGGGAACTGACCACAGATCAGATCAGATTAGTCACAAACTAGAGATGCGCGGTTGAACCGCGCACCCGCGGGCGGAGCAGATAATCCGCATATCGGGCGGATGACTCGTCAAAAAATAATACTTTAATTAAATTCGGGCGGGTTGCGGTTGAAGCACTCAAATAATAACAATAAGAAAAAATATTTTACATATTATTAAAAAGGATGGCGGGTCGGTTCGATTTTGAAAATTGGTGAAAAAACGTTCCTGCAAATGGATAGCGGGCGGATAGAGATTTAAAGAAGCGGTTGCGGGTTAAAATATACGTCATCCGCGCATCTCTATCACAAACATCTCTGCAACACGGCCTTTTATAGCTTTAGGGGCCCCTGTGCATGAATCTGTTGGGGGCCCCTGTTCAGCACAGGTCGAGTGTGACGGTTCCTCGAAGCTGATCTGAACCCTGAGGAGAACAGCTCAGTCCAGCTGAACTTACAAGCATGAAGATTAAAGAAAAAAAAACTTTATTAACTCACATTTAAGAGAAAACATTTCTATCGTCTGATTTTATTTGATAAGAACTGTTCCTTTATAAGCTTGTAAATTTGCCAAAAAAGGCTAATTTGTGAGAAAACATATTTTCTCATGAAACGAAACAAAACCAAAACTCTCCAGTTTTGGATTTCTGAATGTGAATTCCCATGAAAGGCCAACCCTGAGGCTGGTGGTGGGTCAGAGCTCAGCTGTGGAACATTCTAGTTCAGGAGGCTCATCTCCAGCTGTGGCCCCCTGCTGGCCGCAGCTGTGTCGGACGCGTCAGCTGTCATGGTGTATTTCCAGCAGGAGAGAAGTCAAAGTCCACCAAAAAACTAAGGACATACAACTTTGGTTTGGTAAAACAGATGAAAATTCTTCATATACACTTGCAAAAACATAAAATAAGTTGACGCGTACACCACGCAATTTTAAAAATGGTAAACAGACAAAAAGAAAACTGAGCCTATAATCCTGCAAAATTTGGTGAAAAGCTGAGAAAATCTTACTTTGAAAAAAAAAACATGAAAGCTCTAAACCTGACTGACACTTCTGAATCAAACCCTCCTGTAAATACGCCCAACCCTGCTGTAAATACACCCAACCCCCAACCCTGCTGTAAATACACCCAACCTGCTGTAAATACACCCAACCCTGCTGAAAATACGCCCAACCCTGCTGTAAATATGCCCAACCCTGCTGTAAATACACTCGACCCTGCTGTAAATACGCTCGACCCTGCTGTAAATACGCCCGACCCTGCTGTAAATACGCCCGACCCTGCTGTAAATACACCGAACCCTGCTGTAAATAGGTCCAACCCTGCTGTAAATACACCCGACCCTGCTGTAAATACACTCGACCCTGCTGTAAATACGCTCAACCCTGCTGTAAATACGCTCAACCCTGCTGTAAATACATCCATCCCTGCTGTAAATACGCCCGACCCTGCTGTAAATACTCCCAACCCTGCTGTAAATATGCCCAACCCTGCTGTAAATACACCCAACCCTGCTGTAAACACGCTGAACCCTGCTGTAAATACGCCCAACCCTGCTGTAAATACGCCCAACCCTGCTGTAAATACGCCCAACCCTGCTGTAAATACATCCATCCCTGCTGTAAATACGCCCGACCCTGCTGTAAACACACTCAACCCTGCTGTAAATACGCCCGACCCTGCTGTAAATACATCCATCCCTGCTGTAAATACGCCCGACCCTGCTGTAAACACACTCAACCCTGCTGTAAATACGCCCAACCCTGCTGTAAATACATCCATCCCTGCTGTAAATACGCCCGACCCTGCTGTAAACACACTCAACCCTGCTGTAAATACGCCCAACCCTGCTGTAAATACATCCATCCCTGCTGTAAATACGCCCGACCCTGCTGTAAACACACTCAACCCTGCTGTAAATACGCCCAACCCTGCTGTAAATACATCCATCCCTGCTGTAAATACGCCCGACCCTGCTGTAAACACACTCAACCCTGCTGTAAATACATCCATCCCTGCTGTAAATACACCCTCAACCCTGCTGTAAATACACCCAACCCTGCTGTAAATACGCCCGACCCTGCTGTAAATACATCCATCCCTGCTGTAAATACGCCCGACCCTGCTGTAAACACACTCAACCCTGCTGTAAATACGCCCAACCCTGCTGTAAATACATCCATCCCTGCTGTAAATACGCCCGACCCTGCTGTAAACACACTCAACCCTGCTGTTAAAACCCTGCTGTAAATACAACCCACCCCACCCTGCTGTAAATACACCCAACCCTGCTGTAAACCCCATACACCCAAACCCTGCTGTAAATACAACCCTGCGAAATACACCCAACCCTGCTGTAAATACACCCAACCCTGCTGTAAATATGCCCAACCCTGCTGTAAATACACCCAACCCTGCTGTAAACACGCTGAACCCTGCTGTAAATACGCCCAACCCTGCTGTAAATACGCCCAACCCTGCTGTAAATACACTCGACCCTGCTGTAAATATGCCCAACCCTGCTGTAAATACATCCATCCCTGCTGTAAATACGCCCGACCCTGCTGTAAACACACTCAACCCTGCTGTAAATACGCCCGACCCTGCTGTAAATACATCCATCCCTGCTGTAAATACGCCCGACCCTGCTGTAAAACACACTCAACCCTGCTGTAAATACGCCCAACCCTGCTGTAAATACATCCATCCCTGCTGTAAATACGCCCGACCCTGCTGTAAACACACTCAACCCTGCTGTAAATACGCCCCACCCAACCTGCTGTAAATACACCCGACCCCTGAAATACACCGACCCTGTGTAATACACTCGTAAATACGCCTGCTGTAAATACGCTCAACCCTGCTGTAAATACATCCATCCCTGCTGTAAATACACCCAACCCTGCTGTAAATACAACCCACCCTGCTGTAAATATGCCCAACCCCTGCTGTAAATACACCCAACCCTGCTGTAAATACGCCCAACCCATGCTGTAAAATACCCTGCTGTAAAATACCCTGCGCCCAACCCTGCTGTAAATACGCCCTGACCCTGCTGTAAACCCCTGCTGTAATATTACGCCCAACCCTGCTGTAAAACCCCCTGCTGTAAATACATGCCCCCACCCTGCATACATCCATCCCTGCTGTAAATACGCCCGACCCTGCTGTAAACAACAACATCCAATCCCTGCTGTAAATACGCCCGACCCTGCATGCCCAACCCTGCTGTAAAACACCCAACCCTGCTGTAAATACAACCCCATGCTGTAAATACATGAAACCATCCCTGCTGTAAATACGCCCAACCCTGCTGTAAACACACCTCAACCCTGCTGTAAATACGCCCAACCCTGCTGTAAATACATCCATCCCTGCTGTAAATACGCCCTGACCCTGCTGTAAATACGCCCAACCCCAACCCTGCTGTAAATACATCAATCCCTGCTGTAAATACGCCCGACCCTGCTGTAAATACTCCACCCTGCTGTAATACACCCACCCTGCTGTAAATACACCCAACCCTGCTGCAATACCCCAACCCCTGCTGTAAATACACCCAACCCTGCTGTAAACACACTCAACCCTGCTGTAAATACGCCCAACCCTGCTGTAAATACATCACTGCAACCCTGCTGTAAATACACCCAACCCTGCTGTAAATACGCCCGACCCTGCTGTAAATACACCCAACCCTGCTGTAAATACACACAACCCTGCTGTAAATACACCCAACCCTGCTGTAAACACGCTCAACCCTGCTGTAAATACATCCATCCCTGCTGTAAAATACCCAAACGCTGTAAATACACCCAACCCTGCTGTAAATATGCCCAACCCTGCTGTAAATACACCCAAACCCTGCTGTAAACACGCAACCCTGCTGTAAATACGCCCAACCCTGCTGTAAATACGCCCAACCCTGCTGTAAATACACCCGACCCTGCTGTAAATACGCCCAACCCTGCTGTAAATACATCCATCCCTGCTGTAAATACGCCCGACCCTGCTGTAAATACACATCCCTGCTGTAAATACGCCCGACCCTGCTGTAAAACAACTGTAAACACACTCAACCCTGCTGTAAATACGCCCAACCCTGCTGCTGTAAATACATCCATCCCTGCTGTAAATACCTGCTGCCCCCACCGACCCTGCTGTGTAAACACGCCTGCTGTAAAACCCTGCTGTAAATACACCCAACCCTGCTGTAAATACGCCCGACCCTGCTGTAAATACACCCTGCTGTAAATACAACTGCTGTAAATACCCAACCCTGCTGTAAATACACCCACCCTGCTGTAAATACACCACACCCTGCTGTAAATACCCTGCATCCCTGCTGTAAATACACCGACCCTGCTGTAAATACACCCGACCCTGCTGTAAATACACCCAACCCTGCTGTAAATACGCCCAACCCTGCTGTAAATACATACATCCCTGCTGTAAATACACCCGGCCCTGCTGTAAATACACTCGACCCTGCTGTAAATACACCCGACCCTGCTGTAAATACGCCCAACCCTGCTGTAAATACACCCAACCCTGCTGTAAATACACCCAACCCTGTTCCGGTCTACGGAGATACGTAGTCAGGACGTGATACAGGGTGGTCCGGTCTACCGTAGATACAGGAGTGTCAGTGGTGCGGTCTACCGTAGATACAGGACTGTCAGTGGTCCGGTCTACCGTAGATACAGGACTGTCACTGACAGTCCTGTGACCAGTGAACTGAACCTGAGTAGACTTACGGTCCATGCTGTTCCTCTGCAGCAGGGAGATCAGGTAGGAGATCGGTTCGTCAGGCTGATCCATTACCAGGCTGGTCACCAGACTCTGGAACACACATGGACACTTTCCACTCAACATCCAGGCTGGTGCTGGAGGGCTTCACTGGGCCCCCAGAGCCCAAAGACAGGAGGAGCCCTCAGTGGTCCTCAACAATGAAAAGTGTTTCCTCTTTTTAACTCATACCTGTTAAACAGCTTTCTGAATAAACTGAGATATAAACTGAGAGGGGTTAAACATGTGGAGTCTCCCTCTGGAGCCTCTCATCCCTACAGCTGTATCAAAATGGTTTAGTGGCTCCTCCCACTCAGATGCACCTGTAGCCTCCTCAGTCATGTGACTGTCTCAGCCAATACCAGTAGATCTGGGTCAAACATTAGCAGGAGCCCAGTTTGGATTAGAGTTCTTTTTATCAAAAAAAAAAAAAAAACAAAACCTAAAAACATAAAAACATGGTTCAAACCTGCATCAGGTGGAAGATGTCGTGTGTCTCGGCGTACGCACTCATCTGGGCCGGAATCCTCAGAGGCTTTACCGTCTCATCCATCGTCTTCTGTCCTGAGGACCTTGAACGCAGCACACGGAGAAACCTGTAGCCTGAAGCTGGACTGAGACTGGTACAGGTATGAAACAGAAACTGGTACCAGACTGAGGCTGAAGCTGGACTGAGACTGGTACAGGTATGAAACAGAAACTGGTACCAGACTGAGGCTGAAGCTGGACTGAGACTGGTACCAGACTGAGGCTGAAGCTGGACTGAGACTGGTACAGGCATGAAACAGAAACTGGTACCAGACTGAGGCTGAAGCTGGACTGAGACTGGTACAGGTATGAGACAGAAACTGGTACCAGACTGAGGCTGAAGCTGGACTGAGACTGGTACCAGACTGAGACTGAAGCTGGACTGAGACTGGTACAGGTATGAAACAGAAACTGGTACCAGACTGAGGCTGAAGCTGGACTGAGACTGGTACAGGTATGAACAGAAACTGGTACCAGACTGAGGCTGAAGCTGGACTGAGACTGGTACCAGACTGAGACTGAAGCTGGACTGAGACTGGTACAGGTATGAAACTGAAACTGGTACCAGACTGAGGCTGAAGCTGGACTAAGACTGGTACAGGTATGAAACAGAAACTGGTACCAGACTGAGGCTGAAGCTGGACTGAGACTGGTACAGGTATGAAACAGAAACTGGTACCAGACTGAGGCTAGAGCTGGACTGAGACTGGGACCAGACTGAGACTAAAGCTGGACTGAGACTGGTACAGGTATGAAACAGAAACTGGTACCAGACTGAGGCTGAAGCTGGACTGAGACTGGTACAGGTATGAAACAGAAACTGGTACCAGACTGAGGCTGAAACTGGACTGAGACTGGTAGAGGTATGAAACAGAAACTGGTACCAGACTGAGGCTGAAGCTGGACTGAGACTGGTACCAGACTGAGACTGGTACAGGCATGAAACTGAAACTGGTACCAGACTGAGGCTGAAGCTGGACTGAACAGAAACCGGTTCCAGTCTGAGACTAACCAACATCTGAGACTGTTTCTAATCTGAGACTGGTCCTGGTCTGAGACTGGTCCTCTGAGACTGGTCCTAGTCTGAGACTGGTCCTAATCTGAGACTGGTCCTGGTCTGATGGTCTGAGCCTGGTCCGGATCTGAGACTGGTCCTGGTCTGAGACTAACCTACGTCTGAGACTGGTCCTGGTCTGAGCCTGGTCCTAATCTGAGACTAACCTACATCTGAGACTGGTCCTGGTCTGAGACTGGTCCTGGACTGAGCCTGGTCCTAATCTGAGACTAACCTACATCTGAGACTGGTCCTGGTCTGAGACTGGTCCTGGTCTGAGACTAACCTACATCTGAGACTGGTCCTGGTCTGAGACTGGTCCTGGACTGAGCCTGGTCCTAATCTGAGACTGGTCCTGGTCTGAGCCTGGTCCTAATCTGAGACTAACCTACATCTGAGACTGGTCCTGGTCTGAGACTGGTCCTGGTCTGAGCCTCGTCCTAATCTGAGACTGGTCCTGGTCTGAGACTGGTCCTGGTCTGAGCCTCGTCCTAATCTGAGACTGGTCCTGGTCTGAGACTGGTCCTGGTCTGAGACTAACCTACATCTGAGACTGGTCCTGGTCTGAGACTGGTCCTGGTCTGAGACTAACCTACATCTGAGACTGGTCTGAGACTGGTCTGGCCTGGTCCTAATCTGAGACTGGTCCTGGTCTGAGCCTGGTCCAATCTGAGACTAACCTACATCTGAGACTGGTCCTGGTCTGAGACTGGTCCTGCTGAGTCTGGTCTGGTCTGGACTAATCTGAGACTACATCTGAGACTGGTCCTGGTCTGAGACTAACCTACATCTGAGCCTGGTCCTGGTCTGAGACTGGTCCTGGTCTGAGCCTCGTCCTAATCTGAGACTGGTCCTGGTCTGAGAATGGTCCTGGTCTGAGCCTGAAGCTGCCACATGAATGTATCTGATCTGGTCGGGTCTTTAAAATTTTTCATAAATAAACTGCAGTCTTTAACAAACTTCTCTGACCGTAAACCTAACTGACGTCAGTTCAACACAAACGTCATCATCTTCACCTCCAGATCGTTACTTACGGTATTTGTGTTTATTCTCTCAAGCAGAAACAAACGGCTCCAGTCCAAAGAACTCCGGTTGCTAGGACACTTTGGCTTGTTGCTAGGGACAGAACGTCATCATGCGTGACGACACTATGTGGGCGGTTACCTACCGACCTGAACGGTTACTTTTTTATCTTTCTGTTAACTAAAACAGTGAATCTGCTCGTTTATTAATGGAAATAAAAAATAAAAGACTAAATTGTAAAGTTTACTAAATAAATAAATAAATAAATTCGTGTCCGCTCCACTAAGTTCCGATCGCGTGATGGCGCCACTGAGAGCGGGAAGATGAACCAGGAGCTATCTTTTTTCAACATTTAATTTAAAGTGAGAGTCAGATGTTTTAACAGAGGTTCGTGTAGAAGTAGAAACTATTTAAGAGGCTCCAGGCTCAACTATAGCTGTTTTAGTAAATAAGTGATTTTTTAATTCTCAGGGTTCAACTTTAAATATTCCACTTAAAACGCTTTATTTCTTAATACAAAAAAAAACAAAAACACGAATTAAAATAGTTGTGACTTAGACCAAGATGTGTTAGCAATTAATGTTAACAGAACTTAGTGAAAATAAACGACCACTTTAATCTTCTGAAGTTATTCAGGGTCCTGACTGACAAACTAAGGTCATTTCATTTTGTAAGTGTGAAAAAACTATTAAAAATAAAGCCTGTTTGTACAATTCAATTCAGAAATACTTAATTCATCAATGAAGGGAAATGAAACGATGTCAGTCAGTGTCACAGTCAGGCTGGTTCCAGCTGTGGTCAGGACGGACCTCCTGCAGATCTGAAGACTCTGCTGCTGGATCTCTGTGCTGTGTAGAGGATGTTCAGGGTTGTCCACGTTGATCTTTATTTGATGAAGTATCCTCCTTTGCTCCATCAGCTCCAGAACCAGAGGTGTTCTCCCATTATGGGACCATCTCAGAACAGAATGTACAACGATGCATTTAAAGACCAGTTTCTTGCATGATGAATGCCAGATCAACCAGAAACATTTAGGACACGGTGACGGAGACGGAACAATCAGATGTTAAAGATGTCATTTAAGGAGCATCTTCAGGACAAACTGCAGACAGACGCACAGATTTCACATTCTTTATTCCACATGTTGACTTGTTGCAGCTGGTGACGCGCTGAGCGACTTCCAGAGCAACACACCTGAGAGAGCAGCATGTTAGAGAGCCGGAGCGGCGGCGGGTGCCGGAGCGGGGCCGGAGCGGCCGACGGTCACAAAAGACACCAGGGAGTCCAGCTACAACACTCAGTCAATGAGTGTTGGTGCTGGACATTTTCAAAGATTAAAGCTCACTTCTTCCATTAGACACTAAATGCCTGTCTTGCATATTTAAATAAAAAATGATTATTCTAAATTCAAGTTGACATGCAGATGATGAGGTCACTGTAGACAGGCTGATAGCAGGTGCTGGGGGCTGACCCAGGACCCCCGACCCCAGGAACCGTGGACCCCTGACCCCAGGAACCACGGACTCACGGACCCCCGACCCCCTGGACCCCTGACCACCAGGACTCCCGACCCCCAGGACTCCCCGGACCCACGGACACCAGACCCCCAGGACTCCCGGACCCAGGACCCCAGGACCCCCAGCACCCCCGGAAATTCCAACTTTGCAAACTCAAGTTTGTGGCAAAACTTTTCTTATAAATGTCGAACTCCAAGAACTTATTTTCCAAAGAAAACCGACTTATTGACTTTAAAAACTCAAGTTGTTTTTTTTTTCTAACAAACTTGTAAATCTGGAAGAAAAAAGTTGAAATGCTTCTAGATGCATGTTTCAAATGTTTGCCTGATAAACATAGAAAACTTCTGACTAAACATTTAAGACTCAACTTCACATCTTTGAAACTTGCCAATCAGGAAAAAAAGGATCTCATTTTATAAATGTGAAAATCTGCCAACAGAACTCAAATTTTGGCTTCATAAAAAGAAGAAAAGCTTCAGATCAGAGATGTGCTGAACTGGAGATCAGGCCAGAAATCTTGACAGTTTGGAAGTCAGAACTCTGAATAAATGAATAAATGAATGAAAGGCAGCTGCTCTAATGACTGGACATGGAGGCTGACCTCGTAGTTGGGGCGCTGGTGTCCCAGCAGCTGCACACATCTGGATCCTCAGCACACAGCTGGAAACGCCTCTGAACGGTCACCGCCTCTGTCACCTGGACCTCTCAGCTTTCCTGATCACATGACCTCCCAGTGGAGGCAGTCACAACATACCAGGACTGAACCGCCCGCCACGGGATCCTGCGGCCACCTGACTGTCACATGACGCACAGCAGCAGCTTTGACTGACAGTGAGGCGGGCTCAGTGAGGCGGGCTCAGAGAAGCAGGCTCAGTGAGGCGGGCTCAGTCAGGTGGGCTCAGAGAGGCGGGCTCGGTGAGGCGAGCTCAGAGAGGCGGGCTCAGTGAGGCGGGCTCAGAGAGGTGGGCTCAGTGATGCGTTCAGGTGCAGCGGCCACTCGTCAGACTGCGGCCTGCAGACAGACCACGTTGCTGAGCAACAGTCACTTAATCCGGCAGCTTCTGATCGTAGAACATTCACACTGGTTTCACACCTCCTCCATCTTCCTCCCTTCAGCTCAGGACTGAAGAATGACAGTTACAGTTATCGACATGTTTCCTCTGGAAATCATACAGTAGAGACAGCTTTATTTTCTGACACTTCCTGCTCTGACCCCGCCTCCACCCGGCTCCGCCTCTCCTCGTCCATCAGAACTCTGGCAACAACTCGTCGTAGTCCATTATGCTGAGCTCGTGTCTCCTCCGCTCAGTGGCAGCAGCGGGAGCTGCGACTCCATTCTGAGGCTCCGCCTCTGGACTTACAGAGAGGGGCGTGGCCTCCTCCACCTCCTGACCCAGAGGAGGGCTCTCCGGCTGGCTTTCCTCCTCCTCCTCCTCCTCCTCCTCCTCCTCACCCTCCTCACCCTTCACCTCCTCCTCCTGGCTCTGACTGGTCGGCCCAAACAGCTGCCGCGCTCGCTGCTCCAGGAAGGATCCGACAGCCAGCGGGGAGTCGATGGGCGAAGATGAGTTGGAGGGGAGGTGCAGCGGGGAGGTGGAGAGCGTCTCCACCGCGCCATTCAAGATGCCGACAGCAGAAGATGATGAGGGGCGGGGCTTCTCGCTGTCCTGAGCGACAGGTGAGCAGATGGTGCTGCTGGGCCTGAGAGGGAGAGACAACATCACATGACTTCAGAGGACGTCATGTGACTTCAGAGGACATCACATGACTTCAGTCGGATTGACCTGACCTTAGTAAAAAACTACTGACAGAAAGTTGGAAACACGAGAAATCCTGCCGAGAAGGTATGTTATCTCGCCTCACATCAAAAAACAAAAGAAGGAAAATAAAATAAAAACTCAGCATTTATGTTTTTGTTTAGAACTGCGGTTGAAGGGGATCTGTAACTAAACGTGATGCTTTGTGGAGATTCACTGAGGTCATCGTAGATGTCAGGAGATGACACCCATCTGGAAATTGAATAGATCTTCCTCCATCCCAAATCACAACATTTAAAAATTCCTCCCTGTCCTGATAAAATGAACTGAGATGTTGTCAGATTAAATCAAGACCGTTTCACAGCGATAAAGAATTAAACCTTCGTTCTTGTTATTTTCCAATAAAAATGAACTGATTCTGATCAGTGGAGGTAGACCAGGTCATAACCGGCTCTGGATGCAGCTGCTTCACCTGTTCACGTCCTGAGGTCGGCTGAGTGAGTGCACGTCGGTGGCGGCGGTGTTCGTGTCCAGGTGGATCTGGCTGTACAGGTGGAGCATCTCCGTCTGCAGAGTCTGGGTGACCCTCCTCAGAGCGACGCATCGGCTCTCCGAAGCCGAAAGCTCAGTCCTGGAACAAACACCTAGTCAGCATAAACGTCCAGGTTCATCTCTCCTGCCTGCTTCAAACTCTGTTGGGAATCTCAAACCAGAGGTGGCGTCCCACAGGGGTCTGTACGAGAGCCTCTCATGTGACTTCAAACGAGGTCGGTGTGTTCCCTTTCTGAACCTTAACCTCAACAGTGGTGTACCACCAGAGACAGTTTGTCTTCCTCTGGTTATTTCACCACACATTCTTCTCAAATAAAGTTATTACCAGCATATTTTCGGATTGAAACTTTGGTTCATCTTTCCCTCTGGTTCCCGTTTCTCAGCTCCTGGACTTAATTTGTTCCTTGTGCTCCACAAACACAATGAGTATTGAACGAATGCTTGCTTTCATGAACCAAAGCAGCTCTAACCCACACATCCAAGCATATTACCTGAATTCCAGGTGTTCAGACTACTGGCTCCAGTTTTGTTGAAGAAATTACTTTTTCCTGCCGCTGTAAAATACAGCGCTGGAGCAGCTCAGTGTAAAAGAGCCAACGGTGAATGTGCGGCTGTGGTCATTTATCTTCCTGATGCTGGTCTGAAACTAGTCTTGGTGACGGTACCAGTTAACAGATGAGCAGTGAACCAGGACTCTGACCTGTTCTGGCTCTTGGTGTCCTCCAGAAGCTTCTTCTGATCCACAATCAGCTGCTCTTTCTTGGCCAGCTGGCTCTCCAGCTCTGCCGTTCTGTGATTGGCTGCCTCCAGCTTCTGTCTCAGGTGGACGTCGCTGTCCTTCAGTCTCTGGAAGTCTCGCCCCACGCTGCTCTGCAGCATTGACGCCTCCTGTACAGCACACAGCAGAGAGGTCAGGCAGTCTGGACTCAAGAGTTGTGGCTCTAAGTGTGAGTCTGGGCCACAGACCAGGCTGCAGGTAAGTTCATTCCTGCTGTAGAGTTGGACATTTTGACGTGGAGCTTAATAAAGAATGGCCGTTTGGCAAATCCAAGTACACCAAGTCTGGATTTATGTAACTAGAATTTCACGCTTAACAAGTACGACTTAGGAGATCATACTTCATGAGCTTCAGGGGAACCCCCATTTCCAGAAACTCATGAGTTGATTCCTCAGAATCAACTCCATGAGCTTCAGGGGAACGCCCGTTTCCAGAAGCTTGTCGAGTTGATTCTGAGGGATCAACTCCACGTGCTTCAGGGGAACCCCCATATCCAGAAACTCATGAAGTTGATTCCTCAGAATCAACTCCATGAGCTTCAGGGGAACGCCCGTTTCCAGAAGCTTGTCAAGTTGATTTTAAGGAAACACTGAGGAGTCAACTCATAAGCTTCAGGGGATCGCCTGTTTCCAGAAGCTCATCAAGTTGATTCCTCAGAATCAACTCCATGAGCTTCAGGGGAACGCCCGTTTCCAGAAGCTTGTCAAGTTGATTTAAGGAAACACTGAGGAGTCAACTCATAAGCTTCAGGGGAATGCCCGTTTCCAGAAGCTCGTCAAGTTGATTCTAAGGAAACACAGGAATCAACTCCATGAGCTTCAGGGGAACGCCCATTTCCAGAAGCTCGTCAAGTTCATTCCTCAGAATCAACTCCATAAGCTTCAGGGGAACGCCCGTTTCCAGAAGCTCGTTGAGTTGATTCTAAGGAAACACAGGAATCAACTCTATGAGCTTCAGGGGAACGGACGTTTCCAGAACCTCGTCAAGTTGATTCTGAGGAATGAACTCCATGAGCTTCAGGGGAACACCCGTTTTCAGAAGCTTGTTGAGTTGATTCCGAGGGATCAACTCCACGAGCTTCAGGGGAACGCACGTTGTCTATGCCAGTGTTTCTTCAACCTTTTTCAGGCGAGGCACCCTTTAAATTCATGAAAAATCTGAAGGCACCCCAAACTTCAGATAGGCTATGTGTCATTGGGTCTGAACTTATTTAACTGTTGTGTCCTATGCTTTTATTATGAAAGATTCCACTGCCTTAGTATTTTAGTATTAATTTAGACAATTATTTATTATATTACATTATTTATTTATTATTTTGCTTATTTTGCATACTGTCAGATGTGTTTCTGCGGCACCCTGGTTGAGAAACACTGGTCTATGCGACTGGACCGGGAGACTGAAGCTACAGCGAAGTCAAGGAGGTACATCGTCTATTAAGAAGAGATACTGCACATCTGTGGCTGACAGGGTTCCTGTCTATTTGCTTTTAATTAACTGAATTATATTTTTTTGTTTGCGTTTTGTCTCTTCTTTGCGTTTTGTCTCTTCTGAACTGCAAAACTAATTTAGCAGTTCAGAAGAACACAAAGTTGTAACACACAGAACACACATTTCTGTGTGTTACAAATAAAGCAGCCTGAACCTGCATGACCTCACTTCTGGAGCCGGCCCCTAGTGGCCATTAGAGGAACTGCAGTTAGATTCATTTCCTGGTGTGCATCAGACTGGACAGCTGGGTGAAGGCCCCCAGGCTGAAGCTCAGAGCATCTTGAACCTTAGTGTGTATGTGGACCTGAGTCTGTGGTTCAGGGCACAGCTGTGAAAACCACATGCACTAGCTCAACTTCAGTCCGAGCTTCATGTTTAAAAATCAAAGCTGTCTGTCTTCTTGCTACAGATTTGACATCTGTGCTGTGGCTGGTTGAAAGTGTGTGTGTGAGTCCTTACCGGTCCAGCTGTGTGTGTCTCCTCCCTGCAGCTGCTCGTTCAGAGCTCTGTTGGCGTCTCTCAGCAGGATGAGCTGCTGGTTCAGCAGACAGATGTGCTCCTGCAGCTGCTCGCTGCTGCACAGCTGCACAGACAACAGTCATGTGACATGAACACAGTCGTCAAGGTTAACTGCAGCAAACGCAGCATCCAACTTGTTTCAACTTTATTTTCATTAAATGAATTTTATTGTTCCATCATGGTGGTCTTGGCTCTCTCGGTATGTCGGTGAGCTTTAAACGCTAATGCATCTATTTGAAAAATGTGTATTTCTCAGATGAGCCGATGAAGAGTCCTCACCTTGAGTGACAGCTGGGTCAGCTGATGTTCAGCGTTGTAGGCCTTGTTATTGGCTCTCAGAAGCTCCGCCTCCAGATCCCTGAGTCTGCTCTGACTCTCGTCAAGCTCGCTCTGAAACAGCCAATCGCACCACAGACAATGTTCAGTAACCAATCACAGACTGTATCAGGGGAACTGGCTCTGAAGCCACCTGTGGGAGCTCTGATGGTGGCCCAACCCCCGGTTAATTACGTTAACGACTCCATGAGTCAAGAGATCCTTCTACCTGCCTCATCATAGAGCTTCTGTGAAATTACAGCTGTTATTACAGGTGTGTGTGTGTTTACACACCTGCAGCCTCTGGTTCAGCTGCTGCTCCTGCAGCTGCAGCTGTGTGTGTTCTAGTGTGTGTGTTTACACACCTGCACCTTCTGGTTCAGCTCCTGTAGCTGCAGCTGTGTGTGTTCTAGTGTGTGTGTTAACACACCTGCAGCCTCTGGTTCAGCTGCTGCTCCTCCTGCAGCTGCAGCAGCAGCTGTCGAGTGTGCGTGTGCAGCTGGTCGGTGCGTTTCTGCGTGTCCTGCAGCATCTCGCCATTTCGTCTTTGTTCTTCAGCCAGACTCAACTTCAAACACCGGATCTCTTCGTCCTGAACGCCCAGCTGTGCCTTCTGCAAGATGAAACAAGAACCGATAAAGCAGGACCAGAAAATGAGACCGAATACAGAAGGTGGGTTGGGTCAGCACCACTGGGGGTGAAGGGTTGGCGTGCGTTTCCCGTTACCATGGCAACGCTGTGCTCCTCCAGCGCAGTGGTGTTAATGACTCTGCGCAGCAGGCGGCGGTTCCTGATGGCGTGCTGCTGCCTCTTGAAGCGCTCGTACTCCAGCTGGCTGTGAACCAGCAGCAGCTGACTCCTCAGGAACTGAAGCTCCTCCCCCTGGGTGGAGCCTGACCAAACACACACACACACGAATGCACGGACACGTCAGCAGGTCAGAGGAACCACCATGGACCATATATGTGCAACACATGTTTTAAAACACACGAGTGTGTGTGTGCAGCAGCTGGAAGTGCTGTAGAACTTCTGGATGACAGTTATCAGGTTCTCTGCAGATTAGACATGCACACAGCAGCCATTAATACCTGCAGCGTACCTGCAGCAACAACAAAGGGGGTCACTTCTGCATCACTGCATCACATGCACTTCAGTGGCAGGACAACAAGCAGGTCAGTCACACTGGTTATTGTGGTTGGAAACCAGTTAGAGCCCCATGTACAGTCATGGCCAAAAGTTTTGAGAATGACACAAATATTACATTTTCACAAAGTCTGCTGCTTCAGAGTTTTTATGTTTTTATCAGGTGTTTCCTGTGATATAATGAAATACACTTAGAAGCATTTCAGCAGTTTCAAAAGCTGTTATTGAGAATTACACATAATTCATGCAATAAGTCAATATTTGCAGTGCTGACCCTTCTTTTTCAAGACCTCTGCAATTCTCCCTGGCATGCTGTTAATCAACGTCTGGACCAAATCCTGACTAATAACAGTCCATTCTTGCATAATCAATGCTTGGAGTTTGTCAGAATTTGTGGGTTTTTGATTGTTCACCCACCTCTTGAGGATTGACCACATGTTCTCAATGGGATTAAGATCTGGGGAGTTTCCTGGCCAAGGGCCCAAAATCTTAATGTTTTGTTCCCCGAGCCATTTGGTTATGACTTTTGCTTTATGGCAAGGTCCTCCATTATGCTGGAAAAGGCATTCTTCATCACCAAACTGGCCTTGAACTTTATGAAAATGTAATATTTGTGTCATTCTCAAAACTTGTGGCCATGACTGTACAGGCAGATGTGTCTCTGCAGTGTTACATGGAGAAGATGTTGGTGCTCACATCCATCCATGAATTACCCACTGTCTGGATCTGGCTCATCAGCCCCAGCGGGGGGGGCCAGATTCCCCTCTTTCCACCCTCCTCTGGCTCTTCTGGGGGAAGACGGGGCTCACCAAGTAAATCCTGGGTCTGCCCCAGGACCTCATCCTGGTTGAAGGCCAGAAACAGCTCCCTGATCCACCTCAGCTGTCTCCCCTCCAGGTGGAGGAGCAACGACTCTAATCCAAGTCTCTCCTGGATCTGAACATCTCCCACCATCTCTGAAGGCTCCTCTACGCTGCATGATTTTGGGCCGTCACAGATGACAGACCACCGTTCTGAAATCATCACGGGGATGTCTTTCATCCAGATCACCTGTCCTACGTCCTACAGTAACCGCCGTCACATTGGTCTGCAACCAAAGACTACCTGATACAACTGTCTGGCAGTGTCAGAAATCCTGTGACTTAATGCATGAATCAAAGCAGGTTGGCCTCTCCTCCCTGAGCTGGACCAGGACCACATTCTTGTCTTTCACCACCTCCTTTTTAAAGCAGTTTCAGCACTTGGAAGCGGTTCATTTTCATCGTCAGCTCATACTGATGACGTAATTCCAGATCCGTCTAGACCAGTCCTAGCCAACGATTCAGGAGGACTAGCCATGGTACAGTCTGACAGACCGTTCTGGACATCGTAGCCAAGATTTATCAGACGGTGAGTGATACGGCCACACGCTGCACGTCTTCTCAGGTTGGTTACTGGGGGTTTCACTACCTCCACACATCCTAACCCTTGAACGGTGGCGATGGCAGCAGCTAACCTGAGCATATTTCAGGCTCCAAACGCAGCATAGTTGCCGTGTTCCAACCTCAGGTTGACATTGAACGTTGGTACCTGCCAAAGTAGCGTTCACACGCTTTGAAAAGAAACACGTGTCTTCCTTCTAGAAGCTTCCCAGGACCATTTAACCAGACCCCCTCTGCTTCTAGGCTGTGCCCTCTGTCCATAAAAGGTGTCAACAGATCCCTGATGGAGTCCACCTGAAACTCATCTGACTCACTTTCTAGGAATCTGGACCAAAGCCTCACTCCATTTCTACTGGGGGTGAATGGCCCACAACAGCGGGCCAGCACCCAGAACCTTGAGGAACCTTGAGAGCTTTTAACTAGCCCAGCCCTGCTCTCTGAAAACCATCTCTGTCTGGAGGGAGTACCTGTTATTGAGTCAACATGGTACCAAACATGGAACTGGACTCTGCGTCTGGAGACACTGAGGAAAGAACCACTGCTGGAGAAAGGACCCCATCATCACAACATCACGTTAATGAGATTAATGAGTGTTTTAGTTCCAGGTACCTTTGCTTTTCATGCTCTGCTGTTTACCTCCAAAGTGACTCCGATCCACTGACTTACTTCCTGTTGACAACCTGCCAACAGGTGACAGAGAAGACGTTAGACACTCACAGTCATCCATTCACCTGTCTGAGGCCTGAAACTGAAACAGGAGCAGTCTGGATTAGTTTGCGTGAGCTGCTGAGGAGCGCCCAACACCTGCTGGTCCACAGTGGTGAACACAAGAGAGTCTGGGCATTCACATCTCAGTTTCACAACTCAGCACTCACATGATGTCAAGAAACAGCCCTGAAGCTTCAAATCAGACTCTCAGTCATGTGAAAAGTTAGAACCAGTCTGTTAATCCTGTGATTTTTATCTGGATAAAAGCAGTAAAATAACCTGATGGTAGTGGGTCTTAGTTCTAGATGAACACAACTTCAGATGAACCACATGACGATCTAACAGAAATCCTGATGTCAGTCCTGAGAACCTCCATTACCCAGCAGCTTCCAGATCCTCCTCCGGCAGCTTCTGGATCCTCCTCCTGCAGCTTCCGGATCCTCCTCCGGCAGCTTCATGATCCTCCTTTGGCAGCTTCCTGATCCTCCTCTGGCAGCTTCACGATCCTCCTTCGGCAGTTTCCGGATCCTCCTCCGGCAGCTTCACGATCCTCCTTCGGCAGTTTCCAGATCCTCCTCCGGCAGCTTCAGGATCCTCCTCCGGCAGCTTCACGATCCTCCTTCGGCAGTTTCCGGATCCTCCTCCGGCAGCTTCACGATCCTCCTTCGGCAGTTTCCGGATCCTCCTCCGGCAGCTTCACGATCCTCCTCCGACTGCTTCACGATCCTCCTCTGGCAGTTTCCTGATCCTCCTCCGGCAGCTTCCGGATCCTCCTCCGGCAGCTTCCGGATCCTCCTCCGGCAGCTTCCGGATCCTCCTCCGGCAGCTTCCGGATCCTCCTCCGGCAGTTTCCTGATCCTCCTCCGGCAGCTTCACGATCCTCCTCCGACTGCTTCACGATCCTCCTCTGGCAGTTTCCTGATCCTCCTCCGGCAGCTTCCGGATCCTCCTCCGGCAGCTTCCGGATCCTCCTCCGGCAGTTTCCTCATCCTCCTCCGGCAGCTTCAAGATCCTCCTCCGGCAGCTTCCGGATCCTCCTCCGGCAGCTTCAGGATCCTCCTCCGGCAGCTTCCTGATCCTCCTCCGGCAGCTTCAAGATCCTCCTCCGGCAGCTTCCTGATCCTCCTCCGGCAGCTTCATGATCCTCCTTCGGCAGCTTCAAGATCCTCCTCCGGCAGCTTCAAGATCCTCTTCCGGCAGCTTCTAGATCCTCCTCCAGCAGCAGTGGTTCATCAGTGTCTCCTGGTCCTGGAGGACTACTGCTCCATTCTTCTGTGCAGTGTTGCTTCAGTTCATTCAGGTTTATGGACATCCACTTCTCCACTGAAGGTCCACCACAGCTTCTCTGTCAGGTTCAGCTCTCTGGTCTCGTCATTGTTCCAGACGTCTGATGGTCTGTTCTCAGTCCTGCTTCCATGTTCTTGGTAGACTGAAGGAACTCTTCCAGACCAGCTGTTCTGGTCCAGTCCTCTTCTGACCCTGCTGTCATGGACTTGAACATCTAACCTGCTCAGTGAGGCCTGGAGGCCCTCAGATGGAGCTGCTGGTTCTTTCTTGGGTAAAGCTGCCTACCCTCGTCAGCCCTGTGGGGGCAGTAAGGGGAATCTGGGGTTGATTACATGACATATTTTTTTAGCTGCAGGCTTGTTAAATAAATAATGTTGTGAAAATGTGAATGTAGTTCATCTGAGCTTGTATTTTCCTAACACTAATGCCCACCATGATCAGGTGATTTCTGATAAGGTCTTGACTCAACGTGGACTACAGGGAGCACCAACTTCTACACAGTACTGGCATGCTGAGGAACTTCCAGCGGAGCTCCCAGCGACTGCGTACTGGTCCCTCCTGGAGTCTCACCTCCTCCTGAGACCTTGGTGGGCGTCGTTTCCATAGATGATCATCTGGTTCAAAGCCTCCAGAGGAGATATGGAGTTATCTTTTCTTCCTTCTCCATCCTCCTCTCGCTCCCCTGCAGCTCCCTGCAGCGCCTCCTGCAGGAGAAACCAGACCAGTGAGCAGTCTGAGCAGCCGGTTGACACCAGCTCGCTCCACCCGGGTCTCCTTACCTGCGACTTCTTCCCGATGAAGAGCGAGGCAGCCCGCGGCAGAGCGAGCTCAAAAAGGGAGTCGTACGGAGAGGCGGGAACGATGTCAGAGTGAGCGGGGTCAGACAGGGCGGAGCCTCCGACAGAGGAGGGGTGAGGAGGGGTGAAGCAGAGTGAGACAGAGGAGGACTCATCACGACTGGGAGTGGAAGTGAGGAGGCAGGGCTGATCTGCAGACAGACAGGAAGTGCTCTCACCTGAACACCCAGGGACATCTCTGAGGGCGGTCAGCTCATCTACTCACCTGCTCTGCTGTTGTCGTTGATGACATCACTCACGCCGGCCCCCTCCTGTGCTGTGAGTGGCTGCTTCACCTGGGAAAGAAACACAGATGCTCCTTCACAATAAAAGCCAATACCTGACGGTCTACCTGCGGACCCCATCTTACCTGGTTAGTGTTGTAGGGTTGCTGGTTGTCTTCAGTGGGCGTGGCTACAGGAACAGAAGTCGACGCGGGACATCTCACACCTGGAGACAAAGACGAAGTCTCACTCTGCCGTTACTCAGGACCTACACACAAATACACGCCAGAGAGAAGAAGTCTTCTCACCTGAGATGGAGGTGCACCTGCTGAGTGAGGGGGTGGAGCCTGCGCTTGCAGTTTCAAGAGGGGGCGTCGACAAACCGCAGTGTAAGGAGGGGCTACATGTGACATCATCACGCTGCACACAGAGTGACAGAGACAGTTGGAGGGAGGCAGGGAGAGAAAACAAACAGGTTGTGTCACCTGAGTGACCGTTACCTGGATGTAGGAGGTGTTCAGGACCACCTGAGGGGAACATTCAGATGACGGTGGATAGGCGGGACTTCCTGTCAGCAGAGAAAAACAACAACAACAAGAATATTTCCTCTGTTTAGTATTTATTAGTTCTGGATACATTCTTCATTCAGGATCCAGACTCTGACCACGCTGATAAACCACTGGATGAGGAACTCTGATTGGTCAAACCGTTTACAACATTCAAAACACCTGGATAGAGATCAGGGAGGAGCTTGGAGTGACAGCAACAGGAGGAAGAATCGCCGTGTTGTTGACGTCAGAGTTTGACTTGTCGGTGCCCCCTGGTGGATGTGTTGCTCCAAGACCTGAGGCTAGGGTTACGGTTAGGGTTAGGGTATCTGAGATACGTGGGTCGTGTTGGAAACAGCGTAGGGGGACGGACAGATGCATGAACATTTGACACTGAAGCTATGATTAACTAGCCAGGGTTGGCTCTGACCAGCAGCCTTCAACTGGAGCTGCTAGAAGCTCCACCCACTGATTCACTGTTGCAGTGACGTGCGGTGAGATTCATGGCTGGTGAGGCACTGATTTCATCAGTCAGATTTACGAGCATATGAACCCTCCAGAACAACTTATTCACCATTTGATTGGCAGCAGTTAACTGTTTATGTTTAAAACCTCCTATCGTCATTCACATATAAATGCTTTACACATACAAACTGTAGCACACAAAAAAGCACATTTAATTAAAACAAAAGTTATTATGGTCTTAACCTTTACTTATAAATGAAGTCCATGCGCCGCTCCTTCTGCAGAATAAGTGACAGCGCTTGCTGTCACTTGTTCTGCAGCCAATGTGTCGCAAGAAGAATCCCTGTGCTCACTAGTGCCCCCTAACGTGAGGCAGGAGAAGTGCGTGCCTCACCCCGTGCCTCTTCTCAGCCGTTTTATGATCGCGCCGGCACAAGAAACACATTACACACATATAGTTGCTGTTCATTATATAAATCAGCTAAACTATGGAAACTTATTTCATATACCAAACGTGTTTGAACATTTTAATAGTGACATACAAAGAGACGGCGATCTGGTCTCACTACATAGCATGGCAGCACAGTTAGCCGAGTCATTGCGCAATCCATGGTGAGGCTCAGCGGGGTGCTGCCTCACCGCCCGCATCTTCTCAGTATTTGAATGGTAAATGTGGAAATTCGGTGATTTTGAATAAAAAATATTCTAAAAATGGTGAAGTTAAATGGAAAATTACTTTATAGTACAAATCAATTGATAACTATAAAAAATATATATATTTTTTTTCATTTCTTTCTTTCCATGATGGCAGGTGAGGCACGGCCTCCCCTGCCTCACCTGACCGCACGTCACTGCACTGTTGGAGCCGGACCCTAGTGGTCCGGAGAGGAACTGCAGACCCTCGTGGTCCAGACAAAAACTGCAGACCCTAGTGGTCCGGAGAGGAACTGCAGACCCTAGTGGTCCAGAGCGGAACTGCAGACCCTAGTGGTCCGGAGAGGAACTGCAGACCCTAGTGGTCCGGAGAGGAACTGCAGACCCTCGTGGTCCGGAGAAGAACTGCAGACCCTCGTGGTCCAGACAAAAACTGCAGACCCTAGTGGTCCGGAGCGGAACTGCAGACCCTAGTGGTCCGGAGCGGAACTGCAGACCCTAGTGGTCCGGAGAGGAACTGCAGACCCGAGTGGTCCGGAGAGGAACTGCAGACCCGAGTGGTCCAGAGCGGAACTGCAGACCCTAGTGGTCCGGAGAGGAACTGCAGACCCTAGTGGTCCGGAGAGGAACTGAACCTTTCGTCACTTCCTGGTTTTTGTCAGATTAACAAATTGGATGGAGCCCCTTGGCTTCTGTTCATGGGTTTCGAGTTAAATATAATTTGTCCTTCCTGCGTCTCCTTCTACGTATTTCGTGAAATGTATTCATTACAGTCTCAGGGACATAAACAATGCGGGAAGAGAAGCTCCAGTAAAACACTTCCTCCAGCTGTCAGGAAACTAGCTGTGGATCATCCCCAGACAATATTAATGAAACCTTGTAAAATTACTGGGATTTTTTTTTTCCTATTTCATTTCCAAACTGTGCACTCATGACCGTTGAGGTCCAGGTAAAAAGACTTTTGTAGTCTTCAGATTTATTCAAAAATAAGATTCAGATGTACTAAAAACCCCATACATATGCACAAACTTGATTTTGATTATAATATATATTAAATGAATTTCACAAGTGTTGGGACACAAGTCCTTGGAGAAACAAGTCCTGATGTTTGGACGTTCTCTGCATCTGCTCCAAGTGTCTCCAACGGACCAAACCTCAGAAAGTGTCTGCGACAGCTATGAAATGAACCAGAGCACCACTCAGTCTAGCGCTCATTTCACCTTCAGAACACCTGAACGGTAGTGTGGAGCAGAACTTTGTTCTGTGGATGTGAGGTAACAACATCAGAACATGCTGTTCTACCATTGGATGGTACCGCTCTACCGCGGGCCGGGTCCGGAACCGCTCTACCGTGGGTTTGTTCCGCGTCCGGCGCCCTTCTACTGTGGGTCTGTTCCAGGACCGCTCTACTGCGGGTTTGTTCCGGGACCGCTCTACCGCGGGTTTGTTCCGGGACCGCTCTACCGCGGGTTTGTTCCGGGACCGCTCTACCACGGGTTTGTTCCGGGACCGTTCTACCGCGGGTTTGTTCCGGGACCATTCTACCGTTGGCTGGTATCTGTGCCCCTCTACCGCGGGCTGGTTCCGGGACTGCTCCACTGTGGGTTTGTACCCGGACCGCTCCACCGTGGGTTTGTACTCGGACCAGTCCACCGTGGGTTAGTTCCGGGACCGCTCTACTGCGGGCCGGTTCCAGGACTGCTCTACCGCGGGTTTGTTCCGGGACTGTTCTACCGTGGGTTTGTTCCGGGATCATTCTACTGTGGGTTTGTACCGGGATCGTTCTACCGTGGGCTGGTACTGGTCTGAATCCAATTGGACCCAGATGAAAAACGCTCACGGACATATTTGAAAAGGTTGTTTCAAAGACAGTTTTCAGTAATAAACATCAACAGTTTGTTTCATTTCATGAAAACTCAGAAGGTTTTCTCTACCTGAGTTGCTGACTGCCTCCGTGACACGAGGAGTCAAAGGGAGCTCCAGGAGAGGGAGGGAGGAGGACCGGGAGGGAGGTCTGGGTGAGGAGGAGGAGTAAACGTCTTCCTCACAGGAAGACTCCAGAGGATCCAGAGACACCCTGGAGCACTCGATCAGGATGTCATGGACTTCATAACACCTCCACCTGAGGAGGAGAAGGGCACTGTGTTTCTGTCTGCTCAGTGAACTGGGTTCTCTAGTTTCAGAGGTGTTCCTTAGGGCTCAGCACTGGGACCGCTGATACTTCCATAAACAGCTAGTGGTCTCCAAGTCAGATCTGGTTCTGTGGTTATTCTGAACTGGGGACTCACTGTGGACCCACCTAGACGGGTCCAGCTCATAGTCCTGAGTCCCTGTAACCAATTCCGGGTGAACCCGTACATGGTCCAACATCGGCTGGAAGACAAATGGAAACAGACAGGAGTCAGAACCAGGAGAACCAGCCCTGCAAAACTGATTCACAAGCTCAATCAGAGATCTGATTCTGCTTTAAACTACAGATCTCACAAAGTTCTAGTTGTTCATGGTTGGAGTTCTGTTTGGTTCTATTTGAGGAAAAAAAAAAAAGAACCCACTTTAGATTAGGAAGTGGCTCAGAACCAGCAGTACCAGAGGAAGATTCCCAAGATCTCATCAGAAATGGGTGTTCCCTGTGTGGGTCTGTACAGCTCCATACAAGTCTGGTCTTTGTAAATCCTTCCTGGTCTCTACTGGTATTTACTGGTCTATTAGGGCCTGTACTGGTCTTTACAGGTCTGAGGAGATTTTTAGTGATCTGAACAGGACTGCAAATGACTTTCCTGGTCTGTACAGTTCTGTACAGGCCATCTACTGGTCTGTACTGCTCTGTAGAAATCTTTAGTGGTCTGAACATGTCTTTACTGGTCTTTACAGGTCTTTCCAAGCCTGTAGAAATCTTTACTGGATAGTACATGTCTTTAGAGGTCCGTACTGGTCTTTACTCATCCAGACTGGTCCTTACTGATCCAGACTGGTCGTACTGGTTTTTACTCATCCAAACTGGTCCGTACTGGTCTTCACTCATCCAGACTGGTCTCTTAACGTCTTCACTGCTCTAAGTAAGTAAGTAAGTAAGTAAGTAAGTAAGTAAGTAAGTAAGTAAGTAAGTAAGTAAGTAAGTAAGTAAGTAAACTTTATTTATACAGTGCCCTTCACAGACCATGGTCACAGAGCGCTTCACAATTAAAATAAAATAAAAACACAGTAAAAGATACATACAAATTTAAGATTAAAAGGCCAAGACAACACATTTACGATCATAACAGCCCCAAGACAATTAGGCATGCTCTATACAGGTTTTCGCTGGTTTCTACAGTTCTGTACAGGTCTCTACTGGTCACTGACCTTTACCACCTCCTGGAAGGTGTCCAGGTTTTCCTTCATGCTGTAGTGCAGCCTCAGGTAGGAGATAAAGTTACATGGGAACATCCCGTACAGCCGATGGAAGAGAGAGTACACACCTGCATGGAGGTGGACAAGGTAGACTGGAGGCACGTGACCTGCAGGAGATGACAGTCGATCAGAGAAATCTGTGAGCAGATGAGCAAAAATCTCTGCTGCAACCCAACAAACAGGTTCAGCTGCAGCGGTTTAATCATGCTGTTAGTCACCACAGCGCCCCCTGCTGTTTGTACGCTACCAGGATTCTTGTAGCTCCAGGATGCAAGCCGGCCAAACACATCAAAGAAGTCGTAGATGTGTTGCTTCCCTGCCTGAGGGATCATGGGCAGGAGAGTGATGAGGACCAAGACTCCAGTGATCAGAACCACCACGTCACCGTCTGTCTGAGAATGACAACGAAGGAAACAACTCAGGACACCAAAGTCTACAGGGATCTGCCTCCATCATCCCAGAAAACATTGCTGCAATGACATGAAGGTGTAACGTAACGTAGCCATCAAGAACACTGGCCGAGTCTGGTGTCAACCTGGAATGTCACAGTACTAGAAATCTAGAAGTTCCACAGGTCGTTACACTTCACAGAACAAGTCCCTGGAGGTAGACTGGACTGGTCTCAATCGGTGGCGGGACAAGTCGATATCAGTCGGTGGCGGGACAAGTCGGCATCAGTCGGTGGCGGGACGAGTCAATATCAGTCGGTGGCGGGTCAAGTCAATATCAGTCGGCATCAGTCGGTGGTGGGATGAGTCGGCATCAGTCCGTACCAGTCTGTGGCGTGACGGCCAACGACGGCCTGAGTCGGTCGGTACCAACCGACCACGGCCTGAGTCGGTCGGTACCAGCCAACGACGGCCTGAGTCAGTCGGTACCAGCCAACGACGGCCTGAGTCAGTCGGTACCAGCCAACGACGGCCTGAGTCGTTCGGTACCAGCCAACGACGACCTCAGTCGTTCGGTACCAGCCAACGACGGCCTGAGTCGGTACCAGCCAACGATGGCCTGAGTCGGTCGGTGATGGCTGACCACGGCCTGTGATGGCCTGAGTCGGTCGATGATGGCCTGAGTTGGTCAGTGATGGCCTGAGTCGGTCGGTGATGGCTGACCACGGCCTGTGATGGCCTGAGTCGGTCGATGATGGCCTGAGTTGGTCAGTGATGGCCTGAGTCGGTCGGTGACGGCCGACCACACCCTGAGTCGGTTGATGATGGCCTGAGTCGGTCGGTGACGGCCGACCACACCCTGAGTCGGTTGGTGATGGCCTGAGTCGGTCGGTGACGGCCGACCACACCCTGAGTCGGTTGGTGATGGCCTGAGTCGGTCGGTGACGGCCGACCACACCCTGAGTCGGTTGGTGATGGCCTGAGTCGGTCGGTGACGGCCGACCACAGCCTGAGTTGTTCGGTACTAGCTCACCATTGCCTGAGTCGGTCGGTGACGGTCTGAGTCAGTCGATGATGGCCTGAGTTGGTCAGTGACGGACTGAGTCGGTCGGTGACAGCCGACCACGGCCTGAGTCGGTCGGTGACGGCCTGAGTCGGTCGGTGACGGCCGACCACGGCCTGAGTCGTTCGGTACCAGCCAATGACAGCCTGAGTCGTTCGGTACCAGCCAACGACGGCCTGAGTCGGTACCAGCCAACGACGGCCTGAGTTGGTAGGTGACAGCCGACCACAGCCTGAGTCGTTCGGTACCAGCCAACGACGGCCTGAGTCGGTACCAGCCAACGACGGCCTGAGTTGGTCGGTGACGGCCGACCATGGCCTGTGATGGCCTGAGTCGGTCGGTGATGGCCTGAGTCGGTCGGTGACGGCCGACCACACCCTGAGTCGGTTGGTGATGGCCTGAGTCGGTCGGTGACGGCCGACCACACCCTGAGTCGGTCGGTGATGGCCGACCACACCCTGACGGTTGGTGATGGCCTGAGTCGGTCGGTGACGGCCGACCCACATCCTGTCAGTCGGTACCAGTACGGGTGGTGATGGACCACACCCTGAGTCGGTCGGTGACGGCCGACCACATCCTGAGTCAGTCGGTACCAGCCAATGACGGCCTGAGTCGGTCGGTGACGGCTGACCACAACCTGAGTCGGTCGGCACTAGCCGACCTACGGCCTGAGTTGGTCGGTGACAGCCTGAGTCGCTGCCGGCCGACCACAGCCTGAGTCGGTTGGTGATGGCCTGAGTCGGTCGGTGACGGCCGACCACGGCCTTAGTCGGTCGGTACCAGCCAATGACGGCCTGAGTCGGTCGGTGACGGCTGACCACGACCTGACTCGGTCGGCACTAGCCGACCACGGCCTGAGTTGGTTCGGTACTACCCGGCCATGGTCTGAGTCGGTCGGATGACGGTCTGAGTTGGTCGGTGACAGCCTGAGTCGCTGCCGGCCGACCACAGCCTGAGTCGGTATCATTGGTGGTTGATGGTGATGGTGTTTTTACCCTGAGACAACGCAGCAGGGATGACAGTAGCTGTGACTGGCTAATGTGATGAACCCAGGGCGGCTGTTTCCGGATCAGGTGACCCAGAAGGGTGACAGCAGCCAGTCTGGTTCCAGGTCTGCTCAGACACTCGTTCAGCTTCTCCAGCAGGGCCTGGTGGGCGCGGCACACAAGTTTAACAAACACGGAGATGAACATCTGCGCACCTGTCACAGGACGCCCTGCTCACCTTGTGATGAGGCTCCCTGATGGAGGAGAGGAGGAGCACCGCCTGAGAGGAGGAGGAGTCCAGGTAGTACTCCACCAGAGAGGAGAGGACGGCGCCTCCTCTGTCTGGGAGAAGAACTGCAGGTCAGACTGAGCAGGACGACACAGCAGCAGACGTGATGAACTCACCTGAACTCACCTGTGCTAAGCTGCTGATTGACTGCTGCTCTCACTTGCTCCGCCTCCTGTAGCTCTGAGCTGTCCAATGAGAGCAGGAGCTCAGTGATACTCACCTGCTCCTTGGACATCCTGTACACCTGCACACACAGACACAGTCTGTTCAGACATCATGAAGACACACCGACAGGACAGGTGTGTCTCCTGGGGAGACCTCCACCTCCCCAGGAGTACTGCATCTTTTCTTCAGACCTCCATTTGCATGTTGATCGAAAAATGACCGGAACAATGTTTTTCTGATGCAGTTAAAATATTAATTTGTTCCAATAACTGATCCGACAACCATAACGCCGGCAGTTAGCGCCACAGCGGTCAAAAACCTTTTGCCCTTCTGGGTCAAACACCTAACCAATAACAGGCAGCTACCTTTATACCTGACCCTCAGGTAACAACACAGCGACACCCACAGACTACAATTCATAACAACACATTTGGCTCTTTTACAACTGTTTCTTTATTTGCACATTTAAACTTATTTAAGGTTCAGCATAAAGTCAAAAGTTTTTTTTTTCCACTTTTGTTCCTGATAATTGTTTGCATATTTTGACCTACTATGGCTGTATTTATTTGAATTTGCAGCAGACAAATAAGCTTTGTTCCTGTTATTTATTTTGTTCATTGAAAATTAAACCTCTTTCTGTGCCAGTTGTTTGCCCTTTTAATGTGAAAGTTTCATTTTGATAAGATTTTGGCTTCTGATGTTTAAGTATGACAATGAAATCGCAAGATTTTGTGAAATTTTTTTTAAATGTCTGTGTTTTTTGGACATTTGTACAGCAATTAAGAATACCACGATAATATTATAATCGAGATATCAAATTTTCCACATCGTTACATTCCTAGAAAGACTCCACAAAAGCTACAGCAAAGCTGCTTTCAGCACTAATGTGTTCTCCTGGTAACTCAGACTGGGTTTTAATCAGGGTTTCCGTTGTCCGGTAATTGCCGGACTTTGTCCGGTAAAATATGCCGAAGTCCGGTATTTTATAATCTCTCCGGTCAAAATGTCCGGTGAAAATACTCCTCCCAAGCACAATTTCAGTTGTAATAAAATGGGTAATTTCCACATCATTTTATGAAAAAACATATACTTTTTTTTACTAATGAGTAGTGTGTGTGTGTGTGTGTGCGCGTGTGAATGAATGAATGTAGCCTATACGTGGAACGAAACTTTTTTTCTGCACGGAACGAAACTTGTCGCATTTGTTTCATTAAATCTGACAACGGCGCACCACAACAGAGGTCTTTGACATGGCGAAACAGGTGAATCTCAAAAGCTATTTTCTAAAATGAAAAAGCTCTAACGGCGAGGGTGATGACTAATAAAAAAGATAACTGGAACATTTTACCGTATTTGACGTTTCATTAAAACATTCACTGATTAATTATCAATCCGTTCAGCGCTCCAGGAGTATGCTGAAACAGCCATTCAAACCATCACTGATCATTTTGGAAAAGGAATGACCAGTGAGGACGAGTCGGCTCCAGCCACAGCTCCACTCATTGTGCCACAAGTGCGCGAGTGCCATCTCCGTGACAGCGCTCCGCGGTTATGGAGGCTTGAACTTCTCAACGGCCTGTGAAGTTTTCATCAGGGATTTCAGTGAAATCTACCCCGAGTGGGCTCAACCGGCCCAGATAGCCTGCTGATCCCTGTCTCCAGTGTGCCAGCAGAGAGAGGTTTCTCTCAGCAGAACCCGAATTAAATATAGCATATAGCGAACGGACATTATTTTATTTCAATTTGGCAGCATGGCCACGTTATTAAAATGTTATTTGCCACTCCAGATGTGTTTTTTATTTGTTTGCAAATTGTTTTATCTTAGAGTATATAGGCCTTCATCTTTTTATGTTCATTCATGTGTCAGAAGAGCGCAAGCTTCTGCAATATTTATTTATTTTTTGAAGTTATGCTCGTGAGTCAATTGACGGGACTTATTTTATTTGAAATAGCCTGTTTTCCAATAAAAATACTATTAAGTGACTTGCAATGATATCGTACTACTGCATATGATTTATTTTTAACCTCAATAAATTCATATAGCCTACGTGACCGGAATTTCAAACATTTGTCCGGTAAATTGAAAACCTGCCGGTCACATTGTCCGGTGCCAATTTTTTCTAGCGGAAACACTGGTTTTAATTCTGGACTGAAGTGGAAAACTGCAGGAGGGAACAGCTCATGCAGAGATGCAGCAGTCCGGGGAATAGAAGCTAAATCAAGACGATGGATTGTGGGAAATGTAGTTCTGGTCCCCTTGGGTCTACAACGGCCTGCCGAGATGAGGAGACCCAGACTAGACCATCAGTCTGACACACGTGGCTGATTTATATCATCATTAATACTATTTATTCAGTCATATTTTCCCCATCATTTATCATCATTTTTTTTCCAAATTACCTGAAATAATATTATTCATTTAAAAATATTATTCTTTTTTTTCGTTTTTTTTTTCATTTTACCTGATTACATTTTAAAATAAATAAATAAATATTAAATAGTTTTATTTCCATAAGCCCAAAATACTAATTATTTTCAACTTTCAACATGGAAAAAATTAAACAGTGTTTTCTGGATCAAACACTGAACAAATAAATCAAATATAATCATAAATAATGATAGAAACTGAAGACATGCGCGCGTGAACAGCTGTTGTGACCTTCTATCTGACGTCACCACCGTCACGACGTCATCTCCCGAGTTAAAAACAGCTTCAGCTAACAGCTAGCCTCGGGCTGCTAAGCTAACGCGCTAACAACAAGGCTCGCGAGGCTGACAGGGCGGAACGAGGCCGTTTGTTCCGGCCGCGCAGCGCTCCGCTAACGAGCGGAGGGAAACGTCTGTGTCGCGAACAAAAACGAAAAAGAGAAAAAAAGTTGTAAAAGTTGAAGAGAAACTCGGTTACCTTGTGACCTGTTGAGCCCAGCACGGAGCAGACCTGTTCGGCGGCAGCAGGCGCCGCCCACCACTGTAACCTGACACCTCCTGCTGCCAATCAAAGCCAGGAGGCGTTCGGGGCCGCGGGGCAGGTTGGATAAACGAGATTCAGAGAAGAAAATGAGATCTCTTTTTTTAGCGTTTCAGGGCGCGTGTATGAATTTATACACAGAGGTTCGGTTCTGCTGTGTCGGAGTGGAGAACAAGTGAAGGCCCACGCCAGAAAATTCACATCTTTACCCATAACTAAGCTGGCACAACACAGGATGACTTGTTGTCCGATCATGTTATCATCAGGAGGATCAGAATGATCAGTCAGATCAGTTAGTGTCAGCCCAGTTCACTCTGATGTGACCGTTCACCTGTACTTTTCAGTATTTTTAGTCTGGTTGAGGCCCGTAGAAACAGCCAGTGGGTGTGTATGTGTGTTGTGTTCGTGTGTCAGCGTGAACAGCAGTTGCGTGTGTTCTCACCACTGGAGATAACAACTCTGCAGATTATTGATCCGTTCAAACACTGCGGGGCAGACTGCTTCTGTTTCGTTTTTTTTACCTAACTCTTGAGGTCATTTTTGGTGACCGAATAAATAAACCATAAGGTGACATTTTTAGTCCTAAAACTCATCTGAGCTGAATTTTGTAAGACACAAAACACTGTTTCATTTCATACAGAGCCAAGGTCGTGGTAGCTCGCTTTGAAGTTGATGGCAGATTGCTCGTTATCTGCTGGGCTCTGTCCTCGTTGGTCTGGAGTCAGGATCCTGGTCCTGGTCAGAAAAGACCTGCTCAGATACATTCAGCATACGTTCATTTAAAACCGTCCCTTCAGCCACAACCAAGCTGCTGTCACTGCTACGTCACTTCCATCTGTAACGTTTGCAAACACGTTCTGCTGAGAATCCAGGCTGCTTCTAAACTGTTGGACCTGCTGCTGTGTTTCTGGAGGCTCAGGTCAGGTTCCTCAGGTCTGGTGCACCAAGAATCTGGTTCCACACCAGTGTCTGGACACCAGAAGAATCTGGTTCTACAGCGGTGTCCAGACGCCGCTGTAGAACCAGATTCTGGTGTCTGGTGTCCAGACACCGCTGTAGAACCAGATTCTTCTGGTGTCCAGACACCGCTGTAGAACCAGATTCTTCTGGTGTCCAGACACCGCTGTAGAACCAGATTCTTCTGGTGTCCAGACACCGCTGTAGAACCAGATTCTGGTGTCTGGTGTCCAGACACCGCTGTAGAACCAGATTCTTCTGGTGTTCAGACTCCGCTGTAGAACCAGATTCTGGTGTCCAGACACCGCTGTAGATCCAGATTCTGGTGTCTGGTGTCCAAACACTGCTGTAGAACCAGATTCTTCTGGTGTTCAGACACCGCTGTAGAACCAGATTCTGGTGTCCGGACACCGCTGTAGAACCAGATTCTTCTGGTGTTCAGACACAGCTGTAGAACCAGATTCTGGTGTCCAGACACCGCTGTAGAACCAGATTCTGGTGTCCAGACACCGCTGTAGAACCAGATTCTTCTGGTGTTCAGACACCGCTGTAGAACCAGATTCTGGTGCCCAGACACTGCTGTAGATCCAGATTCTGGTGTCTGGTGTCCAGACACTGCTGGAGGACCAGATTCTGGTGTCCTCACCCTGCAGCGTTTCTGGAGCCGAGGTTGTCCTCACCCTGCAGCGTTTCTGGAGCCGAGGTTGTCCTCACCCTGCAGCGTTTCTGGAGCCGAGGTTGTCCTCACCCTGCAGCGTTTCTGGAGCCGAGGTTGTCCTCACCCTGCAGCGTTTCTGGAGCCGAGGTTGTCCTCACCCTGCAGCGTTTCTGGAGCCGAGGTTGTCCTCACCCTGCAGCGTTTCTGGAGCCGAGGTTGTCCTCACCCTGCAGCGTTTCTGGAGCCGAGGTTGTCCTCACCCTGCAGCGTTTCTGGAGCCGAGGTTGTCCTCACCACACAGCATTTCTGGAGCCGAGGTTGTCCTCACCCTGCAGCGTTTCTGGAGCCGAGGTTGTCCTTCAGGAATCTGCTGTAGCTCAGGACCTGCTGATGGTGGGACAGACACGTCCACGTTGGTCTTCTCTGAGCCGTCCTTGGCCTCGCGGCTTTCCAAACAGCAGCAGGTGTGTCAGATAAGAGACTTCCAGCAGAAGAGAGAGATTATAAAGCAGCAGGAGCTGCAGCAGGACGACTCACAGCTGACCAAGATGAAGACGATGCTGCTGGTTCTGCTGGGACTCTGGCTGAGCTCGGCCTCGGCTGCAAAGGTGAGTCCTGGTTTTGGTTCAGTCAGGTGGTCCGACCCAACGACTTGAAGCCTCTGTTTCTTGTCCATTACTGATTTGTAGATGACTTACGTTTTTGTTTCAGCACTGTCGGAAACTTGTAAACATAATATATTTACCTATTTTTCTTTAAATCATTTCTGAAACATCCTCAGTGAAGACTTTTAAAAGGTTTACCAACATTTCTGGACTAAACAGTGAGAGGTAAAAGCACGTGAACCCCCAGGAATGAACCGGATCTCTGCAATAATAAGTGTCATAGATGTGATGAGATCTTCACAATAACTGATAAACCCAATCTACTCAGCTTCTCAGCTTCTAAACTGCAAGCAACCTGTTATCATTTCTGGTGTCTTTGTTGAACATCTACGGCAGCCTTTCTCAACCTTTTTTCAGTCACAACACCTTTCAAAAGTTAATAAAATCTCACGACACCCCGGAATAAAATATAATCCAAAGCCACACTGCATCGCTCCGACTGTAAATGCATACGTCCCGTTTATTTTGTTTAAACAACCTGAACACGATAACGGCTTCAGGAAGAGAAAGTCCAGCTTGTGAACTGGTCTGGTCAGAGTCCAGAGATGATGTGGACTGAGCTCCAGAGATGTTCCTACCAGACATCCGACGGATGTGCTGAAGCAGTTCTGAAGTAGAGGAACGGTCCAGAACTCCTCCTGAACGTTCTGATCCAGAGATCCTGAAGAGCTTGCTGAAGTCACTGGCGCTGACGGAGGTTCAACCAGGAGAAACGTACTTACGTTTTTTCCAGTAGGACTGGACTGCCCTTCACCCTTATTGTCCTCACGGACTTCCAGCCTGGTCAGTGGCAAAGAGGACTGAACTCTGCCGCTGGGCTCCTCCTCAAAACTCTCCATAAAATTAGGACTGAGCTCATGAAATGGATCTAGTGCCCTTCTCAACCAAAGCTACATCCACCAGAGAAGACATCGCAGCAAAGCTTTTCAAGAGCCACTGTTAAAACAACTAAGATAGCTGCTGCTGCACGCTTCCTTCCTCTGGCTGGTTGTTTGTGTGTCCAGAAGCAGAGCCTTCTACGTCCGTGGTAGCACCCCCTGGAAATCAAAGTCAGTCCAGAGGAGCTAGATCTAGTCCATACTATGTCCTCATGAGGGTTGCTGGTATGTCCTATGTGCAGCTGGGCGTGGTGCAGACCGAGGGCGGCCGGGTCCAGGGGAAGAGTGTCCGGATGGGGCTGTTCAGGTCCGTTGACGTCTTCAAAGGTATCCCCTTCGCCGACGTCCCCGGAAAGTGGGAGAAACCAAAACCTCATCCTGGGTGGAGCGGTAAGTGAATGATGAAGCGGTGGTACCACAGGTGGGCTTACTGGCGACATTTAACGAGATTGATCAAATCTGGTAACTTGACTGGTTGATTAAGACTTTCATGAGCCAGCGAACCCAAAAACGTTAGTGTAGCTTAGATCAAGACATTTCCATTCACTTCATTTAATCTTGCCAGAAGACCTCCTCTTTGTCAGCAAATGTTGTTGTGGAACACCACGTAGGTTCAAGATTCTTCTGTCGTCACATCTGTGATTGATACAGGAAACCCAGTACTGTGACAATGGTATCCACTGGGTGGCAGCACCATCGCTCATTACCGATGCTTCTGGAGCTTTATGGAAACATCTGGTTGTGATCTTCACAGACTGCAGACCTGGGTCTGTGGAAGAAGGTGCTCCAGATGCTGGACTGACCTGTCCCAACAGAGAAGGTTTAGAAACCCAGAATGTGACAGCAGTGACCCGTGCGGTTCTACACCTTAGATGTAGGGTTAGGGTAGGGTTACCCTACTGGTGACCTGACCTGTTTTCAGGAAGCAAGACCACCAGTACCACCAACTTTTGTTGGAAACTGTTGGAGGTCTGAAGTGAATTTTCCACATCATACCAACCTTTCCTGAGTTTGGGGGTTTATCCAAGAAATTTCTTTTAATTATTATTATTTTTTTTTTTTCGGCACGAGTGGCCTTTATTTGTAGAGAGCAATAGATGGAAAGGAGGCAGAGTCGAACCCGCGACGGGTGCGTTGAGGACTGAAGCCTCTGTACATGGGCCACCTGCCCGGACCACTGCACCATCAGGCGACCCTGATTACAGACATTTCTAAATGTAATGTGCAAGAAACAATCTTAGTTGTTTGATTTTTTCAGGAGTCCTGAAGGCCACAAAGTATCGGGATCGCTGCCTGCAAGTGACGCTGCTGCAGACAAAAACCCAGGGCAGCGAGGACTGTCTCTACCTGAACATCTTTGTTCCACAGGGACGAACACGTACGTAGCACACGCTAAACTCACTCTTCATATAGTCCCTACCTGGAGTCCAGGGAGTCCACACAGGGAGACAACGTCTCTGAGAGACTGCAATACCCCACATGGAAGAAATGTCCTCACGACGTAGAAACATCCACAGAGTAACCTGGACAATGTAGAAATGTCTTCATGATACAAAAACGTCTTGATTAGGCAGAGATGTGTTAGTGTCACAGGGATGTATTCACGAACAAGAGGCATCCTCACTAATGTTGGAAAATTTACTCTGCTTTCACGGAGCCTTGACTTCAACAGTGTCCACAGACTGAAAGGAGACAAAGACTCACTCCTACAATAGCTGTGACACCTGGACATGACTCCATTACCTCATCCAAGACCACTAGAGGCTGCAGTTCCTCTACTGAGCGCTAGAGGCTGCAGTTCCTCCACTGACCACTAGAGGCTGCAGTTCCTCTACCGACCACCAGAGGCTGCAGTTCCTCCACTGAACACTAGAGGCTGCAGTTCCTCCACTGACCACTAGAGGCTGCAGCTCCTCCACTGACAACTAGAGGCTGCAGTTCCTCTACCAACCACCAGAGGCTGCAGTTCCTCCACTGAACACTAGAGGCTTTAGTTCCTCCACTGACCACTAGAGGCTGCAGCTCCTCCACTGACCACTAGAGGCTGCAGCTCCTCCACTGACAACTAGAGGCTGCAGTTCCTCTACCGACCACCAGAGGCTGCAGTTCCTCCACTGAACACTAGAGGCTGCAGTTCCTCTACCGACCACCAGAGGCTGCAGTTCCTCTACCGACCACTAGAGGCTGCAGTTCCTCTACTGACCACTAGAGGCTTCAGTTCCTCTACTGACCACTAGACGCTGCAGTTCCTCTACTGACCACTAGAGGCTTCAGTTCCTCTACTGACAACTAGAGGCTTCAGTTCCTCTACTGACCACTAGAGGCTTCAGTTCCTCTACTGACCACTAGACGCTGCAGTTCCTCTACTGACCACTAGAGGCTTCAGTTCCTCTACTGACAACTAGAGGCTTCAGTTCCTCTACTGACCACTAGAGGCTTCAGTTCCTCTACTGACCACTAGACGCTGCAGTTCCTCTACTGACCACTAGAGTCTTCAGTTCCTCTTCCGACCACCAGAGGCTGCAGTTCCGCTACCGACCACTAGAGGCTGCAGTTCCTCTACCGACCACTAGAGGCTGCAGTTCCTCTACCGACCACTTGAGGCTGCAGTTCCTCTACCGACCATCAGAGACTGCAGTTCCTCTACCGACCACTAGAGGCTGCAGTTCCTCTACCGACCATCAGAGACTGCAGTTCCTCTACTGACCACTAGAGGCTGCAGTTCCTCTACCGACCACCAGAGGCTGCAGTTCCTCTACCGACCTCTAGAGGCTGCAGTTCCTCTACTGACCACTAGAGGCTGCAGTTCCTCTACTGACCACTAGAGACTGCAGTTCCTCTACCGACCATTAGAGACTGCAGTTCCTCTACTGACCACTAGAGACTGCAGTTCCTCTACTGACCACTAGAGGCTGCTGTTCCTCTACCGACCATCAGAGACTGCAGTTCCTCTACCGACCTCTAGAGGCTGCAGTTCCTCTACCGACCACTTGAGGCTGCAGTTCCTCTACTGACCACTAGAGGCTGCAGTTCCACTACTGACCACTAGAGGCTGCAGTTCCTCCTCTGACCACCAGAGGCTGCAGTTCCTCTATCTACCTCTAGAGGCTGCAGTTCCTCTACCGACCACTAGAGACGGCAGTTCCTCTACCGACCACTTTAGGCTGCAGTTCCTCTAACGACCACTAGAGGTCAGTAGTATAGGTAGGTCACCTCCAACTGCATGGAGGTGAATTTCCATGTACCTCATCAGGTAAAATCATTCAAAGCAAATCAAACATATTTATAATTTGGAGTGTGAACTTTCGGTTGACAGCTGGCATAACCAATGGCTACTAACTACTGCTTAGCACCGTTTTCACTTCCGAGCTGTGAATAAAGACCTAGCAGAGCAAAGTCATTCATATTTTAAAGATTATGTGACTTGTGCTGTCAACTGCACCCAGACACCACTGGGTTTGGACCACTGGGAGCCAGAACTAACTGGAGGGCACCAGCTGGACCGACTCCAGCACATCAGCCTCTACATCTTTCAGCGCCTGGATCCTCCACAGTGTTCAGCTTGGATCAATTCAGGACCCCTCTAAGTTGACTAACCAGATGACTAGCCAGCAGCATGTAACCTGCTGCTCGTTGATCTAGACCTGTCACTGTCAGCTGCTGGGTGGGGCCAAGCCCTGAAAGAGGCAGGCTAAGGAACGATGGAGCTCTGCTAGTTCTCGTTTCAGCTCTGATAACACTCAGTTCAGATGCCGTCTTAGTAAAGTAATCTGAAATGATGGTGTTTGGACAGATGTGATCGGAACAAATATAGTTATATCAGTTAGCATCATTGGTTAGCATTAGCTCAGCAAGCCATGCTAAACTAGGGAACTTGTGGTACCTGAGCTAAGGTGGGCGTGTTCCAACCAGGTTCCACTCCTGCTCGTTTCACTCATTTACAAAACGATGCTGTGTGGTACGAGAAAATGAGGCTTCAGAGTCAGTCTCCAGAAACGTATGGGTGACATCATGAAGGGTTTGTCCCTTGTGTAAACCTAGCCGCATCCCCCAGTGGACACCAGAGGAACTGCAGCTCCTTGAATCAAAGCCGAACCTCAGGTGTCTCCGTCTGTCTCCAGTGTCCACCAACCTGCCAGTGATGGTTTATCTATTTGGAGGGGCCTTTCTGTTGGGGGCGTCCAACGACGTGGCCGTCCTCGGAAACTCTCTGTACGACGGGAAGGAGATGGCCGACAGGGGTGGCGTCATCGTCGTCACTGTGAACTACAGAGTTGGTACTCTGGGTTTCCTCAGCACCGGAGACGAGCGACTGCCAGGTATGACATCAACTCCACCAAGAGCAAGAGCTCGTGCTAATGCACGAGAATGTTTTTAGAATTTGTGCCGTCAGAGGTACGGCGTCTGTGATGACAAGTAACCCGGCGAGGACCACAGATGGAGGTCAGGTGTGATCTGACAGGGTCCTGATGTCATGTGACCTCTGTGGGCTGCAGGAAGTGTGTTTCCTTTGATGCTCAGGTTGTGACGGTGAACTGTTGACCCCTCAGGTAACTACGGGCTCTGGGACCAGCACGCTGCCATCTCCTGGGTCCGCAGGAACATCGAGGCGTTTGGAGGACACCCCGACAACCTCACCATCTTCGGCCAATCAGCTGGCGCCGCCAGCGTCAGCTTCCAGGTGATGACTTGGTGTCAGAACCGTTTTACTCAAAATTCTAACTCCTGGATCTTTCCTCCGACTTAAACCCAGGAATGAACAAAACTTCAGTTCCTCTACTGACCACTAGGGTCTGGCTCCAGCAGTGAGTCCACCTCTGTTTCAGTCCATATGAACAAGAAAATGAATGAAAAAATAAAAACAATTGGTCTCCACAGCTAGAATTAACATCCATAAGAACTGGAGGTGAATTTAATACCACATCAGCTAAAATGACATGAAAAAACAAATGTATGCATAATTAGGGGCGTGGTCTTGACTGCTGAGTTTATATGTTGGTAGTGTAGTAATTTTTGAGTTCAGCTGTATCACACCTGTAGTTGGGTCAAACCGAGCTTTGACCCAACTACAGGTGGAGCTTTGACACCACAAACTGACCCCATCAGAGGTCACTGGTAGCGGTACCGAGACCTCTCTGAACCGGTGCAGCTGATGTGGTGCTCACCGGAGAACCAGTCCTGCAGGCCTGTAGTCCTGCAGCCCTGCAGCAGTCCTGTCCTGTAGTCCTGTAGTCCTGCAGTCCTGTAGTCCTGCAGTCCTGTAGTCCTGCAGTCCTGCAGTCCTGTAGTCCTGTAGTCCTGCAGTCCTGTAGTCCTGCAGTCCTGTAGTCCTGCATAGTCCTGCTAGTCCTGCAGTCCTGTAGTCCTGCAGTCCTGTAGTCCTGTCCTATAGTCCTGTCCTGTAGTCCTGCAGTCCAGTCCTGCAGTCCTGTAGTCCTGCAGTCCTGTAGTCCTGTAGTCCTGTAGTCCTGTCCTGTAGTCCTGCAGTCCTGTAGTCCTGTAGTCCTAGTAGTCCTGTCCTGCAGTCCTGTAGTCCTGCAGTCCTGTAGTCCTGTCCTGTAGTCCTGTAGTCCTGTGCAGTCCTGCAGTCCTGTGCAGTCCTGTAGTCCTGTAGTCCTGTAGTCCTGCAGTCCTGCAGTCCTAGTCCTGCAGTCCTGTAGTCCTATGCAGTCCTGCAGTCCTGCAGTCCTGTAGTCCTGTAGTCCTAGTCCTGCAGTCCTGCAGCAGTCCTGTAGTCCTGTAGTCCTGCAGTCCTGTAGTCCTGCAGTCCTGTAGTCCTGCAGTCCTGTAGTCCTGCAGCCCAGCAGTCCTGTAGTCCTGTAGTCCTGCAGTCCGGTAGCCCTGCAGCCCAGCAGTCCTGTAGTCCTGCAGTCCTGTCGTCCTGTAGTCCTGTAGTCCTGCAGTCCTGCAGCCCTGTAGTCCTGCAGTCCTGCAGTCCTGCAGTTCTGCAGCCCTGCAGCCCAGCAGTCCTGCAGTCCTGTAGTCCTGCAGTCCTGCAGCCCCGTAGTCCTGCAGTTCTGCAGTCCTGCAGCCTTGCAGTCCTGCAGTCCTGTAGTCCTGTACTCCTGCAGTCCTGTAGTCCTGTAGTCCTGTAGTCCTGTAGTCCTGCAGTTCTGCAGTCCTGCAGCCTTGCAGTCCTGCAGTCCTGTAGTCCTGTAGTCCTGTAGTCCTGCAGTCCTGCAGCCCCGTAGTCCTGTAGTTCTGCAGTCCTGCAGCCTTGCAGTCCTGCAGTCCTGTAGTCCTGTAGTCCTGTAGTCCTGCAGTCCTGCAGCCCTGCAGCCCCTGTAGAAAAATAAAATCCACAAAATACAATTTCCTAAAAGTCAGTTTGATTATCTGGTCATCTCATTTTTCTTCCAGTTGTACCCTCATCTTGTTTTTACCTCCTCAGATGTTCTGCTGAGTGGCCTCATGATGCTGCTGTCTGTCCCCCTGTGTGTCTCAGATGCTGTCTCCCTACAGTAAAGGGCTGTTCCGCAGAGCCATCACTCAGTGTGGCGTGGCCCTCAGTCCCTGGGCCCTCCAGAGGAACCCCATGGCCCTCACCAAGAAGGTCAGTAAACCGCTCACCAGGACATCCACACCAACATCTCACCTGACTCCACCAGAAGCATCCTCCTTCAGTCCTCTTTAGTGCGGAGATCGTTTCCAGATGCAGCATCAACTCTGTTTGACAGCAACACGACATCTTCTTACATCTGGTTCAGGTTTGTTTGGTTTCTGCTCCAGCAACGTGTCTGCAGTCGACACCACACCACAGACATGCAGAGCAGCTACCAGAAGACCTTCCAGAGCACCAACCAGAGCACCAACCAGAGCACCAACCGGAAGACATTCCAGAGCACCAACCAGAGCACCAACCAGGAGGCCTTTCAGAGCACCGACTAGAGCATCAACCAGAGCACCGACCAGAGCACCAACCGGAAGACACTCCAGAGCCCCAACTGGAAGAAATTCCAGAGCACCAACCAGAGCATCAACCAGAGCACCAACCAGGAGACCTTCCAGAGCACCGACCAGAGCACCAACCAGGAGGCCTTTCAGAGCACCGACTAGAGCATCAACCAGAGCACCGACCAGAGCACCAACCGGAAGACACTCCAGAGCACCAACCGGAAGAAATTCCAGAGCACCAACCAGAGCACCAAATAGAAGACATTCCAAAGCACCAACCAGAGCACCATCCAGAAGACATTCCGGAGCACCAACCAGAGCACCAACCAAAGCACCAACCGGAAGACATTCCAGAGACCTTCCAGAGCACCGACCAGAGCACCAACCGGAAGACATTCCAGAGCACCAACCAGGAGACCTTCCAGAACACCGACCAGAGCACCAACCAGAGCACCAACCAAAGCACCAACCGGAAGACATTCCAGAGCACCAACCAGGAGACCTTCCAGAACACCGACCAGAGCACCAACCAGAGCACCAACCAAAGCAACAACCAGAGCGCCAACCAGAACACCGACCAGAACACCAACCAGAGCACCAACCAGAAGACCTTCCAGAGCACCGACCAGAGCACCAACCAGAGCACCGACCAGAACACCAACCAGAGCACCAACCAGAGCACCGACCAGAGCACCGACCAGAGCAACAACCAGAGCACCGACCAGAATACCTTCCAGAGCACCGACCAGAGCACCGACCAGAACACCGACCAGAGCACCAACCAGAGCACCGACCAGAGCACCGACCAGAAGACCTTCCAGAGCACCGACCAGAGCACCATGACAGCAGAGTCAGAAGAAGACTGGACCAGAACGGCTGGTCAGGAAGAGTTTCAGGAGAAAACCTCTTCAGTCTACCAAGAACATGGAAGCAGGACTGAGAACAGACCGGCAGACTTCTGGAACAATGACGAGACCAGAGACCAGAACCGTGTCTGGAGGAGACCAGCAGACCTCTGGAACAGTGATGAGACCAGACAGACATAGACTGGAACAATGTCTGGAGGAGACCAGCAGACTTCTGGAACAGTGATGAGACCAGAGACCAGAACCATGTCTGGAGGAGACCAGCAGACTTCTGGAACAGTGATGAGACCAGAGACCAGAACCATGTCTGGAGGAGACCAGCAGACTTCTGGAACAATGACGAGACCAGAGACCAGAGACCAGAACCATGTCTGGAGGAGACCAGCAGACTTCTGGAACAGTGATGAGACCAGAACCATGTCTGGAGGAGACCAGCAGAGACACCTCATATCTGCTGAAGCATGGTGGTGGAGGGGTGATGGTTGGGGAACTGGACACCTCATCTGTAATCTCGAGACACATGTGAACTGAAACTGGGTCATGTGACAGGATGATGATCCCAAACACAGCAGCAGATCTTTGGCTAGAATGTTCTGAAGTCCAGACGTCATCCTGACTGAGATGCTGTGATGAACCTTCAGTGGAGAAGTGGATGTCCATAAACCTGAATGAGAAAGGAGAAAGGTTCAATTTTAGGTCCAATACTTTTTAATCTCTATATGCTGCCACTTGGGGACGTCATCAGGAGACAAAGCGTTGGTTTTCACTGCTATGCTGATGATACACAACTCTACATCTGTGTCTCCTGATGACCTGGAACCAGTTAATGTTCTTTTAAACTGTGTTTTAGATATTAAAGGTGGGGTAGGTGTTCTTTTTTTGCAGCACTTTTTACAATATTGCCTGAAAACCTTTTCACATTCCCATTGCACCCACTGAAATAAAATGTTTGCAAAAAAAATGAAACGTTTTGGTCCAGTCTAGAGGGTATAATCAGAGAAAAACTCTGACCAATCAATGTACTGATCATCTTTACATTTATTGGCTGCCTAATACGTCCATCAAATTTCAATGCACTCCCACCCCTCCCTCCCTCCCTGCGGTTCATGTAGTGGTGAATCGTGTGAAGGTGTGGTTTCGAGGGGTGAGCTGAAGAGGAGGAGGCGGAGCCTTTGGGAGGAGGGAGGGAGTGTATATTTTCAAAATCTCACTTGAGTTGGATTGCTGGAACCGTTTTTTTAAAGAACACCTACCCCACCTTTAAGTCATGGATGGCAGAGAACTTCTTACAGCTGAACCAGGAACAAAACTGAAGTTTTAATCATTGGTCCTGAAAACAAGAGAGAGATAATTTTACCAAAATTACATAATTTTAAACCTCCTCAGAAGAACTGATTTCATTTTGGCTGTGATCCGGAAGAAATCCTGGATTCTGGATCACTTTCAAATTTTCACTAACATTGCGGTCAATGGGGCTGAAAATTTTGTTTCTCAACATCTCCGTTAATTATTACCCACAACTCATGAAATTTCGCTCAGGTATTGACAATGGGAACCTCTATCAAATTTCAGAGGCTGATCCGGATCTGATCCAGAAGGTGGATTTTATCACAATCTGTAAATCGCTATATGGGGGAACTGTTTGGCGGAGGTCTACGCTCTCTGAGTGCTTTTCTAGTTAATTTATTTAACTCTAATTTTACTTCTATTTATTTCATGCTTATTTACTAATGTATTTATTCTAAGGTATAAATGTAAGTGTATAGTCATTCATTTATGTATTAGCTGTTCTTATTGGTTTTAAGTCTCTCTGAAATGTTATCTTGTTTATCTCAGCTGGTCTCCTCATGGGGGTCCTCCACATCTGGAGCTACACCTGCCTGGTTTACGGGGCCGTTGCCATGGGGATTGTCTGTGTTCTGGTTGGGCGGGGCCCTACACTGTGGCTGATGTCTGTGGTGTGAGTCCTGGTCTGCCTGGGTCATGGTCTGCTTGGGTCCTGGTCTTCCTGGGTCCGGTTGGATGACTGGGTGCTGGGTGGTGGCTTTTAAGCTGTCTCTGTTGTTTTAATGACTGTTTTTATGAGTTTGTGTTACGTTGGTATGAAAAGGGCTTTATGAATAAATTTGATTTGATTTGATTTGAACCAAGGGGGTCATGTTTTGTGGAGGTCTGCGTTCCTGACTGTGGGATCAGAACCTGACCCAGACAGCTGCTGTCTGAATACTTTCCCGATCTGAGCTTGACGCTGCTCTCTTCTCTGCAGATCGCTCGGAAAGTTGGTTGTATGAGAACCGACGAAGACTTGATGATCACGTGTCTGAAGATGAGCGACCCGGTCGGCCTGACCATGGCAGGAAAAATCGACATACTGCTTCTTCTGGGAAAAGGTCAGAGGTCGAACACGTCTGAACTCTGCATCTGCACTAGAACACGCTCCATGCTCAGTTTGTGGAGGTCTATGTGGTGCAGTTCTGTGGGGTGAGGGTCTAAGCGTCACCATCAAGTCTTGGGTGGACTGGTTCTGGCTGGTTCTGGCTGGATAACAGGATTCTTTTGAGTCCAACTGCATGATGACATATTCAAGCCTTCTGGCCAGAAAAAACCTGCACGATGCCAATTGTGACTGTACGTACACATTAGGGATGTAACGATATGGAAAATCTGAATATCTCGATTATAGTGACCATATTATCACGGTTTACGATATTATCACGATATTCTTAATTGCTGTACAAATATCTAAAAAACACATACATTTTAATAATTTCACAAAATCTTGTGTTTTTCTTTTCATACTAAAACATCAGAAGCCAAAAATTTGATAAAAATGAAACTTTCACATTAAAAGGGCAAATAACTGGCACAGAAAGAGGTTTTTATTTTAAATGAACAAAATAAATAACAGGAACAAAGCTTATTTCTCTGCTGCAAATTTAAATAAACACTTTAACAACCATAGTAGGTCAAAATATGCAAACAATTGTCAGGAACAAAAATTATAGTGCAAGTTCAGATGAAATAAACTTTGGACTTTAAGCTGAATCTTGAATACGTATAAATGTGTAAATAAAGAAACAGTTGTAAAGGAGCCAAATATGTTGTTCTGAATTGTAGTTCACTCTGTGTGTCTGTGGGTGTCGCTGTGTTGTTACCTGAGGGTCAGGTATAAAGGTAGCTGCCTGTTATTGGTTAGGTGTTTGACCCGGAAGGGCAAAAGGTTTTTGACCGCTGTGGCGCTAACTGCCGCCGTTATGGTTGTCGGATCAGTTAATGGAATAAATTTATATTTTAACTGCATCAGAAGAACATTGTTCTGGTCATTTTTCGATGTCATTTTTTAATGTCCTGCGTGCTATCACCACTTTCCGCCATGCTAACGTTACGATGCTGATGTTACAAGCTACAAATTCACGTGAGACACAGTCGCGAGTCGCTAACAGACTTGAATGAGGCTGATATTACATATCCCGATAATCGAACGCGATAATGAGATGAAGTCAAACATAAACGGTAATCGTTATCGCGTAACCGTCATACCGTTAACAGTTCCATCCCTAATACACATCCATACATCCAGAGAAACATTTTCCAGCTGTATATCTGATGTTCTGAAATGTTCCTCCTCCAAGTGAAGACCACTCATTTTATTTCTGCTCTAATTCTGCTTGTGGAGTCAGAGTTTGGCAGCTGGCTGCCCCCTAGTGGCGGCAGGGCCTCTGCATCAATGAGTAAGTACGCTCCAGCAGTCTGTCCGGTCTCTGCAGGGGTGGTCATGGACCTCCTGGAGCTGGCCCCGGTGGTAGACGGTGACTTCATCCCCGACGAGCCCAGTCAGCTGTTCCACAACGCCGCCCAGTTTGACTACTTGGCCGGGATCAACAGCATGGACGGACACATTTTCGCTGGAGTTGACGTTCCTTCCATCAACAACAAGAAGGCCAACACCACAGTGTGAGTCCTTACACACCACCAGAAAGGGAGCCCCATTTACAGGCTTTTATTTTGAAATGAAACGGCGGGACCACGACTTCTTCCAGCCCAGTGACGATGTCACGAACAGCAGAGAGTCTTAACGTATTTAGCTCCACGGGGTTCGATTCTGGGCCCAGTATGGCCCAGCTAAGACCAGTGCCTGGTGGTCGACCGTTCAGGATTTAGGATCCTGAAGACCCTGGTCCCTCTGATGCTTTAAAAGCTGCATTGACCAGGATCGAGGGTTTGGGTCAGTCTGCAGAAGCCCGTTTTGTCGTACGATTTGCAGAATTGATGGTTTTGTTATAAAAATCGCAATTTTTTTGTTGTTATACCGTGACTTTCATAAAATCCCAACTTTGTTCCTTGATGTCACAGCTTTTTGTCACAGAATCTCAAATTTAGCTAAATCACAACTTTGTGACGTGGAAACACATTTTGTGTCATAAAAATCACAAATTCCAGAAAATCTCAAGTTTTTGTCGTATAACTGGCTTTTGTAGGTGATGAGTTTGAAGTTTTAAAATAAAACTGTGACTTTTGGATGGAAGACCCCCGTCTCTGATGGTGTATTCACCAAACAACACTGGTTCAGGTCAGATGTCCAGGGGGGAGGAGCTTGAGCGCCACCCGGAGTCTACCTGTGCATGTACCTGCCTCTGTTGTCTTCATCCACACTAACGCCTAACAGCGTGGAGTCATGTGACGTGTCACCCTGTCTCCTCCTCAGAGACCATGTGACCGATCTGCTGGCCGGCCTGACGAAGGACAAGGGCGCCGCCGCCGTCCCCTCGGCACTCAGCGTTTACTCGGCTCACTGGGGTTCCCACCCGGAGCCGGAGGTGGTGAAGAAGACGGTGGCCGACATCGAGACTGACTTCCTGTTCCTGGTCCCGACTCAGGAGGCCCTCCGGCTGCACGCCGAGAAGTCCAGGTCGGTCCAGACCGGTCCAACATGTGTGTTTGGTGTCACTTCTGTCATTCCAGAGTGCAGAAAAAGGACAGAGAACTTCTTCTTGAAGAATGTGAAGCTGTTTTCTTATTTGACAGTGATTGATGGACCAGGATCCAGCCATCACTCACTCAGACTGAACCGGGCCAATAAATGGCTACAGCTTTGTGACCTAGCAACCGTACAGGAGTCCTGTTTATGAGAGCGCAAACCAGCTTCAGGCTCTTCTGTGATTTCTAGGTTACCACGGGGGGAGAGTTTGCACACTTCCATTACCTTTCACGGCACCAGAGCCCATAACAGCTGAAAACAAATTATGGGATGCTGAGTGCCCTCCTTCTGTACGACACAACCACATTCTTCACTGAGCCTTTTGGATGAGTTCCCCATTTCTTCCCACAAAAGATGCTGATTCATCTGACCACAGTTCACTTTTGTAGACAGTGATGTCCAACCCAGACGCCTCTGAGCCCAGAGATGTCCCCTCTGAGCCCAGAGATGTCCCCTCTGAGCCCAGAGACGTCGCCTCTGAGCCCAGAGACGTCCCCTCTGAGCCCAGAGACGTCCCCTCTGAGCTCAGAGATATCGCCTCTGAGCCTGGACATGTCACCTCTTCACCAGGGTAACATGAGGCCTGTATAGTCCCTGCAGTTTTGACTCTCTTGTTTCTCTGAAACGGACCAGGACTGAACCAGGAGACTTTGACAGAGCTGGAACCGTAAAGCCCATTTTAAGTCTTAACCTGGTTTTGACCAAATGTGTCAGAAGTTACTAAACTTTCCCTTCGTGGGTCAGTCCGGGTCAGTCTCCGTAAACTCCTTAAATGCAGAGGTTTTAATTTTAGTTTTGAACCTCCACCTGCATCCTTCTGTTTCCAGTGTAAATGGAGGTGACTCAGGTGGACGTTACTAATGTCTCCTGTAGAGTCTGAGGCTGCCGTGGCTTTGACACAGACCTGACCGTGGTTCTGCTTGTCCCTCAGCGGTGCCCGCACCTACTCTTACCTGTTCAACATGAAGACCCGGATCCCTGGGTTCCCCAGCTGGGTGGAGGCGGAGCACGCCGAGGACCTGCAGTACCTGTTCGGAAAGCCCTTCTCCATGTCGCTCGTCTACTTCCCCCGACACAGAGACCTGTCCGGGCACATGATCGCCTACTGGACCAACTTCGCCAGGACCGGGTAAGCTCCCAGCATGCACTGCACGCACAGGGGACACGAGAAAACACCAGCAGGGCCGAGCTGGAAACTTGACACATGGTTTAAGGGTTATTCCAGCGGTAAACCAACCGGAACTCTGTTATTAGATGGTAGAGAGAGTAAACTCTAGACAGGGACCAGTTTGAACCATCCACCCTTCTCCTCTCCAGAGATCCCAACAGAGGTGACAGTAAAGTCCCAGTTACCTGGCCCGCCTTCACCAGAAACCTCCAGCCGTACCTGATCATCAACCACCAGATGTCCAAGTCCTCCGTCAGGTGATTGTCGGCTCTTCTGCTCTGTCCTCCTCATCTTTGGTCTTCTGTCTAGTTGGTTCTACTGGACTGAGATCTTTACCAGCAGCACAGAGGTGTGGTGGCTGGTCTCATCAGGGAGATTCCTGGGAGGGTTGGAGATGTTCACCAAATAAACCAGATGGTCATGAAGCTGATTTAACAGGAACAGAAAAGTCCTGTCATGTAATGACGTCAGTCTGCCACTAGATGGAGGTGTTCTACTGTCTACTTGAGCTTCTTTTTTCCTGCTCCATCTTCTGGCAGGTAGAGGCAGGTAGAGGCAGGTAGAAGCTGTCCGAGGACAGAGATAAAACCTCTGACTTGTCTCCTCAGCTACAACCTGAGGTCCTTCTACGTGGACTACTGGACTCAAACCTACAGCAAACTGCCATCAGCGAAGACTGAGCAGGACGAAGACCGAGTCTCCTCAGTTGAGTGAACATGGGTCGTTGATGGTTCCCCTCCTGGCTGGAGACGTCCAACACAATTAACTGAAGGGTTTATATTAATCTGTTATCGATGTTATGGACAGCAGAAGGTCTCCTCTAGTCTAATAAATACATGTGAAAACTTCTCTGTGCATTTTTATTATTTATGTATCACAAAGATCACATGACTGGATTATTCATCGTGTGATGCTTGTTGTGCTGTGAACTACAGTTCCCATGATGCTCTGCTGACAGAGCCCTGTGGTCTCCCAGGCAGCCTCTGCAGTTTCATGCATGTTCAGAAAGTTTTCACTGATGTCTGAGAAGTTCTCCGTCTTGGAATCTATTTCTGGGATGAAATGTCTCATCCACTCCTCCACTGAGGCCACAACGGAACAAAGTCACCTGGGTAATCTGAAGTAGAGTCACTGATCACCAGCAGGTCTGCAGCACTCCATGAAAGCAGATGTTTTATCAGCTTGGTCATCTGGAGCATGCAGGTGTGTGTTAACACAATACCCAGAGGGAAAGACATCAGCAGTGGTCTTAGAGGCACAACTGGTTCTGTCCGTCTGTCTAGATCATGTTAGAAGACCATTTCCAAACCACGTGAAGCTCAACGTTCTAAAGATCACTGACAAGTGGAAAACAGTCAAGACTGTCAATCATCTCAGGAGTGGACGTCCCAGCAGATCTACAGCAGGGTCATAAAAAACAACATAAAAACTCCATCTGAGAGTCTGCAGGTCCCACTGAGGATAGTAGACCTTCAAGTCCATGACAACAGAGTCAGAAGAAGACCGGACCAGTACAGCCGGTCTGAAAGAGTTTCAGGAGATAACCTCCTCGGTCTACCAAGGACATGGTAGCAGGACTGAGAACAGACCAGCAGACTTCTGGAACAATCACTAGACCAGAGACCAGAACCATGTCTGGAGGAGACCAGCAGACTTCTGGAACAATCACTAGACCAGAGACCAGAACCATGTCTGGAGGAGACCAGCAGACTTCTGGACCAGTGATGAGACCAGAGACCAGAACCATGTCTGGAGGAGACCAGCAGAGATCTGGAACAGTGACGAGGCCAGAGACCAGAACCATGTCTGGAGGACACCAGCAGACTCCTGGAACAATGACTAGACCAGAGACCAGAACCATGTCTGGAGGAGACCAGCAGACCTCTGGACTGATTAGACCAGAGACCAGAACCATGTCTGGAGGAGACCAGAACCATGTCTGGAGGAGACCAGAAGACTTCTGAAACAGTGACGAGACCAGAGACCAGAACCATGTCTGGAGGAGACCAGCAGACTTCTGGACCAGTGATGAGACCAGAGACCAGAACCGTGTCTGGAGGAGACCAGCAGACTTCTGGAACAGTGACGAGACCAGAGACCAGAACAATGTCTGGAGGAGACCAGAACCATGTCTGGAGGAGACCAGCAGACTCCTGGAACAATCACTAGACCAGAGACCAGAACCATGGCTGGAGGAGACCAGCAGACTTCTGGAACAATCACTAGACCAGAGACCAGAACCATGTCTGGGGGAGACCAGCAGACTCCTGGAACAATCACTAGACCAGAGACCAGAACCATGTCTGGGGGAGACCAGCAGACTCCTGGAACAATCACTAGACCAGAGACCAGAACCATGTCTGGAGGAGACCAGCAGACTTCTGGACCAGTGATGAGACCAGAGACCAGAACCATGTCTGGAGGACACCAGCAGACTCCTGGAACAATGACTAGACCAGAGACCAGAACCATGTCTGGAGGAGACCAGCAGACTCCTGGAACAATGACTAGACCAGAACCATGTCTGGAGGAGACCAGCAGACCTCTGGACTGATTAGACCAGAGACCAGAACCATGTCTGGAGGAGACCAGAACCATGTCTGGAGGAGACCAGAAGACTTCTGAAACAGTGACGAGACCAGAGACCAGAACCATGTCTGGAGGAGACCAGCAGACTTCTGGAACAGTGACGAGACCAGAGACCAGAGCAATGTCTGGAGGAGACCAGCAGACCTCTGGACTGATTAGACCAGAGACCAGAACCATGTCTGGAGGAGACCAGAACCATGTCTGGAGGAGACCAGAAGACTTCTGAAACAGTGACGAGACCAGAGACCAGAACCATGTCTGGAGGAGACCAGCAGACTTCTGGACCAGTGATGAGACCAGAGACCAGAACCATGTCTGGAGGAGACCAGCAGACTCCTGGAACAATGACTAGACCAGAACCATGTCTGGAGGAGACCAGCAGACCTCTGGACTGATTAGACCAGAGACAGAACCAGAGACCAGAACCATGTCTGGAGGAGACCAGAAGACTTCTGAAACAGTGACGAGACCAGAGACCAGAACCATGTCTGGAGGAGACCAGCAGACTTCTGGACCAGTGATGAGACCAGAGACCAGAACCATGTCTGGAGGAGACCAGCAGACTTCTGGAGCAGTGACGAGACCAGGGACCAGAACCATGTCTGGAGGAGACCAGCAGACTTCTGGAACAGTGACGAGACCAGAACCATGTCTGGAGGAGACCAGCAGACTTCTGGACTGATGAGACCAGAGACCAGAACCATGTCTGGAGGAGACCAACAGACGGAACAGTGACGAGACCAGAACCATGTCTGGAGGAGACCAACAGACTTCTGGAACAGACCAGACTGTAAAAAAAGACTACAAAAGCACTCAGAGAGCGCAGACCTCCGCCAAGCACAACAGTTCCCCCATATAGCGATTTACAGATTGCCATAAAATCCACCTTCTGGATCAGATCCAGATCAGCCTCTGAAATTTGATAGAGGTTCCCATTGTCCATCCCTGAGTGAAATTTCATGAGTTTTGGGCAATAATCAACGGAGATGTTGAGAAACAAAATTTTCGGCCCCATTGACTACAATGTTATCGAAAATTTGAAAGTGATCCAGAATCCAGAATTTCTTTCAGATCAAAGCCAAAATGAAATCAGTTCTTCCTTTTCATATTTCTGACAACTCCTGAAAATTTAATCAAAATACATCCATAACTTTTTGAGTTATCTTGAACATAGACAGACAGACAGATCAACGCCGGTAAGAAAAACCTCCTTGGCGGAGGTAAAAAGCTCAAACAGCTCAAAATTGCAAGGCAACAAACTTGGATACAATTTTAAGTTGAGTAATTAAAATAAATAATTTGTTCAACTCCAAATTCTGATTTTTGTCAACTTTAGTTTAAGTTGTACAAACCTTTGCTTTTTCATTGTAATAACGTTTAATCTTTACTTCTCCTAACTCTCCTATAAATTGTACTAATTTATAATTTTTAGGGCTAGGCAACGATTAAAATATTTAATCGCGATTCATCGCGATTAATCGATAATTGTATATGCAAAATCAAATAATGAATTAAAAAGTAGTGTAAAGGTCACTTTTATTTAAATATTCTGCTGCCATATGAGCTAAAGTGTCATAAAATTTGTTGTTCAAACACTTTTAACAACAGCATTTGTCAGTACAGTGATCCCTTATTTTTCGCGGTTAATTGGGACCGGCGCCCCCCCCCCCCCCGCGTAAATCAAAATCTGCAATCTGGAGCCGAAGCCTCCCGAGCCTCAATAATGTGTTTAAAATATGTTTAAAAACCCCCAAAAAGTAGCGAGGCACTGCAGCGAAACAAGACAAAGGCTCAACTGTGGTCTTTCTGTTTCCTTCACAGCCTCTGGTCTCTGAACCGTAGTAAAGAAACCGCTGGTATTGTGCTATTTTTGGCTCGCAATTAGCGGCTAACACGCTAACAACAACAAAAGAAAATGTCTGGTTTTCTCTGCATGGAACGAGCACTTTATTCTGGCACTGCAGGAACTTGTAACATCACACAGGTTGTATTGTTGGGCTCCTGTTGGTTAACAGAGAATGTAAATCTATACACGCTGGGCTGCTGTTGATGCTCACTCCACTTTTCATCTAACCCCGTTTTCTTCTCCCATCCCACGACACAACACTATATTACCCACAAGGCCACACCATTACCCATAAGGCCACCTTCTTAAAGGGGCCAGGCTGGCTCACAACATTTCTTCACTGTGAGAGAACGCGCACAACATCCTATGATGTTTCTGCGATTTTTAAATTTTTTTTAAAATTATATTATATATTTCTGAAAAAATCCGTGAATAACTAAAACCGTGGAACTTAAACTGGCAAGTGGCAAGGGATCACTTTAACACATATTTAGGAGGAGGTCACAAAGATCCATCGACTCAGTCGACCCCTTCAGGGATGACATGAGTCGGTGGTAGATATCTTCAAAGATCCGGACCTCCTCCTGAAGGGGTACAGGACCCTCCCAGGCCACAGTGGAGACAGGGTGGAGAGCCAAAGGTGGGACGTCCTTCTGGATGTCCACGGGAGTGGGGGCAGAATGTGAGGTGTCCTTCTGGATGCCAGCCGAGACAAGGGCCAGAGGTGGAGTGTCCTGCCGGACCGCCTCGGCAACAGGAGCCCCTCGACTATCGGCAGCCCGTGGGGTAGCCCCGGACCGCGAGCGCCTGCCCCGCCTTTTCCTCGGCATCCTCCCAGCCGCCTCGGAGGGGAGTTCCGCCTGGAGGCAGGCTGGACCAAGCCCCGAGCTATCTGGGCCAGCAGACAAAGCCAGCCGGGAGCCCCAGAACGGGGAAAGTTCCTCTTCAGCATGGGGGGCGTCTTTGGCTGCCTCCCTGCTTAAAAGGGCCAGCAGGGAGATCGGCTGGTCTCCTGCTGGGTCCTAATGTCTGGACAGTTCTGTCAGGTTTGAGGCAGAATGGAGGACCCAGGTGCAGGAGTGCAAAAAAAAAAAAAAAAAAAAGTATTTATTTTTCAATCCAAAAAACAAAAGAAAACATTTTTTTTAAATCCACAAAAGTAATCCACATGGGAAGGAAAAAAAACACAAAGTCCAAAACAAACCCAAAAATCCACAAAAGTCATAAAAAACAAGCATTGAGGAACCAAAAACAGAAAAACACAAGGGGGGAACAGAGACCTATTGAACATGAACCGACGGACCAGCACAGACAAGCGAGATGACAAGACTGAAACAGACAGAGGGACAAACCAGAGGCAGGTGCAGACAATCAGGATAACAAGAGGGAGGAGAAAAGCCGAAAACCACACAGACAAGACAGACCTTCAAAGTAAAACAGGAAACAGGTAACAGGTAACACGAAAGACAGGTATTGACACCAACTTAACACAACTATGAAAAACCCAAAATGGCCACCATGGCTGCCCAAGACCATGACACAACTATGAATCTGATAAATAAACTGATGCTGTAACTTCCAGCCTCAAAATAATCATCATTCTTTTTGTAACGCTGCTATTTGACAGTTTACAAAGACTGAATCTTCACATGCAACATGTTTAAGAAAAACCCAACAAAAGTGCAAAATAAATGTCAAAGTGGGAGCTGGAGGTAAATAAGGTTTGAGAGAGAATAACAGAAAAAGCAAACTAACGTGTTATTGACAGAAGGTCAACAGTTCCAGATCCAACATTATCAGGTAACTGGTGGCTTCACTGAAGGAGTTTGTTTTGAGGGATCTAAGCCCTGCAGAAAGGTCCATGAAAACCTCCTGGACAGTTTCAAAGGTGGACCTGACATCTCTGGGGTGCTGAAGGTTGAAAGCATAGATCAGTAGAGGTTAGCAAAGGTAGCTGGCAGGTCAGGGAGGTCTGGAAGGACACTCTCTTCTTCTACAACAACAGCAACAGTAGCTGTGCTGTTACCATCCTCCAACACAGAGAGGACCCCCACAACGAGGCCCTGCATCTGGGCCTCTACTGGGTCACTGTCCAACACATTCATTACTGGTAATCAGAACACATTATTACTATCAAAATAAGATCCAGATTATGGGATCAACTTTTCTTTTCCCAAACACAATTATGAGACTGACACATTAACTGGTTCCATCCCAGATCCCACAACCAAAACTGGAATCACCTGGAATCAGTTAGGCTCCATCAGGTCACCGCCAGGACGGGACAACTATGGAGGACACTCTGGACACTCTGGACACGCTGGACACTCTGGGCTTGCTGAACAGGGAATAGAGACCAGAGACCAGGGACCAGGGACCAGAGATCAGCAACCATAGACTAGAGACCAGACAACAGAGACCAGAAACCAAAGACCAGAGATCAGAGACCCCCCCCCCAGCCTGGTCCCAGAGGGAGGGGCCCAGAACTGCACCATACAGCCCCCCATAGTGGGGGCCACCACATTTCAAGGGGGTCCAGTTGGAGAAACCAGATGATCCAGCACCACTGGGCTGAAGTGACCCGGTGGGTCCACCTCCCCCTATCAACACCACCACTGTCTCACAGAGAGCACGAATGATCAGAACCATAAAACAACATTTTTAAGCATCTAAAGTGTTTTCTTGTTGAAGTGGAACAGAATCATTGATCATTTTAGCTGGACTGAACTTGAGGCCTCCAGCAGGATTTAAAACAGGGACCCAGGATGTCTGTCAATCACTTATTGATTATTGAACTGGTGATCAGTTCTTCGCTGACCCACCAGTATGGGCTCAGACTGGAGCGGTTCTGGTTCTGGTCCTGGTCCCTGTCTCGCCTGTGTGGCAGGGGCCCGTCCCGCGGGTCTGCAGCTCTGCTTGGGAGAAGGCGGCCTCCCAGAACCGACACATGTTCATGTATGTCGTTCCGTCGCTGCCGCAGACGCACACCTGCCTGGCTGGGATCTGTCCATCAATCAGGAGTAATTAATGAAAAGAGCAATAAGCTCCTGATTGGTGGATCAGGGTGGGCTGAGCTCCACCCCCCTGCTGCCAGTCTGGAGCTACTTTCCCTCCATCTACAGGGGTCCAGTCCCAGTCTGGGTCCTGAGTCCCAGTCTGGGTCCTGTGTTGGAGGTCTGGGTGCTGGGTCTGGGTCTAATCTGGGCTACTTCTGGCTCTTCTGTCTCGGTTTCAGCTCTGACGGCTTCTATGTGGGCATGACGAGACTTTTATTGTGAAAGTACAGCTTTCAGATTTCCTGCCCGGTGTTGTCTCAGCTGATAGGAGCCCAGACGGCAGATCCCTGCCCCCCTCCAGACCTGACAGCTGCTGAACTCATCATTAGCAGTCTGCACAGGTTCCCAGAGTCCTCCAGGAGGTTTCAGGGTCCTTACAGAACAAACCTGGTTTTCCAGGAAGCCGTTGAGGTCCTGAAAGGAGTCTTCAGAATGCATCAGACTCTCAGATCACCAGACCTTCTTCTGAGTCTCCATGAGATGTTTCTGTAAGAGTCTGTTGGTTGGTAAAGAACCAGAACCTTTGACAGCTCCTTGGATGTAACTGACGGTGTAGTGGACCAAGAGGGCACTAGTCCCATGAAGAGACTGAAGCTCAACGAACCTGCTCCCTCCCGGACCCCTGGACCCTCCTGGACCCCTGGACCCTTCTGGATCCTCCTGGACCCCTGGACCCTCTTGGACCCCTGGACCCTCATGGACCCTCATGGACCCTCATGGACCCATGGACCCTCATGGAACCCTTGACCCTCCTGGATCCTCCTGGACCCCTGGACCCTCCTGGACACATGTACTCCTGGACCCTCCTGGACCGCTGGACCCTCCTGGACTCCTGGACCTTCCTTGACTCCCCTGGACCCTCCTGGACCCTCCTTGACTCCCCTGGCACCTCCTGGACTCCTGGACCCTCCTGAATCCTCCTGGACCATCCTTGAATCCCCTGGACCCTCCTGGACTCCTGGACCCTCCTTGACTCCCCTGGACCCTCCTGGATCCTCCTGGACCCTCCTTGACTCCCCTGGACCCTCCTAGACTCCTGGACCCTCCTTGACTCCCCTGGACCCTCCTGGACCCCTGGACCTTCCTGGACCCTGCTGGATCCTCCTGGACCATCCTTAACTCCCCTGGATCCTCCTGGACCCCTGGACCCCCCTGGACTGTCATGCACTCCTGGACCCTCCTGGACCCTCCTGGACCCCCTGGACTCTCCTGGACCTTCCTGGACCCTACTGGACCCCTGAACCCTCCTGGACCCTTGGACCCCCCTTGACTCCTGGACCCTCCTTGACTCCTCCGGACTCCCCTGGAACCAGACGAAGAATCAGATGAAGAATAAGAGGAGGAACTTGAGGAGGAACCAGAGGAAGAATCAGATGAGGAACCAGACAAGGAACCAGAGGAAGAATCAGAGGAGGAACCAGAGGCAGAGTCAAAAGAGGAACCACAGGAGGAACCATAAGGGGAATCAGATGAGGAAGGGTTAGGAATAAATGACTCAAAACTCCTTTCCTGGTACCTTTTTTGTTTTTAAGACCATTTAATTGTTTTGGGGAGTAAAAATATTCATTGAACATTTCATGTGAATGAAATCTTCAAACATTCCACATCTGAGAGAGAAGCTCAGTTCTGGACCAGTTCTGGACCAGTTCAGACCAGTTTAGACCAGTTCTGGACCAGTTCTGGACCAGTCCAGACCAGTTCTGGATCAGTTTTGGTGAGTTCAGTTCTGGACCAGTTCTGGACCAGTTCAGGCCAGTTCAGACCAGTTCTGGATCAGTTCAGACCAATTCAGACCAGTTCTGGACCAGTTCAGACCAGTTCTGGATCAGCTCTGGACCAGTCCAAACCAGTTCAGACCAGTTCTGGATCAGTTCTGGACCAGTTCAGAACACTTTAGACCAGCTCTGGACCAGTTCAGGCCAGTTCAGACCAGCTCTGGACCAGTTCAGGTCAATCCTGGACCAATTCAGGCCAGTTTTTTCCAGCGCTGGACCAGTTCAAACCAGTTCAGGCCAGTTCAGACAGCTCTGGACCAGTTCAGGCCAGTTCTGGATCAGTTCTGGTCAGTTCAGTTCAGACTAATTCAGACCAGCTCTGGACCAGTTCAGACCAGTTCTGGATTAGCTCTGGACCAGTTCAGACCAGCTCTGGATCAGCTCTGGACCAGTTCAGACCAGTTCTGGACCAGTTCAGACCAGTTCTGGTTCAGTTCTGGACCAGTTCTGGACCAGTTCAGGCCAGTTCAGACCAGTTCTGGATCAGTTCAGACCAATTCAGACCATTTCTGGACCAGTTCAGACCAGTTCTGGATCAGCTCTGGACCAGTTCAGACCAGTTTAGACCAGTTCTGGACCAGTCCAAACCAGTTCAGACCAGTTCTGGATCAGTTCTGGACCAGCTCTGGACCAGTTCAGAAAACTTTAGACTAGCTCTGGACCAGTTCAGGCCAGTTCAGACCAGCTCTGGACCAGTTCAGGTCAATTCTGGACCAATTCAGGCCAGTTCTTTCCAGCGCTAGACCAGTTCAAACCAGTTCAGGCCAGTTCAGACAGCTCTTGACCAGTTCAGACCAGTTCAGGACCAGTTCAGATCAGATCAGACCAATTCTGGACCAGTTCAGGCCAGTTCAGACAGCTCTGGACCAGATCTGGATCAGTTCTAGACCAGTTCAGACCAGCTCTGGACCAGTTCAAACCAGCTTTGGACCAGTTCAGACTAGTTCTGGATCAGCTCTAGACCAGTTCAAACCAGCTTTGGACCAGTTCAGACCAATTCTGAATCAGCTCTAGACAAGTTCAGACCAGTGCTGGACCAGTTCAGACAGCTCTGGACCAGTTCAGATCAGTTCAGACCAGTTCTGGACCAGTTCAGACCAGTTCTGGACCAGTTCTAGACCAGTTCAGACCAGCTCTGGACCAGTTCAGACCAGTTCTGGACCAGTTCAGACCAGTTCTGGACCAGTTCTAGACCAGTTCAGACCAGCTCTGGACCAGTTCAGACCAGTTCTGGATCAGCTCTAGATCAGTTCAGACCAGTTTAGAGCAGTTTCTGGTGGTTCTCAGATGTGGGTCCACCCACGTCCGGACCCGGCTCCTCCCAGTCCTCCCCCGGTGGGGAACATGTACGGGAGATGAACAGACAGTGGTAGTTCCACAGCAGCAGCAGCACCATCAGCAGCAGACCGCTGAGGAGCAGGACCACCAGCAGGGGGCGACGGCAGGACGCAGAGGGAGGGCTTGAGGGAGGGGCCGAGGAGCCACAGCTGCTGGCGGGAGGAAGAGGGAAGGAGGAGCAGCCATGCAGCCACAAACACACTTGTTTTAGTCCATGAGGTTTCACTTCAGCTCTGCTGACAGATGATGACATGATCCTGGAGGGGTGGTCCAGAGCTCCTGGAGGTCCTGGAGGTCTCTGAGGCCCCAGAAGTCCCAGAGGTGTTCAGGGTTCAGGTGGATCTCAGCTGAATATGACAAACAGAAACATTAGTGATGCTGGAAGCCACTGGTTTCTACATCAGACATCTCCAGACTGAGGTTTGGGGCTCCAGAAAAGGTCCTTCAAAGAGAAGGACCAGGAGGAACCGCAGGAGAAACCAGAGGAAGAACCAAAGGAGGAACCATAGGAGGAAACAGAGAAAGAACCAAAGTAAAAATTAAAGGAGGAACCAGAGGAGGCACCAGAGAAAGAATCAAAGGAGGAACCAGACGAGGAACCAGAGGAATGACCAGATGAGAAACCAGAGGAAGAACTAGAGGAGGAACCAGGGGAGGAACCAGAGGAAGAACCAAAGGAGGAACCAGATGAGGAATCAGAGGAAGAACCAGATGAGGAACCAGAGGAAGAACTAGGGGAGGAATCAGAGGAGGGACCAGAGGAGGAACCAGATGAGGAACCAGAGGAAGAATCAGAGGAGGAACTAGATGAGGAACCAGAGGAAGAACCAAAGGAGGAATCAGAGGAGGGACCAGAGGAAGAACCAGAGGAATAAATTTGAAGAGGAACCAGAGGGAGAATATGAAGAGGAACCAGAGAAAGAACCAGAGGATAAAATCAGTGGAGGGACCAGAGGAGGAACCAGAGGAAGAATCAGAGGAGGAACCAGAGGAAGAACAGAGGAGGAACCAGATGAGGAACCAGAGGAAGAACCAAAGGAGGAACCAGAGGAGGAACCAGAGGAAGAACCAGATGAGGAAACAGAGGAAGAACCAGAGGAGGAACCAGAGGAAGAACCAGAGGAGGAACCAGAGGAAGAACCGGAGGAAGAGGAAGAACCAGGGGAAGAACCAGAGGAAGAACCAGAGGAGGAACCAGAGGAAGAACCAAAGGAGGAACCAGATGAGGAACCAGAGGAAGAATCAGAGGAGGAACTAGATGAGGAACCAGAGGAAGAACCAAAGGAGGAATCAGAGGAGGGACCAGAGGAAGAACCAGAGGAATAAATTTGAAGAGGAACCAGAGGGAGAATATGAAGAGGAACCAGAGAAAGAACCAGAGGATAAAATCAGTGGAGGGACCAGAGGAGGAACCAGAGGAAGAATCAGAGGAGGAACCAGAAGAAGAACCAGAGGAGGAACCAGAGAAAGAACCAAAGGAGAAACCAGAGGAGTAACCAGAGGAAGGATTAAAGGAGGAACCAGCGGAAGAACCAGAGGAGGAACCAGAGGAAGAACCAAAGGAGGAAGAACCAGAGGAGGAACCAGAAGAAAAACCAGAGGAAGAATCAAAGGAGGAAACAGAGGAGGAACCAGAGAAAGAACCAGATGAGGAATCAGAGGAAGAACTAGAGGAGGAACCAGAGGAGGAACCAGATTAGGAACCAGAGGAAGAACCAAAGGAGGAACCAGAGGAGGAACCAGAGGAAGAACCAGATGAGGAACCAGAGGAAGAACTAGAGGAAGAATTAGAGGAGGAACCAGAGGAAGAACCAGAGGAAGATTCAGAGGAGGAACAAGAGGAAGAACCAGAGGAAGAGGAAGAACCAGGGGAAGAACCAGAGGAGGAACCAGAGGAAGAACCAGAGGAGGAACCAAAGGAAGAATCAGAGGAGGAACCAGATAAGGAACCAGAGGAAGAACCAAAGGAGGAATCAGAGGAGGGACCAGAGGAAGAACCAGAGGAATAAATTTGAAGAGGAACCAGAGGAAGAATATGAAGAGGAACCAGAAGAAGAACCAGAGGAGGAACCAGAGAAAGAACCAAAGGAGAAACCAGAGGAGGAACCAGAGGAAGGATGAAAGGAGGAACCAGAGGAAGAACCAGAGGAGGAACCAGAGGAAGAATCAAAGGAGGAACCAGAGGAAGAACCAAAGGAGGAAGAACCAGAGGAGGAACCAGAAGAAAAACCAGAGGAAGAATCAAAGGAGGAAAAAGAGGAGGAACCAGAGAAAGAACCAGATGAGGAACTAGAGGAAGAACTAGAGGAGGAAGCAGAGGAGGAACCAGATTAGGAACCAGAGGAAGAACCAAAGGAGGAACCAGAGGAAGAACCAGACGAGGAACCAGAGGAAGAACTAGAGGAAGAATTAGAGGAGGGACCAGAGGAAGAACTAGAGGAAGAATATGAAGAGGAACCAGAGAAAGAATATGAAGAGGAACCAGAGGAAGAACCAGAGGAAGAATCTTTAAAGCCCTTTAATGTGTTTCACCCTGATATGAAGAAAAACACCAAGTATGCTGATGATCATCAGCAGATGTTCTGACATCTAGAAACACTGATGGTTTCCAAGTTTTTCATCTGGAGTATTCAGGTTTTTTAACACAGTGCCAAGAAGGAAAGACATCAGCAATGATATTAGAAAAGAAGTTGTTGCTGCACATGTTACAAAACCATTTCAGAATCCTCTACTGACCACTAGAGACTGCAGTTCCTCCACCGACCACTAGAGACTGCAGTTCCCCTACCGACCACTAGAGGATGCAGTTACTCTACTGACCACTAGAGGCTGCAGTTCCTCTACTGACCACCAGACGCTGCAGTTCCTCTACCGACCACTAGAGACTGCAGTTCCTCTAACAACCACCAGAGGCTGCAGTTCCTCTACCGACCACCAGAGGCTGCAGTTCCTCTACCGACCACTAGAGGCTGCAGTTCCTCTACCGACCACTAGAGGCTGCAGTTCCTCTAACGACCACTAGAGGCTGCAGTTCCTCTACCGACCACTAGAGACTGCAGTTCCTCTACTGACCACTAGAGACTGTTGTTCCTCTACCGACCACCAGAGGCTGCAGTTCCTCTAACGACCACTAGAGGCTGCAGTTCCTCTAACGACCACTAGAGGCTGCAGTTCCTCTACCGACCACTAGAGACTGCAGTTCCTCTACTGACCACTAGAGACTGTAGTTCCTCTACCGACCACTAGAGGCTGCAGTTCCTCTAACGACCACTAGAGGCTGCAGTTCCTCTACCGACCACTAGAGGCTGCAGTTCCTCTAACGACAACCAGAGGCTGCAGTTCCTCTACCGACCACTAGAGGCTGCAGTTCCTCCACCGACCACTAGAGACTGCAGTTCCTCTACTGACCACTAGAGACTGTTGTTCCTCTACCGACCACCAGAGGCTGCGGCGCCTCTACCAACCACTAGAGGCTGCAGTTCCTCCACCGACCACTAGAGACTGCAGTTCCTCTACCGACCACTCTACCGACCACTAGAGGCTGCTGTTCCTCTAATGACCACCAGAAGCTGCAGTTCCTCTAATGACCACCAGAGTCTGCAGTTCCTCCACCGACCACTAGAGGTTGCAGTTCCTCTAACGACCACCAGAGTCTGCAGTTCCTCTACCGACCACTAGAGGCTGCAGTTCCTCTACTGACCACTAGAGGCTGGAGGTCCTCTACCGACCACTTGAGGCTGCAGGTACTCGACCGACCACTAGAGGCTGCAGTTCCTCTAACGACCACTAGAAGCTGCAGTTCCTCTAACGACCACCAGAGGCTGCAGTTCCTCTACCGACCACTAGAGGCTGCAGTTCCTCTACTGTCCACTAGAGACTGCAGGTACTCGACTGACCACTAGAAACTGCAGTTCCTCTAACGACTACCAGAGACTGCGGCGCCTCTACCAACCACTAGAGGCTGCAGTTCCTCCACCGACCACTAGAGACTGCAGTTCCTCTACCGACCACTCTACCGACCACTAGAGGCTGCTGTTCCTCTAATGACCACCAGAAGCTGCAGTTCCTCTAATGACCACCAGAGTCTGCAGTTCCTCCACCGACCACTAGAGGTTGCAGTTCCTCTAACGACCACCAGAGTCTGCAGTTCCTCTACCGACCACTAGAGGCTGCAGTTCCTCTACTGACCACTAGAGGCTGGAGGTCCTCTACCGACCACTTGAGGCTGCAGGTACTCGACCGACCACTAGAGGCTGCAGTTCCTCTAACGACCACTAGAAGCTGCAGTTCCTCTAACGACCACCAGAGGCTGCAGTTCCTCTACCGACCACCAGAGTCTGCAGTTCCTCTACCGACCACTAGAGGCTGCAGTTCCTCTACAGACCACTAGAGGCTGGAGGTCCTCTACCGACCACTTGAGGCTGCAGGTACTCGACCGACCACTAGAGGCTGCAGTTCCTCTAACGACCACTAGAAGCTGCAGTTCCTCTAACGACTACCAGAGACTGCAGTTCCTCTACCGACCACCAGAGACTGCAGTTCCTCTACTGACCACCAGAGACTGCAGTTATTCTATGGACCACGAGAGACTGCAGTTCCTCTACTGACCACTAGAGACTGCAGGTACTCGACTGACCACCAGAGACTGCAGTTCCTCTACCGACCACCAGAGACTGCAGTTATTCTATGGACCACGAGAGACTGCAGTTCCTCTACTGACCACTAGAGACTGCAGGTACTCGACTGACCACTAGAGACTGCAGTTCCTCTAACGACTACCAGAGACTGCAGTTCCTCTACCGACCACGAGAGACTGCAGTTCCTCTACCGACCACTAGAGACTGCAGGTACTCGACCGACCACTAGAGACTGCAGTTCCTCTACTGACCACTAGAGGGTTTGTCCAGTTCTTCATCCCAACAGATCTCTGCGTATGTAAATATAGCAACTGTTTTTTAACAGTGATGTGATATAATGTAAAGAGATGTTTGTTTTTTTCATGCTAAATTTGTCAGTTTATAATTAGTTAGGGTTGCCTCAACTGAATTGGAGCATTTAGACTATACTGGTTCTGACTCACCTCTCAGCTCAGTCTGGTTCCTGACGGGATCTCTTTCCTCTTCTGGTGTGGAGAGAGCACCTGCAGCCTTTTCATGTGTATCTCTGTGTGTGAGATGCTGCCCACAGCCGGCCCAGCCAATCAGAGGAGGCGTGGTTGGTGAGGGCCGTCCTCAGTCAGGTGGGGGCTGGTTACTGACCTTCAGACTGAGTCAACAATGAAGCTGCAAACACTGATGTTCAACACCTCAGTTCACTTCACAGAGCACACCAGGAACATTTCGTTCTCTCATCTTAACACCTCCTCTACCGTCCACTAGAGGCTGCAGTTCCTCTAACGTCCACCAGAGGCTGCAGTTCCTCTACTGACAAATAGATGTCTTTTTAAGCTGATGTTTCAAATGTTCCAATGTTAAAAGACCTTGGTGTTACGGCTCAGGAGAGGATGGACCTAAAGGTCAATCTCAAACAAAAAGGTTTATTAACAAAAAAGGTTTTGGAGATGGAACACAAAATCTGAGACCATTGCTTATGTCTTTCCCTGCTGGAATTGTGTTAAACACCTGAATGCTCATAACCAGTGAGATGCAATGTAATGTAATGCTGTAGACCAGGGTTTCTCAACGGGGGCGGTACAATCCCCCAGGGGGTCGTTTCGAACCTTTAGGGGGGCGCTGGAAACGTCAGGGCTGAGAGGGGGGCACTCAGACACAAATGAGGGGCGCCACGCCTTGAGAACTGTATTTCAAACTTCCATGGTTTCTCAAGGTTTTTTTTATAGTGCAAATCTACTTATGTTTCAATAAAATGTTGTGCTCAGATTTCCTTTCAAAAAATAAAGCTGCTGTCTGAGACCAAAACCCCGAGTCTGCTGCTTCCATGACCCTGGTAACATCTGCTTTCTCTCTACGTCACAACCAGACGAGCCGAGTGGGATCAGTCGCTATAGTAATGCCCATAAACACACAGCAGCAGAAAAACCCCTTTCCAACACATTCATTCAACAACCAATGAAAACATACACAATCAAGACTACGTAATCACGGTTACAGTTTTTTTCGATTGCTTAAGCATGATTTTCAAAACAGGGCCTGTGTTTTCAAAACACTACACACAATTAGCACAACCACACACCCAATTAGCAAAACACTACATATCCTTTGCAAAATGAAACACTTCTTTTTAAAAACCACACTTTGCCATATAAAACACACACGTTTCACATTACTATACTCTGTTTGCACTAGTTACACTCTGCTGTGATAAACCTAAATCACTTTTTTCGCACTTATACTTCCCTATGATTAGAGTAGGCTACTATCAACAAAGTACAAATATAATGTAAATTCACCAAACACTACACAAGACCAATGTTGCAGACTGAAGCCAAAATGTTGACATGCAGATTCATAATACTGTAACAAAACCTCAGCCTGGAGACAGAGATCATATAACTTCCACCGCCATGCTGAGAAAAACTCTTCTATAGGGTTGAGGAAGGGAGAGTATGGTGGAAGATATAGGACGGTGAAATGTGGATGTTGCTGAAACCAGTTCTGAACCAGAGCAGAGCAGTGGAACGATACATTGTTCCAGACATTAATGTGATCGATTTGATTTGCTGCTGTTATGTTGTGCAGTTGGTCCAAGAATGTAAGTATGAGTGCTGTGTTGTAAGGACCTACACACGTGGACAAAATTGTTGGTACCCCTCAGTTAAAGAAGGAAAAACCCACAATTCTCACTGAAATCACTTGAAACTTACAAAAGTAACAATAAATAAAAATTTATTGAAAATCAAATAATCAAAATCAGCCATCACTTTTGAATTGTTGATTAACATAATTATTTAAAAAACAAACTAATGAAATAGGGCTGGACAAAAATGATGGTACCTCTAGAAAAGATTGAAAACTATTTGACCAGAGTGACATGATTAACTCAGGTGTGTCCTTTAATTGACATCACAGGTGTTTCCAAACTCATAATCAGTCAGTCTGCCTATTTAAAGGGCAGACAAGTAATCACTTTGCTGTTTGGTGAAAAGGTGTGTAGCACACTGAACATGGACAACAGAAAGCGAAGGAGAGAATTGTCCCAGGACATCCGAAAAAAATTATAGACAAACATGTTAAAGGTAAAGGCTATAAGACCATCTCTAAACAGCTTGAAGTTCCTGTGACAACAGTGGCTCATATTATTCAGAAGTTCAAGACCCACGGGACAGTAGCCAACCTCCCTGGACGTGGCCGCAAGAGGAAAATTGATGATAAATCGAAGAGATGGATCGTTTGAATTGTATCCAAAGAGCCCAGAACAACCTCCAAAGAAATTAAAGGTGAACTCCAAGGCCAAGGTACATCAGTGTCAGATCGCACCATTCGTCGTTGTTTGAGCCAAAGTGGACTTCATGGGAGACGACACCACTGCTGAAAAAAATCATAAAAAAGCGAGACTGGAATTTGCAAAAATGCATGTTGACAAGTCACAAAGCTTCTGGGAGAATGTCCTTTGGATAGATGAGACCAAACTGGAGCTTTTTGGTAAGGCACATCAACTCTATGTTCATAGACTCAAAAACCAAGCATACGAAGAAAAGAACACTGTCCCTACGGTGAAACATGGAGGAGGCTCAGTAATGTTTTGGGGCTGCTTTGCTGCATCTGGCACAGGGTGTCTTGAATGTGTGCAAGATAAAATGAAATCTGAAGACTATCAAGGCATTCTGGAGAGAAATGTGCTGCCTAGTGTCAGAAAGCTTGGTCTCAGTCGCAGGTCATGGGTCTTCCAACAGGACAACGATCCAAAACACACAGCCAAAAACACCCAAGAATGGCTGAGAGAAAAGCGTTGGACTATTCTAAATAGGGCTGGGACGACGCGTCGACGTCATCGATTACGTCGACGTCATCGATTACGTCAACGCAAAAACTGCACGTCGATGCGTCGTCACTCAGAATCAAAAAATGGCGGCGGCCGCGGCATTGAGTAGCAGCGAGTCGGGGGAGAAGAAGCTATCTCGTAACAGGATGTCAAAAGTATGGGAGTACTTTACACCTAATGGTAACGATTCGGTGGTCTGTGACCTGTGCAGAATAGAGATGGCATATTATAAAAGCACTAACGCGATGCACCAGCACCTTAAGAGGAGGCACGCGGGAGCTGCTTGTGTGGAGGAGAAGACACCGTAAGTTTTCAACTTTTTTTTCTTTCCTTGTTTGCAATGATTAACCCCGTCATTCATGCAAACCGCACTACGTAACTTGTGCTCCAGCCTCGCACACACAGAACATGTGCCCACTTAAACACACACACACACGCCTCTTGCCGACATACTTTTTTTTAACTGACACACACACTCCTCAAATACACGCTAAAGTTAGTTTTTTTTTTTTATTTCTTTGTCTGTCTTTTTTTTTTTTTTTTTTTTTTTTAAATACAACATTCATTGTTGTTTTTTAACTTTTAACTTTTAGGTTAATGTAGTATTATTATTATTATTATTATTATTATTATTATTATTATTATTATTATTATTATTATTATTATTATTATTATTAATAAATTTATTTGTTATTTATTTCACAGATTTAAATGATTAGGCTAAGTTGCTGCTGTCACACATTGTGTTGTTTTGTAAATTACAGCTGTCACCGCTGCTGTTATTTTTTATTCATTTTATGTTGATAAGATTTTGGTTCAGATTGTGTTTTTTTGCAGTTTTATTTATTGAAGGAAAGTTTTATTTTATTATTTTTTTATTATAGGATTCCATTGCACTACAACTGTGTGCACTTTATTGTTGTATTGTTCAATACAATTCATTTTTGAACTTAAAAGAAGAAATTTGTTTTATTCATGGAGATAAATTTGCATTAATTGCTATATAGGTCAAATTATGGGGAGATAATCGAAAATCGAATCGGATTTAAAACTGAATCGTTAGATTAATCGATGCATCGAAAAATTATTTTCTAGATTAATCGATTACAAAAATAATCGTTTAACCCAGCCCTAATTCTAAAGTGGCCTTCCATGAGCCCAGATCTGAATCCCATTGAACATCTGTGGAAGGAGCTGAAACATGCCATTTGGAGAAGACACCCATCAAACCTGAGACAACTGGAGCAGTTTGCTCATGAGGAGTGGGCCAAAATACCTGTTGACAGCTGCAGAACGCTCATTGACAAATACAGAAATCGTTTAATTGCAGTGATTGCCTCAAAAGGTTGTGCAACAAAATATTAACTTATGGGTACCATCATTTTTGTCCAGCCCTATTTCATTAGTTTTTTTTTTTTTAATAATTATGTTAATCAACAATTCAAAAGTGATGGCTGATTTTGATTATTTGATTTTCAATAAATTTTTATTTATTGTTACTTTTGTAAGTTTCACGTGATTTCAGTGAGAATTGTGGGTTTTCCTTCTTTAACTGAGGGGTACCAACAATTTTGTCCACGTGTGTATATGGACATGGCGGTGGAGGACCCCATTCTGTGTAACGGCTGCACAGAGTGTTATATTCATAGATATCTATACACCTTTTCGACTTGAAAATTGTGGACATGCGCCCCCTAGTGGCCCCGCCATAACTGGAGGGTGCGGTGCTCCACCAACTAACCCAAACACAGCAGCGTGGAGCATTTGTTACGGATAACGCAGACATGTCTTGGATTGATGATGTTAGGCAGTGGCCTCCAGTTACAGATAAGGGTAGTTTATCACTGTTTTTAATGATTGGTTATGGAAATAGCATGATCTATTCCCATAATCAAACACTAAAAACTGTGGAACACTGCAACGCTGGTTATAACTAACGTCAACAAGCCATAACGATTATGCTACTGTAACGTTAACGCTAGCGGTAAATTAGGCTATGTGTTAATGTTATATTTAATTTATTTTATCATTCTCCTAAGTCACTCATTCATTCATTCATTCATTTATAGTCTTGTGCTAGCGCCGAGGGCTACAGTAGCCTCATACTGCTGTTCTTTCTGCCAGAATCATCCGGGACTCTCAGCGAGACTATGAGTAGTACGAGATTAAATGTTAACGAAAACTCACCCGGCTGTATTCATTTGGAACAAAGTCCTTTCTGTTGATATTTTTCACCCACGTCTTCCTAACTTCTTGTTCTGCAAACAAGGCAGTCTTCGTGCAGTAAAGGCTTGTGTATTTCACATACTTTCTTCTTCCATTGTTGAATTTTCACGCCATTGTTGGCACAGTTTATGGCGGAACATGTATTCCCACTCGACCGACTCGACATTATAAAAATATATATTTGTAGAAAGACAAAAACACTGGTTAATCTGCGAAATCTGTGAAATCGTCGCTCTGTGTCACTCTGTAGCACCCTCCAGCAATGGCGGACGGGGTACTTCCGGGGGGCTGGCCCGAAAAGGTCTATAAGAAAGGCTAGATGGCTCGAGGCGGAGTCACCAGCGTCCCTACACGGCGGCCATCTTACTATAGTATAGCAGTCTGGTACGCCCTATGGTAGCTGTCGGAAGGTGAGTTATCTGCATAATCAAAAATACTCTTAACTCGCTGAAATCTTGACTGATTTCCAAGCGGTTTTGTTTATTCCAAACCTTAATAGCGTGGCTATGAGTTGGGATGCTTGGACATGTTGAAATTTCTAATTGTTCAGCACAGTTGTTTTGCTCTTCCTGAGGTTCTCCCATTTTTTCCCCTGTTAAAAGGGTTTTTGTGGCAAGTTTTTCCTCACTCGGATCGAGGGTCTAAGGACAGAGGGTGTCACTCCCTGTACAGATTGTAAAGCCCTCCGAGGCAAAATGTGTTTTGCGACTTTGGGCTATACAAATAAAATTGAATTGAATTGAATAGTCAGTCCAGTTTTCAGTAGGGGTGAGTAGCCTTTTTCTTTGACATTTTTCTCCTGTTTTTGGTTAGGAAGTTAGGTTAGAAACCTGTTTTTCTGTTTCCTTTTATTTTGGGTGATAGGCAAGCCAGATTAAAACCTAGCTTGTTTTGTTTGTTTTAGGCGATGCTCACCCTGAGCTATTTAATTTCGTGTGGGTAAATAAAAAACCCTTGTTATTTTGGACTGCATTCGTTGTCTTGTGATTCGTTTCAGAAAGTGGGGAGGAGAGAGGGATCCTTATGCTATGTTCTGGTAGTCCCTTGGCCGGGGCATAACAGACCTGTACATGGCATCATCAGTTCAATATAAATGTCAGTGCATAGTATGTTGCCTATTATGAAGGAAGATACATTTTAAAGGTCAGGTAGAGGAACACAGAGATTAAATATTTTTATTTGTCAAAGATTTAGAAAATATAATTTCATGTTAGCACCTCATTTTGTTTCAACTACTGTGAACTTTGTTAAATTAACTCACGTGTCTTCATCTTGGATATTTAGGCCATCATATAGAAAGCATAAAGCATAAAGATGTGCTCAGAGGGCGCCCCCTTCTCAGGGGCCAGGACCAGGGGACCAGGGGCATAACAAAATAAATACATATATGTTAATGTTATGTGTTGTTATAGTTATCATTATAATAGAAATATTACTAATATAACATACATGGAATGATTAAATGTTTTATATATAAATGATTTAATAAAACTACCTTGTGTGTGTAGTCCTATAGCTATTGCTCTACCTAGCTACTTAATGTTTATTTATCCATGGTTAAAATTATTCTTGAGTATGCAGGAACATAACTACAACTCTGAGGTTTATAACAAACCAAACCGTTTGAAAATCGGTTTAAAATTAAGCAATCTGTGGTTATTGAAATGCTTCATGCACCATAGACTTTGATGTTACGAGTGGGCGAGCTGCCTGTGGCAAGATGGCCGCCATGCGAGGACGTCGGTCTCCATTGGCTAACAGCGTGCGTGAGCCATCTAGTGTTTATATATATATATATCTATGGTTATATTCCCCCCACGTTGCCCTGAGACATTGACTATAGCCCTGTGGCCAATGATGTTTCTGACGTTCTCGTCAGGTTGAACCCAGCCTCATCTACATAAATGAACTCATGCTGGAGCTCCTCTTCATCCATCTAGAAATCTCTCTGAAAAACAGTGTCAGTGGCAAAATTGTGTAGTTCAGTGTAGATCTAGTAAACATATTACAGTACTGTAAAAGATTATGAGACAGTATGCAAGAACACACTGCTGAAGTGAATACATACCTCTGCATAATCATGCCGCAGTCGTTTCACCCTTTCGGAATTGCGCTCAAAAGGCACTCGATAAATTTGCTTCATTTGAAAATGTTTTTTTTTAGGATGCCTGCCAGTGTTGATGTTGACACCTGATGGACATCGTTGAAAGTGGCGTGGTTATTGACAATGGTAGCTTGGAGGTGATTGAGTGTTGCATTGTTGGCCAAAACCATGTTTACTATCTCCTTTTGGGGCAGACAATAAAGTTTTTCTATTCTATTCTATTCTATTCTTCTTCTCTTGCTGTTCTGTGAACATAGGAAGTGACTTCATGATATATTTTTGTGTGAAATGTACATTTAGTGTGTTTAGTGTTTTGCAAATCACTGTGTGTAGAGTTTTGCAACAAGCGTGAGTTTGACAATGTGCTTATAGTTGTGCAAACATGGGCTGATGTTTTGCTTCTTGAGTGTAAGGTTTTGCTAATAGTGTACTACTTTTAATCTTAGTGTGTAAGCAATCGAAGAAAACTGTAATTAGATATTTTTTTTTCTCAGAATTACATTATGTTAATGTATATGAAGCCTAGGTGGGGTTTACTGTTACCAGTTAGCTTAAAGAACATGTTTAATGGGGTGGGAGGAAACCGAAGTACCCAGAGAGAACATGCAAACTCCACAAAGAGACCCAGGTGAACCCAGTTCCAACCAAACCTTTTTGCTTACCACTGCACTACTGTGCAAAACAAATCTATTTGTGATATCATTAAAGGAACCTGAACCTGTATGTTACTCTGAACTAGTGTTAACATTGGAAATGAGTTCACTTGGTTTTTGTCCTGACATGCTGTGTATATTTTTATACAAACTTCAGTGTACGTGTTGATTTTTAAACTATTTCAAATAAACTGTCACAGCTAACCTCTAGTCAAATTTAAGTTCTATGAATCAATCAGTACCAATACAATGTATCTATCCATAAGGGGTTTTAACACTGTTGTCAATTACAGATTTTTATATTTGACTTTTAATCAATTTGTTTAAATTCTGAACTATTTTTTGTATAGATTACCCACAAATTATGATCTTTTTCATCGGAATTTAAATATCCACTTTTATAACACAATACTAATTCCCTCAGGCACAGTCCAATGGTTTTTCTGGGCTACATACCCTGCTGCTGCGGAGTACTTTGTCCTGGATCTTTTCAACTCGGAGTGTGGTGTCTTTCGTACTCTGCTCGCTGTTCCTATGGTAGCCTGGTGTGAAAAACACCTCCCTCTTCCTTGCCTTTCGTAACGGATATAACGTTCTAGTGATGTGAAAAACTCTTTCCTTCTAGACCGCCCCTTGACCACACCCCTTGACCACAACCCCTTGTCAGACCCTAACCAATCCCATTCGTTAGGGTTTCACCACACCCACTCGCCACGCCTTCATCACTCCCACTCACGAAAACTGTTTAAAGAGGCTCTTTCCTCCCTCCCAGATCATTGAAACTCTACAGCCTTTTAAAGCCCTGAAGCCATTTGAAGACCCAAGGAAGAAACCATGATGGCAATGACTCGTTCGAACGTCCGCAGGTGTTTAATGATGACTCCTGAGTACATCCCTGAGATGTCGGCGGACAAGGTGTTCTCATACGAGCCTACATTGCAGCCTAAACCTGAGTTGGTGGCTAAGTGTCCCCCGCATCCGGCGACAGTGGCGGAGCGTCAGGGGACTGGGGGGCGGTACTCCCCCGGCCCGGGCCCTGGGGGGCCCGGTGAAAGACGAAGAAACAGGCCCTTCCCTAAGTGGCGATTACACTTTGACATCCGTGAATTCAACAATTTCTGCGCGAAATGTATTACCCTTCGTCTGAGGTAATATATAGGTTGCTCCAGCCAGAATGAATCATGGTTAGTCAAAAAATTTAAGACTGACTTTGGTCATGTAGTTTTATTCAACACAGTAAATTAAATGTTGTGCTGCATGGCTGGCTTCATGTTCACTCTCACAGTTAACTTTACAATGTGCAAAGTTACAAGATCTCCAAATGTATTTTGGGTAAAATCGTCATCAACAGCCGTCCATCAGCGTCATCATCAGTCAACAGAGTCAACGCGGTGGAGGCTGGTGGATCAAAGACTAATGTAATTATGAGTGGCAGTTCATATAAACATAAAAGTGGAGCGACAAAACGCAAAGAAAGGTGAAAAAAGAGCGCAGGAGAAAACGAAACTTTAAAAGCTGGACACGTATTTTTTTCGTCCTAATCCTGGAGATGAACCTAACATCGTTGTTCAGCGCGGTCAGGGAGCCAGATTTACAGGTACAATTTCTCACAATCACTGAAACAGAAAACAATACGCGAGTTAGTTGTAAACTGCTAATGTGGTTGTTATCGGAGTAGCCCGGCCACCTAACGTTATTATTAAGGACCAGGTAGCCTAACGTTATTATTAGGGGCCAGGTAGCCTAACGTTATTATTAGGGGCCAGGTAGCCTAACGTTATTATTAGGGGCCAGGTAGCCTAACGTTATTATTAGGGGCCAGGTAGCCTAACGTTATTATTAGGGGCCAGGTAGCCTAACGTTATTATTAGAGGCCAGGTAGCCTGATGTTATTATTAGGGACCAGGTAACCTAACGTTATTATTAGGGGCCAGGTAACCTAACGTTATTATTAGGGGCCAGGTAGCCTAACGTTTTTGTTCTCATGGTTTGTTAGACTTCATGTCGGTTTTGTCGGGTTACGTCAGCAAGCACAAGATGATGAGCTCGTCGTATAACCTTTCAATAGTGGTGAGTACTTCTGCTATTGAACGTGTGTGTGTGCTCTTCATCCTGCTCTTCATCCTACTCGTCATCCTGCTCTTTGTCCTGCTCTTCATCCTACTCTTCGTCCTGCTCTTCATCCTGCTCTTAGTTCTTCTCTTCATCCTGCTCTTCATCATGCTCTTAATTCTTCTTTTCATCCTGCTTTTTATCCTGCTCTTCGTTCCTCTGTTTATCCTGTTATTCATCCTGCTCTTCGTCCTGCTCTTCGTCCTGCTCTTCGTACTGCTCTTCGTCCTGCTCTTCATCCTGCTCTTCGTCCTGCTCTTCAATCATACTCTTAGTTCTTCTCTTCATCCTGCTCTTCATCGTGCTCTTCGTTCTTCTCTTCATCCTGCTTTTCATCCAGCTCTTCATCCTGCTCTTCATCCTACTCTTAGTTCTTCTCTTCATCCTGCTCTTCATCATGCTCTTCGTTCTTCTCTTCATCCTACTCTTAGTTCTTCTCTTCATCCTGCTCTTCATCGTGCTCTTCGTTATTCTCTTAATCCTGCTCTTCATCCTGCTCTTCGTTCTTCTCTTCATCCTGCTTTTCATCCAGCTTTTCATCCTGCTCTTAGTTCTTCTCTTCATCCTACTCTTCGTCTTGCTCTTCATCCTGCTCTTCATCCTGCTCTTTGTCCTGCTCTTCATCCTGCTCTTAGTTCTTCTCTTCATCCTGCTCTTCATCCTGCTCTACATCCTACTCTCTTATAATCTGATTATGTTCATAGTGTAGTGGAGTAACAGAAATGTGGTAATTAGTGTGATTTGTAATTAATCTCTAATCAATGCAATGTGTGATTTTAATCAATAATCAGAAACAAAATGATCTGGTTGATTTTGTAATGTAGTGAAGTAGTTTATCAATGTTAACTCAGTGTGTTAAAATTTCTTGTTGCCAGCAGCTCTCAGTAAGAGAAGAGGGTCTACTGCTGCAGGAGTTTGGCCCGGTGGTGCTGTGAGTGAACAAAATATGTAAACAGGTCCGTGTCTTCCCAGGGCTAGCCAAAACAAGAGTGAGAGTTGAATGAGTTATTATTTTGGTTTTATAAGATAAAATTATTAATTTTACCTTAGTAAAATTAAGTATTAATTAAAGTATTAATTTTCTCTCATGGCATACCTAGAATAAATGGGGAATGGATTTGGATGAAGTGTAAACTAGGGTTTGAAAATTAGGTAAATTCTCATTTGAGAGGAAAAGTTAAGCAAGTTATTCAAAATAATTCTGTGTGCCAGGCTACCAAGGGCCGGCTCAGAGCTACCAGAGACACACCAAGAGCAGGGATGTTATTGTAAACAATAAGTTTCCTCTCTGACATACACAGCACTGGGGCAGGTGTGAAAATGTTGTCTTGGGTCAGGGGTAGCAGCTCAGGGCAACCTTGGAGGAGCTTCGAGCTGAAGAAGGGCTGCAGGCTGCAGAATCATGGCAAATGATCACATAATGCTGGGATTAATCAATCAATCAGTTAATGAAGCTTTGGGACATACATTAGTACATAGATCGTTATCTAAGGGTTAGCTTTAGCTGATTAGCTTTAGCTTAACGAGCTATTTGACCAAATAAACAAGGTAACCTTGGTATCTGGGAGGAGCTATGTGGTTGAATTGTGTATGTCATGATAATTATGTACGCCTCTGCTGAGATGCCTGTACCTATCAGAATGACTATGTGACTCTGTGAATTATGCATGAACGACTGTATGTGAAACCAACCATGAATTGATGTGTGACCAAAACAAGGAGGGTTATGTAAAATTTTGGATAATTATGTACGCCTCTGTATATGTGGATAAACCAATCAAGAGTTGTGGTTTCTGAGAAGGACCAAACAAGGACGTTTTGGGGCTGTGGCAGGCTGGATGAGAGAGAGCATAAAAACTGAGGAGCAGAATTATTCAGGGTTCTTCCATGGGGCGTCTTTGAAGAAGCAGGACCAGCTTGGGACCAAGGAGAGCTGACCACCATCTGAGGGAAAAACCTGGGGGAATTCTTCAAGAAGGAAGACAGAAGACGCTCAAAACGGGATCAACCAAGCTTCCAAACTTCTTGAGGATAGTTTAGAGCCTTTTGGGTTAGCCAAGCTCCCTGCTAGTAAGGAGGAGGGGGGCCAGGACCAGAGTTCCCGGGGCCTGACCGTGTGCTCTCTCTCTACCCTGCTTCAGCAGCCTTGACAACGCAAAGAGGCCATTTGTTTACACCCCAGTGTGGAGGAAATTTTTATTTCGTTTATCCATCTTGTAATTTTGTTCATTTTATTTGTCTTTAACAATATGTTTAAAAGTGATTTGTCTTTCTTAACAAGACCAATACACATCATAATCAACAAAGACCAAATGTCTGACAAAAGGCAAGCACGGGGCTCAGCTGTGATCCATTGATCAAGGAGACACCGCAGGGGTCAGCTGTGATTCTGAATAAACATTCCTAAATTCAATCAACATCAAGTAAATAACTTCTTGATCAAGGAACTGTATAACGTCCCTAAATTCAATCAGTCTGTTATAAGACAAATGTCCCTTTGCCTTCACCACTATCTGCTGTGATCCACTCTGTATTTAAAAACCTGTAGAAGAATCAATACCTTTTGTCTTAGTATAAAAGAAAAGCCTCATCACTGTTCAGACAGAGTATTCATTCAGAATTCGCTGTAATGCTGACTGACTGCTCTCCTTATGCTGCATAAGTTTGTTTCTTTTCTCTAATAAATTCTATTTTGATTTTCTCATCAAGATCGGATCTTATTTTTTCCACAACAGAACCAGTCAGAATATATGTGCTGGAATTCTTAGTGCTAAAGTTAATGGATAATAACTATTTATACATTTTGTGTAGTGTAGTGTTGCCAGGGTGTGTGTCTCTCCTCTCTCTGTCCTCCATCCTCTCTGTCCTCCATCCTCTCTGTCCTCCATCCTCTCTCTGTCCTCCATCCTCTCTCTATCCGCCATCCTCTCACTGTCCTCCATCCTCTCTCTGTCCTCCCTCCTCTCTCTGTCCTCTATCCTCTCTGTCCTCCATCCTCTCTCTGTCCCCCCTCCTCTCTCTGTCCTCCATCCTCTCTGTCCTCCATCCTCTCTGTCCTCCATCCTCTCTGTCCTCCCTCCTCTCCTGTCCCCATCCTCTCTCTGCCCTCCATCTCTCTATCTCCCTCCCCTCTGTCCTCCCATCCTCTCTCTGTCCTCCATCCTCTCTCTGTCCTCCATCCTCTCTTCCTCCATCTATCTCTCTGTCCTCCTCCTCCTGTCCTCTCCTCTCCTCCTCCTCTCTGTCCTCCCATCCTCTCTCTGTCCTCCATCCTCTCTGTCCTCCATCCTCTCTCTGTCCTCCCTCCTCTCTCTGTCCTCCATCCTCTCTCTGTCCTCCCATCCTCTCTCTGTCCTCCATCCTCTCTCTATCCTCCATCCTCTCTGTCCTCCCTCCTCTCTCTGTCCACCATCCTCTCTCTGTCCTCCATCCTCCTCTCCTATCCTCCATCCTCTCTCTATCCTCCATCCTCCCTCCTCTCTGTCCTCCATCCTCTCTCTGTCCTCCATCCTCTCTGTATCCCTCCTCCCTCCTCCTCTATCTATCTCTCTTATCCATCCTCCTATCTCCTCCATCCTCTCTCTATCCTCCATCCTCTCTGTCCTCCATCCTCTCTCTGTCCCTCCTATCTCTCTGTATCCTCTCTCTGTCCTCCATCCTCTCTGTCCTCCCTCTCTCTCATCCTCCATCCTCCTCTCTCTCTGTCCTCCATCCTCTCTCTATCCTCCATCCCTCTCTGTCCTCCTCCTCTCTCTGTCCTCCATCCTCTCTCTGTCCTCCATCCATCTCTGTCCTCCATCCTCTCTCTGTCCATCCCTCCTCTCTCTGTCCTCCATCCTCTCTCTGTCCATCCCATCCTCCCTCCTCTCTCTGTCCTCCATCCTCTCTCTGTCTCCTCTCTTCTGTCCTCCATCCTCTCTGTCCTCCATCCTCTCTCTGTCCTCCATCCTATCTGTGTCTCTCTCTATCCTCCATCCTCTCTGTCCTCCTCCTCTCACTGTCCACCATCCTCTCTCTGTCCTCCATCCTCTCTATCCTCCATCCTCTCTCTATCCTCCTCTCTGTCCTCATCCTCTACTGTCCCCATCCTCTCTCTGTCCTCCATCCTCTCCACTGTCCACCATCCTCTCTGTCTGTCCCATCCTCTCTCTGTCCTCCATCCTCTCTCATCCTCCATCCTCTCTGTCCTCCCCTCCTCTCTGTCCTCCATCCTCTCTGTCCTCCATCCTCTCTGTCCTCCATCCTATCTCTGTCCTCCATCCTCATCTCTCTTCCTCCATCCTCTCTCTGTCCATCTCTCTCCTCTCTCTGTCTCTCTCCATCCTCTCTCTGTCCTCCATCCTCCTCTCTGTCCTCCCTCCTCTCTGTCCCCTCCTCTCTCTCACTCTCTCTGTCTCCATCCTCTCTCCTCCTCCATCCTCCCTCTGTCCTCTCCTATCCGCCATCCTCTCACTGTCCATCCATCCTCTCTCTGTCCTCGATCCTCTCTGTCCTTCATCCTCCCTCTGTCCTCCCTCCTCTCTCTGTCCTCCATCCTCTCTGTCCTCCTCCTCCTGTAATCCCCTCATCTCTCTATCCGCCATCCTCTCACTGTCCCAATCCTCTCTATGTCTCCTCCTCTTCTCTCTGACCTCCATCCTCTCTCTGTCCTCCCTCATCTCTTTGTCCTCCATCCTCCCTGTCCTTCATCCTCTCACTGTCCTCCCTCCTCTCTCTGTCCTCCATCCTCTCTCTGTTGTGCATCCTCTATGTCCGCCATCCTCTCACTGTCCTCCATCCTCTCTCTGTCCTCGATCCTCTCTGTCCTTCATCCTCCCTCTGTCCTCCCTCCTCTCTCTGTACTCCATCCTCTCTCTGTCCTCCATCCTCTCTGTCCTCCCTCCTCTCTCTCTATCCGCCATCCTCTCACTGTCCTCCATCCTCTCTCTGTCCTCCCTCTTCTCTCTGACCTCCATCCTCTCCTGTCCTCCCTCATCTCTTTGTCCTCCATCCTCCCTGTCCTTCATCCTCTCACTGTCCTCCCTCCTCTTTCTGTCCTCCATCCTCTCTCTGTTGTGCATCCTCTATGTCCTCCATCCTCTCTGTCCTCCATCCTCTCTCTGTCCTCCATCCTCTCTTTGTTGTGCATCCTCTATGTCCTCCATCCTCTCTGTCCTCCATCCTCTCTGTCCTCCATCCTCTCTCTGTCCTTCATCCTCTCTCTGTCCTCCATCCTCTCTCTGTCCTCCCTCCTCTCTGTTCTCCATCCTCTCACTGTCCTCCATCCTCTCTGTCCTCCATCCTCTCTCTTTTCTACATCCTCTCTGTCCTCCATCCTCTCTCTGTCCTCCCTCCACTCTGTCCTCCCTCCTCTCTCTGTCCTCTCTCTCTCTGTCCTCCATCCTTTTTGTCCTCCATCCTCTCTGTCCTCCCTCCTCTCTCTGTCCTCCATCCTCTCTGTCCTCCATCCTCTCATTGTTGTGCATCCTCTCTGTCCTCCATCCTCTCTCTGTCCTCCATCCTCTCTCTGTTCTCCATCCTCTCTCTGTCCTCCATCCTCTCTCTGTCCTCCCTCCTCTCTGTTCTCCATCCTCTCTCTGTCCTCCATCCTCTCTGTCTTCCATCCTCTCTCTTTTCTACATCCTCTCTGTCCTCCATCCTCTCTCTGTCCTCCCTCCACTCTGTCCTCCCTCCTCTCTCTGTCCTCTCTCCTCTCTCTGTCCTCCATCCTCTCGGTTCTCCATCCTCTCTGTCCTCCATCCTCTCTCCGTCATCCATCCTCTCTGTCCCCCATCCTCTCTCTGTCATCCATCCTCTCTGTCCTCCGTCCTCTCTGTCCTCCATCCTCTCTGTCCTCCCTCCTCTCTGTTCTCCTTCCTCTCTCTGTCCTCCATCCTCTCTCTGTTCTTCATCCTCTCTCTGTTCTCCATCCACTCTGTCCTCTGTCCTCTCTCTGTCCTCCATTGTCTCTGTCCTCCACCCTCTCTCTTTTCTCCCTCCGCTCTGTCCTCCCTCCTCTCTCTGTCCTCCATCCTCTCAGTCCTCCCTCCTCTATGTCCTCTATCCTCTCTCTGTCCTCCCTCCTCTCTTTGTCCTCCATCCTCTCTGTCCTCCATACGCTCTCCTCCATCCTCTCTGTCCTCCATCCTCTCTCTGTCCAGTCTCTCTCCTCTTTTCTTTCTTTATCCAGCTGGTCTTCATCAGGAAGGTCCCCCATATGATCCAGGTCCTGGTCAAGGTTTCTTCCTCTATTCCTCAGTTTTTTACCTGCCATTTTCATTGATTAGGATTCAATATTATAATTTTAGGTAATGATATTTGCTCGGGGGTCATGATCTGGGTCTCTGTAAAGACCTGGAGACAACTGACATTGTAACAGACGCTTTACAAATAAAACTAAATTGAATTGAACTGAATGTAGAAATTAAACTGTTCACTGTGAGATGTGGCAGAGAAATGGTGGTCAGGGTCAATTAAACAGTGTGACAGACGCTGAGACAGACACTGCATCTCCATCTTTGCTGAATCTGTTTATTTGGTACATTATGAAGCAGAATACAGCCAATGATTCACCTGAAGGCAAACAGCAACAGAGTCCTGCCAGCATTTGTGAGACACATTTGTGGAAGATCAGTGTGACAGTTTCAAATCTGCTGTTTTACAGAAGGCCCTGTGTGGGACTTTTAGCTCTGGACTAAGAAGGAGATCAAACAGGATGAGCATGGCACATGAACATTTTGTGCCAGATCACCAGCATTCAGAACTGAACAGAGAGACATTTCACAGTGGTGGATTATCAGTGACAGACAGGTGCACTTTTAGGAAGGCCTGTGTGTCCAACTAGCTGACTAATCTGGGATCCCTACAGAAGGACTTTAGCTCTGGACTAAGAAGGAGATCAAACAGGATGATGTGAAACAACTAACCCTAACCCTAACCCTCTGGCATACATGAACATTAACACAGCTGTGTAAAGACACCAGATCACAAACAGCAGTTACCCTCCACCAAACAACCAGTTAAATCAGAACTGAATCCCAGGATGAGGCTGAACATCTGATCACAGCTGGGATTCAAACACTCACGCTGTTCTCCACCACTGCCGGGTCCAGGTACGTGTACGGCAACACCAAGCTCTTGTTTCTGGTTTTGATCTTCCAGCTAAAATTCTTCAGTGCTCGTTGGAATTCTTTTATCTTCATGCGGGGAAAGTCCTCCGTGAACTGTTTCTTTGGGTAGTCGCCAAGGAAGAGCTGCCAAAATTGAAGACACATTCAGTTTGTCTGCCAAAACACACCAGAGTTCATCCAAACAGAACCTTGAGGTTCCTCTCACAACAAAGGGACACTAGTCACTAGTCCTGTCAGTGGGAGCCTGTTAGCATTGTTTTAGACTGAATCTGTGACACAGATGCCTCTTTACTGGCTGTTCAGTAGACAAGGTGAGTGCATGTGAGGGGGACTAATGCTCTGTTGGTCAGCACATGGATAAACCAGCTGCAGTTTAAAACTAATCTTGAACCAGAATATTTTTAGAGCTGCTGCTAACCTGGAGGTTTGGAGTCAGCTGATCTGCAGTAAAACCAGATCAGGACACCGATTTAATTCTGTTGTCATTAAGTGTGAAAGGAGCTAATATGATGAATTCATGTCAACCATTCAGAGAGTTTAGTATGTGGTATGTGGTGGAACAATAAATAAGTTATAAGCAGAAACATCACAGCATAATTATTAGGATTAAATTATCATCAGAGGCTCCCTGACTTCACCTAATGTCACACTCAGGCACTCGAGCAGAATATGAAATGAAATCAAACATCTATGGACTGATGCACAGGAGCAGGTGTAATTTCACTGACTGAGAACTTAAAGACCATGTGGAAGTGCATGAAGGCACCAAAAGCACTGTGACCAAACTGCTCAGGACCAGAATCCCGGGGCTGGTAAACCAGGAGATGTTCTGCTGAAGGTGATAGAAGACCCTCAGCATTACATAATACTGTTTTCTGCTGGTCTTTAATTTAGAGGCCTAAATGAGGGTGATCTAAATGATTGTGGAGGGGAGACCCATGAGCCCTCCTGAAGAAGAAATGATTCAGACTTGTGTTAAAACTATGGTTTCAGGTTTCAGCAGACGAGTAGGAAAGAAGACGTTTATTAGTTGATGAAACATCGTTTTTTAGGACACTGACTGAGATCCAACCAGCCTTCAGCTGCAGGTCGAACCACAGAAGCTACTGCGGTGGGGTTTAGGAGGTCACGTGACTGCCTTCGTGTCACCTGGAACAGCTGGAGGTGTTTCAGATGCTTTGATTGACACGTTAAGCTACTTCACACAACTTGAACAGGATTCATGACATTTTCCATGAGCTCTTGGTGACTTACCGCATCACTGAATATCTTGCTGAGCAGCCAAACAGCAGCCATGGCATTAACTGTAGTTTCAATGTTGGGGAATGTGGCCAGGATTGAGGCTTCAGTGGCTTCCCCCTTCTTGGTTGGTGGGGGCTTCTGCAGGCTGCTGGGGGCATTGGGCATCCAACCATAAAAGTCGTACTGCAGTGAAGACAGAATTTCAGTGAGTGATGACTCTGTTTGGACACAGACAACACTGACATGCCTGTGATGGACTGCTGACCGTCCAGGGAGGACCTTTCACCCAAACAGAGCTGGGGAAGACTCCAGCAGATGGCTGTGGGCCTGCACAGATGATGGATAACACTGACCTGTTTCATTACATCTCTGAAGTATTATTGTGTTCACACAGATGCTAATTTTCCAGCATTTTCCTTCAGTCTCAGTGTTCTGGCTTGAGGACAGTAACGTCTCCATCCTTAGTCCAGCCTGAAGAGTCTCAACTGCTACAGGATGAATCTTTCTACAGACTCTTGATGAATCCAAGACAATTAAAGCTTTGATGTTTCTTGACTTTTAGGCTTGTGCTTTTTTAAATGCCTCAACAACTGTGGTGTTAAAGAATTAGGTAAACTGGTCCAGTTCCAAGTCTTCAGATGGTCTAGTGATTTGGTTTATAAAGGTCCTGCAAACTAAACTCACACCAGAATTTCGTTTTGTCAGCATGCTGATGCACTGAAAGTATTTCTGGACCTTCAGACGGTTTGGTCCAGCGTTGCAGGGCTGCTAACGGGCTCAGCTTTAAACTCTCCAACTACCCTTAAAGTTTAACCGTCATGCTGTTCAAAGAAAAACTACATATGTCAGGTTTTTGAGGTAGGACCCAGTTCACAAAAAAAGGAATTTATTCACAAATAAAAACAAAGTCCAAACTTAACTCAAAATCCACCAAAGGTAATCCAAAAAAAAAAAGACAGCAGAACAAACCAGGACAGGAGCAGGGTGACAGGCAGGGAACAAACAGGTATCCAGGCAGGTATCCAAACAGAAACATTCAGTAAAACAAGTAGGTAAACACGCAGGTATACAACCAGATGAACCAGAAAACAAAAGGGGAGTGACAAGACTTAAAGCACAGAGGGACAAACAAGAGGCAGGTGCAAACAATCAGGATGACAAGGGGGAGAAAGAAAAGCAGAATGCAACGAAGACAAGACAGACCTTCAAAGTAAAACAGGAAACAGAGTAGACGAGAGACAGGGACTGATACCAACTAGACACAATAGGACAACAAAGAAGAACCCAAGAAAGCCTGTCATGGCCGACCCAGACCATGACAACATAACCTGTTCCACAGTTAAAACTCTAGTTCTGAAAAGAAATAAGAAGGATTCACCTGTCCAGTGTTGACAGCTGAGTGCTGAGCAGAGCAGGTGTACATCACCATGGTAACGAACTTGATCAAGTCATCCAGAGTGGAAAACTTTTCAGGAACTCCTGATCATTACAACAACAACAAAGAGCTTCGTTAGTGGAAGACGTACACGTGACTAGATTACTATTGTCATTTTGCATGCGTGTTATCATGGTATTTAACGTGTCTCTGTTCATTTTCCCACCTGTCTCTTTTTCAGAAAGGAATCCATGTTTGAAGATGTCAGAGATCCAGGCCTGCACTTCACAGTCGTTCTTGACATCATTGTCATCGTCGTAGTAGTGGTTGAGCACTTTCCCTACAAAACTTTTACAAACACAGATACAGTAAGCAAAGCACTTTCCACTTCCATCCTAGCGCTCAGTTCAGTCAGACGACAGAAGGCACTAGCTGTGAAAGCATCTAAATCATTCAAGTGGGTACGGCGTACGGCCTGAGAGCCCAGCTAGTAGGATGAAAGGTAACATGCTCTACCTACATTATGCATAGGAGTGTTTAGGGCGTGTCACTTGTTAAAACCAAAAAGTGCGTCAGTGGCCATTGCCTTTAAGAGCAGGTTGTGCTTTCTTTAATCCACTTTCCCGTCATGGAGGGAAATCTCTGCCATTTCCTCAGGGATTCAACTGAGGCCAAATCACGCTTTTTATACAAGAGTTAATTTAAGAGGTGGAGCCGTTTGTGCACATCTACCTGTCACCAAATGGACACACATTTGGGCACGTTCTTATAAGAGCCAACGTGGGTAGCGGGTAGTCGGACCACCCCTAATGCTTTTTCCTAAACCTGCGATGGTACAATAACAAGTTTGAGGAAAGGGCAGAAGACATGCCCCTTGCCACACCTACAAAGTAAGTAAAGGAGTCTGCAAAATGGTAGAGGCTATGGTGGGTGAAAGATGGCATTAGAGGTTAGCCTATACATACAATTTGAGGGTAGAGGCTAGTGGTAACGGGTAAGGGGAAGTGTATGATCAGGGCCTAAGTGTAGAACCTGTGGATGATGTTCCAGAGCTCGAGTCCATCGTCCCTGTAGTAGAAGTTTGGCACATCTTCCAGTCCACGATCAGTGATGTCATCCGGTATGCAGAGAGACCTGTACGTCAGCAATTTGAGGGACTTCTGCATAATGGTGATCATGCCTTTTCCACCAGAAGCTGCAAACTAGAGACAAGTCAAATCACACTTAGACATGTGGTGATGGACAGGAAACACTGTTGAAGTCAGTGTGTCCTTGTGTTTCTGTACCTTGGTGAAGACTCCTTCCTCAGAGATGAGTGACTGTCGAGCTAAGGTGTTGATGTTCAAAGTGTAGCGAATGTGAGGAACAAGAAGCTGAAAGAGAAGATGAGCATGATTAGTACCGTAAACCCTCAGTCATTTTCGCTGTTAGCTATGTGACATAAACAATACTGTGGACACGTCCTTGTTTTGATGCTTCATCAAAGTTTAAATCACCCATTTAAGGTCTTGATTAAGGTACAAACAAAAAACAGTGACAATATTAGAGGTTTTGGCCATTTTTTTAATAATCAGTATTGGCCATAAAAAAAAAAAAAAAAAAACCCTGTGAGTCGACCTCCAGATAATTTAGGGAGGTTGAAGTGGGAGCAGCTTTAAGTGTGATGAAGAATAAAACATCAGTTGGCCCTGAGGTATGGAACCATTTAAGTTTTTAACATCTTGAGGACATCTTGAAGACTGAAAGAAAGTCTGATGAATGTAGGAAAAGTGTCCTGGTTTTCAAGAACAGGGTTGAGTTGTAGCATCTACACATGTATGCTGAGGACCCACTCAATGAAGATCTGGGGAAGATTAGTGGAAGCTGAACTAGGAAAAGTGATATAGTTTATGGGCAGCAGGGTGGTTTCATAACAAGAAAGAGTTGTACAGATGCAGTGTTTGCTTTGGGAAAGCTGACGTACAGGGTGGGTCAGAAGAGTTTTAAATTTAAAGTGGACGACAGAGGCAGGAATTGTAGTCTGGGTGAGGAAGTCTGGCGTGCCAGAAGAGAATGTCAGAATGGTCCAGGACATCCAAGAGGAACATAGTGCTTCATCTGCTCCAGATACCTTGTAAACAGGGTGCACCATGGGAACGTTGCGCAGCAGTGACACAGCAAAAACCTCAGCCAGCAGGTGAGTGCGCAGCAGGTGACTGTTGAGTTCATGCAGGTTGAAGTCTGCGCTTTGCACAAAGATCTTTGCCAACAACCAGTCACATCCATCAGTAGGAACGAAGACAGGATTGTCCTCTCCTGGAGTCTGCTTCAGCTGCAGGAGAATTAACGACAGAGACATGGGTCTGATTAACAAAACTGATCAATAAACATCCTGAATTTGTTTTCTAATGTGGACTGTTTAAATATTCAATTTGTCTTTCGTAGATGATCCTGATTGGGAGATTTCTCATAAATTCCTTCAACCAGGTGGTGAAAACAGTGGTCCAGCTTTCCTCCACATCACATTACTACAATGCTCAATGTAATATTAAAACTGCATTTTGGGGCTTTATTGGATAATGCTGCTTCATAATCCATGACTTTTGGTCTTGATTCTGGTCTGTTGAAGGCCACAGCTTCTATTTATCATTCTGGCTCTATCAAGTCTTTAAGTTTTGACACGTAGGTGTCTAGACAACTTATCCCAAGGTCTCCATTTTTTTCATGTGATGCTTAAGATAACTGTTCCCTTTTGGCAATTTGTCATTTCTGAATTATCCTGGATTCTGTGATGTGAGTTAATAACCTCTCTGAATTGCATACGACTTATTAAGAATAACTTAGAATAAATCCACTTTGCACCTCTGTCGTAGTCTAGTGCATTGTTTAACTGCCGATTGACTGCCTCACCAGAGCACAATAAGAGTATATTCTTATAAAAAAAGTATACCCAAATTTATAAACAACACTCAACAAAGGTGGAGAGGGAACTTCTGCCTGTCTGGTTGTCATGGTTCTTCACATACGCTGGGTTAACCGTTGGTGAACTCTCTCTAAATGGTATTTTGTTGGTGTAAGTAACAATCTCTCCTTGAGCCCATGTTTTTATGCAAAAACATAAAAATCATCTGGGTTTCCGCAGTGATGAAGTTTCTTCACAACTGGAAAACATTTAACACAGAAGTCTTTCTTCCCAGAAGTGGACATCCAAGTAAATTTACCCCAAATACAGACTGTGCAGTGCTCATATTAATATAGTTAAATCAAAACAGAACTCCATCTCAGAGCCTCCAGGCCTCACTGAGCATCTTAAATGTAAAAGTCCATGACAGCACAGAACACTGAACCAGTTTGGAAGAGTTTCCAGGAGAAAACCTCAGAAGAACATGAGAGGATGACTGAGGTTCACAAAGGATCTGTTGGATGTCTGTCCACACTGAAATACATTGTGGGTGTTTTGTGTTGTGCACAAAGTGAAAGATTTTCTAGATAATAAGAAACAGTGTGCAGCCCTTTGTGCTGATCCGTCTAAGGAAGCGTCTAAGGATTTGTCTCAGTCAGTGGACTGTCAGAACATGCTGTTGAAAATGATTTTTCGGGTAGATCTCAGTGTTCAGGTAAGCATTTCTTGTGGACCTAGCTTAGGGGGTTCCTCAGGCATCGGCCCCGGGTACCGGGCAGATCTCAGGTAGGCACTACATCTGGCTGAAACTCAGTGTGTTCCTCAGGGATCAGTTCTGGGTCCCGGGCAGATCTCAGGTAGGCACTATTTTTGGCTGTAACTCAGGGTGTTCCTCAAGGATCAGTTCTGGGTACCGGGCAGATCTCAGGTAGGCACTATTTTTGGCTGTAACTCAGGGTGTTCCTCAAGGATCTGTCCTGGGTACCGGGCAGATTTCAGGTAGGCACTATTTTTGGCTGTAACTCAGGGTGTTCCTCAAGGATCAGTTCTGGGTACCGGGCAGATTTCAGGTAGGCACTACTTCTGGCTGTAACTCAGGGTGTTCCTCAGGGATCTGTCCTGGGACCACGTCTGTTCATTTTATACATTAACAACCTTACAAAATATACATTTTATGCTGATGATATTCTCTGCTACCTCCACACCTATAGAAGCTTTAAAATCAGATACAACAAGCTTTGTTCATTGAAACTACTGTTAAACTGCAACAAAACAAAACTCCTGATATTTTAGAAGGGAAAATGAACCTTCTGTCTGTCACTACTGACCAGGCTTCTGAGATAGTTTCCCCGTACAGATACGTGGGTGTTTTGATCGATGATGGTCTTTTGTGCCACATGTTCAATGGCTGATTAAAACTTAAGCTGAAATAGTTTTCTTTCTTTAGGATCAAGTCTAGCCTGTCTTTTAAGGCCCAAAACAGACGTTTCTCTGCTACTTTTATGTCCTTGTTGGACTCTTGATGTGATTGACATGGCTCCTCATAATATCTAAACACACTGGATCTAGTCTATGATGGATCTCTGTGGTTCATTCACAAACCTAAAAGCTTTTACTCACCATTATACTTTGTATGTTCAGGTCAGATGGTCTGCTTTGTCCCCTGCAGACTCAGACTGGAATATGTTAGTTTCCAAAGCTATTTTTGGTGCTCTTCCATCATGTCTACAGACTTACCTTCTTCAAAAAAACCCTCTGGAAGTTTCTGTCTTCACTCCCAAGACTTAATTCTTTTGACTGTATCTAATGTTTGAACTGAGATGGGAAAAAGGTATTTAAATATGCTGCTCCATACACTTGGAACTGGCTCCAAACCCTTTTGAACCGCAAGGACCTGATGTCATGACATTCATTAAAATTACTTTGTGATGTTTTGTTGTGTTTCTGTGAATTTTATGCATATACTGTATATTTCTATTTTCATTTCCTCTCTTAGCCAGAGCATGCTTGAAAAGGAGATTTAAAATATCCCTGGTAAAGTAAAGGTAAATAAATAAAATAAGATTCAGATTTTTTTCAAACAAAACTGATTTGACCTGGTTTTTCGGCTTTCAGCATGTCACACTGTGACGCACCCAAAGGTGGAGCTGTGTCTCTGTGGACACAGAATTAAATTGATCGAATTCATGACTGCCATCTGGGTCTTGTATAGACTTGTACAGCAAGGGACTGTAATGTGCAGATTACAGGATAAATATCAGCCTTAAGCAAAACTCGAATTTTCAGCTCAAGTACGGATCAGAAGTGGTTATCTCACCTGGATGGCAATGGGCATCATCTTGTCATCAGCAGTCTTGTGGAGCAGAACAAAAGGAGCTGCCAAGTACTGTCTCTTCCCATCAATGGTGTTTGTTTCCACTCCATCCAGAATCTTGTAGTCACACAGGAATATGTTTCCTTTCTGTTGGAAATGTCAGTATTAAGAAGATATGATTTGATGCACAAACATAGATGAATGAGTGGTTCAGCATGGACAGCGTCATCATCTTTAGGTGTGTTTCCACTAGTGAGGGTTGTGGGTAGTTGGTCAGGGGCCAAATTGTTGACACGTGTCTCCATGACCAGCGAAAAACGCTTTCACTCTTTGTCAACAGCCGGTTGCCGGTTGTAGGTAAGCTACCATTCCAGACCACCAGGTGGTCTGGAATGGTAGCTTACCTGCAACCGGCTCTGTGGAGACCCGACGGTTGGAAGGACTGACGAGGAGGTCGGCCCTGTTAACATTCCAGCTCCTAGTTTTACCCACAACCCCCACTAGTGGAAATGCACATTTTGTTTCATTCCTACCTTTAGTTCATCTTTCAAACAGGTACCTTTCAGATAGACAGTGTCATCGGTGACTTTAAAATGTTTGGGCAGGGTTTTACAGCGTTGGATCATCATGGGGTTAACACCATTTAGAAACTGGTAGCCAAAGAAGGCATCGTCCATCCAGTTCTGACGAACGTAGTCTGAAAAAAGAATTTAGTTTTAAACATTGGGTTGAAAATTTGGACCACAAACATGTCCACAAACACAAACATTGACGTAAGTCAGCGTAAAAAGTAAGACCTCTACACACTTTCTGTACTTTACAAGCCAATGACAAAAAATGACAAAAGAACAAGTTTAGTAATGTCAGATAGCTGATGGTGGTATGAGACACAGTCACATTGATTGTTCAGTACCAGCCACATCGGTCCGGTGGTGGATGTACAGCGAATAGATGTCCCTAATACTAGTCCACTGGTCCTTGTGCATGACCCATCCTGTCAGTCCCAGCTGTATGAGACTACAACATAAGAAGAACTTTGTGATTTGGCTGCTGTAATTCAATAATGTTACATGTGCACAGGTATATATGAACTACTTACGCGTTGGCAATTGTGTATTTCATTTCGAAGTCCCTGGTGTTGGAGAAGCAGTCATCAGGAGGCAGCGAACCACTGCTATCGGTCTCCATGCAGTCAGGAATCCCTTTTTCATACTCAAACCAGCTAGGAAAATCAGAAAAGAGAAGAGTGTACACATCAATGCCAGTGTTAATAAAGAGTATGCAGCACACCTGGATTTTGTATATTTGAAGAAATGCTGGCAGGTGCGACACAGATGATGAGGTGGATCTATGATGATATATCTTGAGTGTATAATTCCAACCAGACGTGGAGCTTTTCAGACCTCGTTTTCACCCATATGTGTGTTTGTGTGTGAGCTAACTGGAAGTCCATCCTGTTAATCTGAAACACATGCGTGAAACTCTCCCTAAAATATTCTGCTCTTTTTTGGTGTTGACTATTGCAAAACTACACGGATTGAGCATATAATTGTGACCAACGATGGTAACGTGAGTAAACACAACTCATCCTGATACAGTTCAATGTGCTGCTGGAAAACCTGCATCCTGGCATTTACATCAATAATATTTTGGCACTTGACACCAATGAAAAACTTTTTGCAGACCAATTACACTCCCTCCATGGCAACATGTTTCCCCGACAAGAGCCTGGTCCCCACCAGGTCACCAATGGGCCCCTCAACAGATATTTTCAGGAAGTGCTCAAAGAACCCAGTAAAGAATCTGAAGTGCTGCTCTGTTCTTCAGACTCCACTGACAGCAGTCTGGTAAAACCTTATTAGGCATGTCGTGATTCTTGAAAAAAATTGATTTTATTTAAAAATATGAATCGAATTGATTAAATTAAGCCATGAATAGCGAGAGGGTGCACTGGAGTTAAACTACGTTCTTGTTCAAGGTCACTATATGAGGCTACAACAGGAAGTCAGGGTGGGCAGTGTGCCTATGCAGATTACAAACAAGCAGCTGGCGAGTAAAGAGCGACAAGAGAAAAGAAAAGTGTGAGTCGAACTCCAAAGCTGTAAATTGGTAAAATTGGTATTTCATTTTTGGTCAGACAAAAATAAAAATGCCTTGGTTTGTGCCTGGTTTATCTACCTGAGTAATAAAAACATCATTCTGATGCAGTATTGATCTGGAAAGAGTGTCACAAAAGACCAGTTTAGTTCTGTTTGTTTAATGTCTTAGTTTAGGATTAAAGAACAGTTGACTTGTTATGGACTAAAGGAAAAAGATATTGATACAGGACTGATTTATTGAAAGAGGGCAGTAGGACTATTGTAAAAAAAAAAAAAGAAGAAGAAGAAAAAAACACAGGAAAAAAAAACAGGATTTGACAGATCTGAGAGTTTATAAAACAGTTTCCACTTTCCAGTCATTTGCTATGCAGGTATAAAGAGGATAAGAAAAAAAACTGTATTGTTAAAAAAAAAAGGAGAGAACTGATCTTTTTTTTTGTCATTAGCTGCTAGTTCTAATCTACTGTACTGAAAAGAGAGTAAGATAAACACTACAGTATTGTTTAAATGGAAAAGGCTGGATTTGTGTCAGAGAAATAATAGAAAAAATAAAAAATCAGTCACTTGCCTGTAAATTAATTCTGTGTTGTACGTGATTCGAATCGTGATTCCCATTGTATCATGAGTTGCATGAATCGTGGCGGGGCTAGACCTTATAGCATCTGTGGGAGGCAGTCCCCTTCCACAGAGACCCCCCTCCAGAACCCACTGACCCCAGATCTACTGATAACATCCCAGTAGCAGACCCTGCGGGACACCCTCAGATGTTCCTGTCTAGATCACGACTGCTCAGAGCACTTTTGAGAGCACAAGGAGGACTTGTTCATGGCTAAGTGGGTAGTTAAAATGATTTACTTGGTCGATGTACAAACACAAGTAGAATAGCTACATAATAACAGATATTAATTTAAATGGGTACATATAGATAAAACCAAGCATGTTTAGAAGAGAAATTGTTAACTTGATTTCACGTGTCTGACATTCTGCTGTTAACAGCTCATCAATAAACACTGATTTATTATTATTATTTGGCACTAGAGGCTGTTATTCATAGTGGAGAAAGACAGGAAAGGTGGCAGAGAGAGAACAGGAAAGGCACACAGCAAAGGGTCATCTGAGCCGGGAGTCGAACCCACAACCCGCTGCATGAGGACTGCAGCCTTTGTACATGGGCTGCCTGCCCTGACCACTGCACCACTGGGGCGGCCCTGATTTATTTAATTTTATATAGGGCGGGCTCAGTTCTCACTTTCTTCATGCTAGTTCTCTATTTTCCACTAAACAGGAATTTGAAAGTCTAGCTTCTGTCAGTCTATTCTGAAATGTATTTCCCTACACTGACCACTAGGGGTGGAATCTGAACATCCACTGGAACTGCAAACACACATATAAGGAAACAAGTTTTAGTTGATAAAAGGAAACACAAATATTCTTAGAAGCTCTAAACTCTTACCGATACACTTCCTGTCGCTCCTTAATCTCCTGCTTCCGAATGGTGAGGAGTTTTTCATCGTCTCCACTACGAAGAGCAGCTTAGAAGAGAAAGTACAGCAATAATTACAGGATGTTGTGTTTTGCTCTGGCCTCCTTATCTCACTGTTCATAAGAGCAGTATTTTATTCCTTATGTTCAGTGAAATGTGTTGAGGATCTACCAACCTGCTCCTTCTCTGAAGTAATGCACCTTGTCGTCAGTGATCCAGCGGTGGATGGGGAAGCGGTACTTCTTCCCAATGGGAGATTCCACCTCCGCAATAGAAGGGAGCCAGTCGTCACTGAAATAATAGCAACATCTTTGAAGCTTTATCAGCACCAGATCCCCAATGTCTTTGGGACAGGATACGGTGCAATTCAACTCCTAGAATAATCAGAAAGTTTTTTAGTTGAACACTTCCATCCCAGGAGTCAACATCTAATCAAACTAAACAAAATGATGATGACAGTCGACAGTTCAGACTTACAGTTGATGAGGTCAAAAATGAGAAAAAACTGCTAAGCTTTGTCTGTTCACTCTCCCCATGTGTTCCCACCAGTGTCACATAGACAGTATTAATGGTGCCAGAATACGCCAGATCTGACTGGTATACAGTCACGTAATAGTCCAGAGCCATTTTCACAGAAGGATCCTGATTGGAAGACAACTGTCGAGCATAACCGCAGTGATGATTAACATATTATTTTGTTAATAATCTACTGGAGCCCAGTAAGTGTCAAGTCGCATCTTTAAGATGTTCTTACCTGTTTTGATGAGACCAAGAGGTTTGTATGAAGAACTGCTCCACTGATCAAACATCAGATCTGAAGTCACCTTTGTACCCACAGGTTTGTGGGAGTGGTCAGTAGTCTGATGATGATGATCATGATACCAGAGAATAATTACGCAAATAACACGGTTCCTGGGAATTTCTTTTCCAGTAAGGCAAGGCAAGGCAAGTTTATTTGTATAGCACATTTCGTGTACAAGACAATTCAAGGTGCTTTACATAAGCATTACAAAGCATTACATTAAAACAGGAGGAAATAAAAAGATAAAATAATAATAAAAATGCAAAAAGTTAATCAACAGTTATTTTTGATTTAGGAATTAAAAATGTAGATAAAATGCAAGAAATAAAAGTTAATTATTATGATAAAATGTGGTAAATAGAAAAGTTTTTAACCTTGATTTAAAACTACTGAGAGTGTCGGCAGACCTGCAGGTTTCTGGGAGTTTGTTCCACATTTGAGGAGCATAAAAACTGAACGCTGCCTCTCCGTGTTTAGTTCTGACTCTGGGAACAGAAAGTAGACTTGACCCTGATGACCTGAGGGATCTGGTGGGTTCAGAACCAACCAGGAGATCCTGAATGTATTTTGGCCCTAAACCATTCAGAGCTTTGTAAACTAACAGCAGGATTTTGAAGTCAATTCTTTGACAGACAGGAAGCCAGTGTAAAGATCTGAGGACTGGAGTTATATGATCCAGTTTCCTGGTGTTGGTGAGGACTGGAGCAGCAGCGTTCTGGACTAACTGCAGCTGTCTGATGGTTTTTTTGTTTTTTTAGGGAGACCTGTCAGGACAGCGTTACAGTAGTCTAGTCTACTGAAGATAAATGCATGGACAAGTTTTTCTAAATCCTGCAGAGACATCAGTCCTTTAATCCTGGATATGTTCTTTAAGTGATAACAGGCTGACTTCACAACTGTCTTGATGTGACTACTGAAGTTTAGGTCTGAGTCCATGACAACACCCAGATTTCTGGCTTTGTTTTTGTTTTCTAACTTAGCTCTTTGAAGCTGAGTGGTGACTTTTAATCTTTCTTCCTTGGCTCCAAAAACTATTATTTCAGTTTTGTCTTCATTTAACTGAAGGAAAGTTCTGACACATCCAGTCTCTAATTTGATCCAGTCTCTAATTTGATCACTGCATCTGATCAGTGTTTGGATTGGACTGTAGTCTGATCGTTATTATACACTTTCACTAAAGGAGGCTGGTTTAACGGAAAGTCATAACTCAGACGGGAACCTGTATATCAAGCTGACACGAAAACAACTTGAAACCACAGCAGATGTTTAAGAGTGAATTCATTGGAGGACATTGGGATGGTCCAAAAATGAAGACCACCAGGTCAAACATGGGTCTGGACCCTTCATGGAGGTGTGGAGCCCTCGTCTCATAGAGCCAGTAAAAAGTACATGAAGAGGAAAATAGATGATAGTTGTGCTTAAAAAGACCAATAACGATCAGATTCACAGTCTAATAAAACATCTCATGTAAACATCTACATCAAATTATTTCCAGCCAGGTTGTAGCAGTCAGACAGATGTCCTCATGTGTGTCTAGAATATTCAGGGAGGTGGTGGTCCACTCAGTGACTGACAGGTGTCCAGGTCCTAATCATCATTCCTCCACCACTGTGCTTGGTTGTGTCTGCTGAAAGGTCTGCTGGTTTGTTCTCAGCAGTGCTTCCATGAACCTTTTAGACAGAAGAGGACCAAACTAACCACACTGGTTCAGTCTTCAAACTTTACGATCTAACATGCTGTGAGACCTGCAGACTCTCGCATGAAGTTCTGGGTTTGGTTTGTTTTTTAATATTTCTGGTTCTTTAATAAAACTTCACACCACAAACATGACAGGAACTAATCAATCATAAGTGATCAGTTGACTGATCAGCTGAACTTTCATGACCTCTGTGTCACTAGTCATGAAGTAATGGGACATGTGGAATGGTAGCTGAGTCTTTTGGAGACAACGTGAAGACGTCTATCTGGCGGGTAAAGTTGGGCTGAAACTGGGTCATGTGACTGGATGATGATGTCAAACACAGCAGCAGATGTGTTTAACTCAACTTTATTTATATATCATCTTTTACAAAACAAATAGTCTCTAGAGGCTTTCCAGAGACCCAGAACACGACCCCCAACCAAATATAACTGACAGAAAGTCAATAAAACAGGTTGGTTTTTATATTTCTGAGCATCACACAGTTTGTTCTTGGAATAAATTAGCTGGGACGTCCACTGGGAAGATCAGCAACCTGAATCTCTTCCTTTAATCCATAATCTTTCTCACTGCAGAACAATGATTTATAAATAATTTCTCAATGGTTTTACAACCCTTTCATGTTGATGTACAATGATGGTTGTTTCTCTAAAACCATTGCTGATGTCCTTCCCTCTTTCCACTGTGTTGTGACCAGCCAACTGTCTGAACATCTTCTTTTTTAGAGGTTCCCACCTGCAGATCATTTCATTGAGAGCTTTGATCATCAGCAGCTGGCAGAAATCCTCCATTCTTACATCCTGTAGAAACAGTTGGCTCCTTAGTATTGATCATGTTTGGTTTGAGGGTTTCACTTCATTTTTGTTCAATTAATGACAGTCTGGTGGAAATAACAATAATTTCAGCGTGGTTTTAAAATGGTCAAGTTTTAATGAATCTCATTTTATTTTCTCATGAAAATATTGATTATCTCTGGTAGAGTGTGTAGTTTGTTGTGTGTGTTTTCATCAGGAACCGTTCTTGTGTTTAATGTGTTTTGACCTATTTTATCCTATTTTAGTGAGACTCTTTATTCATTCTTTTACTCTTCATTTATATTCATCAGTTGTGTAAAGTACATGGGCTTTATTGTCTGAATGAAACCTGTTCTGTGAGGAAATTTTTTTCTTCTGATTAAACAACGTCTAACAAACAGCCTTGTTTCTCAAGAACGAGCATGAAGACACCTGCTGTCATTATTCTGTTCTCTGGAACTGGTCTCCAGTTGACCGAAACTTGACTTTCCTCCAGAAACTGAAGTAAACAACTCTTTTATTTCTCCCCAACCTGGAATGATGGTGTGTCTGAACTTCCACAGTATTAATTCCACACAAAGTTCTGGCTCCAGTCCAGGGATCCCCTATGGCTCAGGTCATGATCAAGTATTCACCTGCAGACAGGTGCTGCTGCCTCTACAGAAAACTTCACACCACAAACATGAGTGGAGCTGATCAATAAATCCACCGACTGAACTTCCGTGACCACAGCGGTGACCAAATTTGTGTCATCAATGCAATGTCTGCTTATTAAAAATCCAAATCCAACCTCAGAAGATGGAACCCAGAAACCAGTCGTTGGTGATGAGAGCTCAGTGGTCTTTCTTTCTTCCATGTTTCTTTCTAGAAAGATCCTTATTGGAGAATCTCCAGCAGGAGGAGGCAGGACACATCACCAGATGCTGAACATTACTAGTCAATCAACATGTTGTCTTCACTGAAGGTCTGAACCAGTTCAGTTTATTAAATGAAACAAGTCAGCTGTGTTTCTGCATGGTTGGAACAAAAACCTCCAGCCACACGACCCTTTAATGGCTCAGTTTGACACCCCTGGTCTATATCATAGGTGAGAACCAGAACCAGGATGTGATTAAAGCAGTGAGTCGGTTCTTTCACTTTTTGTGAGATGTCCAACGACTCTAAAAGAGATGTAAAGGCTAATTTAAAGCTGTCACTGTCAACATCTATGTGAATGTTTAAAGTCACCCACTATGACGACTTTGTCTGAGCTGAGCACAAAACCAGTTAAAAAATCTAAGAACTCAGACAGAAACTCCAGATAAGCACCAGCAGGTGGCTGGTACAATACCACCAACAAGACTGGCTTTTCTGATTTCCAGCTCAGGATGGTTAGACTAAGACTGAGGCTTTCAAATGTTTTATAATTGCATTTGGGTTTTGTTTTTACTTGTAGGCTGGAGTTGTTGACAGCTGCTACTCCTCCACCTCGACCCGTACTCCGGGGAATATGATAATTAATATAACCTGGTGGCGTAGCCTCATTTAAGCTCACATACTCTCCTTCTTGTAGCCATGTTTCTAATAAGCAGAAGACATCACAACGAGTCTCAGTAATTAGATCATTGATTAACAAATACTTAGAGCCAAGAGGCCTTACATTCAGTATTGCATTCATGGCTTCAGGAGAAAGCCATGCTAAGAAGCTAGTAGGCTAATAAGCTAAAAAAAAAAAAAAAACGCTTCCTATCTGTTTCCTACAAAGCTATGAAGGGGGGAACAGGGTTATTGTTATCTAGTCCAGTACAGGTATCATTTCTGGCTAATCCATACCTACTATGAGTGACAACAATTTATGAATGAACGAACGTCATTGGTTTCGTCCAGGGGTTGTTTACATTTCTCTGACCTCTGACCTCAGTGATTAGATAGATAGTTAGGCTAGTTAAATATAAGAGTGAAATGCCTGGATTAAAAGGTTGCGCCTTCGGATTCTTTTTGTGGCTTCTTTTGTGGACGGAATTTGTCTGGTCGGCTGTGCAAGGCCATGTGATGACAGCGACAGCGGCGTCCACGTACACCTACAGCCTGGATGAGTTGTACCACATTCGGGACGCTATGGTGATCTGTAAGCCCTCACTGGATATATCCCCAGAGCTGAAGCGGAGGAAAAGAGGCAGACAAGGCGGCCTTCGCGTCAGAGCCAGGCGGAGGAAATTCAAGCCCGTTCTGCCCTCGGTGATAATGGGAAATGTGCGCTCCTTAGCGAACAAAGTTGATGAACTTTCAGCGCTTCTGAAATATGATCGCCTGTTTCGGCAAAGCAGTCTGCTTTGTTTCACAGAGTCTTGGCTAAATGACAGCATTCCTGCGTCATATACGGAAATGGATGGTTTCGCAGCGATTCGACTGGATAGAGACTGTGAGAAGATGGGTAAGAAGACAGGAGGAGGGGTGTGTCTGTATGTGAACGAGCAGTGGTGTCACTCTGGACACATCACTGTGAAGGAAAGTGTGTGTGACGAGAATATTGAACTGCTGGCGGGGAATTGCAGACCATACTATCTCCCTCGTGAATTCTCTAACGTCATTGTCATGGTTACATACATCCCACCATCTGCTAATGCCAAACGGGCAAATGACGCAATAGTTCAAGTTGTTCACGATCTTCAAAGTCACACTCCGGATGCCCTTGTGATCATAAACGGAGATTTCAACCACTGTTCCCTCTCCTCCTCACTGCCTTCTTTTAGACAGTTTGTCACCTGTCCAACAAGAAATGACAGAACTATTGATTTGTTCTATTGCCACATTAAAGACAGCTACTCTTCCACTGCTCTGCCACCACTGGGCAGCTCGGACCATAACCTGGTGCTCCTAACAACAAAATACAACTCACTGGCTCATAAGAAAGCAACTTCCACTAAATCAGTCCATGTGTGGTCTAAGGACAAATGTGAGGAGTTAAGAGCCTGTTTTGACTGCACAGACTGGTCTGTATTTACAGACGGGGACAATTCCAATAAAATTGATGATGTAGCTGATTGTGTTACTGATTACATTCAGTTTTGTACTTCTATGATTATCCCATGTAAGACCATCAAAGTGTTTTCTAACAACAAGCCATGGGTTACTAAAGAAATCAAAAAGGCTATTAATATCAAAAAGGTTGCTTTTATGAGTAGGAATAAGGAGAAAATTAAAGTGGCACAGAAAAATCTTAAGCGGGTCATAAGGCAGGGTAAGAAGAATTTTAAAGAGAGGGTAGAAAGTAAACTACAGGTGTGTGACCCTAAGGGTCTATGGAGGGGCTTAAAGTCTATCACTGGTTACGGTCCTGTTAGCTCTAACATCAGAGAGGGTAGTTTTACACCTGATGAGGCTAACCAATTCTTTGCCCGTTTTGAAACCTCCGACCCCTTACATAAGGTTTCTTCAACTCCCCCCAGCCTCTCCGTGGAGGAGGAGAGACCCACTCCTTCTCCCCCTATAACTGTTACAGTTGATGAGGTACATTTCCAGCTTAAACGCCTGAATGTAAATAAGGCCCCTGGTCCAGATGGGATCATGCCACGTGTCCTTAAAGTGTGTGCTGATGAGCTGTGCACAGTTTTGCACTATTTGTTCTCTATGTCTCTGTCCTTGTCTAAGATTCCTGATATTTGGAAAATGTCATGTATTGTGCCAGTGCCTAAGAAACCAAACGCTAGGGCACTGAAGGATCTTAGACCTATTGCTTTAACTTCACATGTAATGAAGTGCTTTGAGAGGATTGTCCTGGGGCATTTAGAGAGGCAGCTCTGTGCCTTTCAGGACCCGCTTCAGTTTGCATATAGAGCAGGTGTAGGTGTGGATGATGCCCTTCTCTATCTGTTACACACAGTATACAGTCACCTGGAACTTCGTAGTGCATCTATTAGAATAATGTTTTTTGACTTTTCTAACGCTTTTAACACACTACTGCCACAGATCTTAGCCAATAAGCTTTTAAATTATAATCTTAACAGCTCTACTATCACTTGGGTCACTGATTACCTCACAGGTAGGCCTCAGTATGTGAGGCTTCATGGCAGCAGATCAGAAACTGTTATCACAAGCATTGGGGCTCCACAGGGTACAGTTTTATCTCCGTTTTTAATTTACCTTGTACACTTCTGACTGCAGGCACAGCAGCAATTCTTGTCATCTACAAAAGTTTTCTGATGATTCTGCCCTTGTCAGCTATATTTTAATAATGACAATGCCGCCTATCAAAGGGAAGTGGACAGTTTTGTCAGTTGGTGTAAGGAATTCCACCTTATTCTTAACATAGACAAGACAAAAGAACTTTTTATAGACATGAGGAGGAAGAAACCTGAGACTGAGCCTATTTTGATTAAAGGACAGTCCGTGGAGATTGTACCCTCTTATAAATATCTTGGTGTGCATGTTGACTATAAACTGGACTGGAAGATGAATTCCAATGCTGTTTTTAAGAAGGCCCAGTCCAGATTATTTTTCTTACGGAAACTCAGATCATTTGACATCAGCAGATCCCTTTTAAATGTTTTTTATAATGGCATTTTAGCAAGTGTCCTTTTTTATGCGGTTGTTTGTTGGGGTGGCAGCCTGACACTGGAGGACAGGAACAGGATGAACAAACTTATTAAAAAAGCTGGATCTGTCATCGGTATGATCCCTTCTTCTCTGGAGGTCATAACAGAGCGGAGGACTAGGAGGAAGCTCAGAGCTGTCCTGCCCCAGGATCATCATCCACTGTACTGCTTTTTTGTGAGAAGTGGCAGAAGTAGACGGCTTATTTTGCCTAAATGCTCCACAGAGAGACTTAGGAAGTCCTTTGCTCCTGCAGCAACCAGACTTTTTAATTTGGACTGCTGATGTCATGTCTTGTCGTTCACTAGTTCTAGTACTGCACATTGCACTTTAAACTGCAGCAACTCTTTTAGGCTGTCATAACTTGCTGCCATGTTTGCTGGTACAGTGCACTTTAAATTGCAGCTATATTCTTTGCTATTTAACTTGCTGCTATATTGTCTTGCACATTGCACTTTTAAATTTTTTAAAAAATGGATTTGTATTTTTTAATGCATTTTTATTTTATTTTATTTATTTATTTATTTTTCTTTCTTTTATCTCCCTTTTGTGGGGGGGGGGGGGGGGGGTCATTTCTGGTTATTTTACTGTTGTATTGATCTACTGCTGTCAAAAATCCCCATAAACACACTCCTAAACCTCGTGGACAGTCTTCCCAGAAGAATTGACTGTTCTAGCTGCAAAGGGCGGACCCACATCATATTGATAAGCAGGGACGGACTAGGACTAAAAAAGGTTTTCCTGAATCTCATTACATTTTTAGCCTTTTAGGTCTATTCTGTGTAAGAATTAGCCTGCTTGACACATTTTATAGGTTTAATCTAATTTTAATATTTAAGGTGGGGTAGGTGTTCTTTGAAAAAACGGTTCCAGCAATCCAACTCAAGTGAGATTTTGAAAATATACACTCCCTCCCTCCTCCCAAAGGCTCCGCCTCCTCCTCTTCAGCTCACCCCTCGAAACCACGCCTTCACAGGATTCACGACTACATGAACCACAGGGAGGGAGGGGTGGGTGGGAGTGCATTGATATTTGATGGACGTATTAGGCAGCCAATAAATGTAAAGATAATCAGTACATTGATTGGTCAGAGTTATTATCTGATTATACCCTCTAGACTGGACCAAAACGTTTCATTTTTTTTTGCAAACATTTTATTTCAGTGGGTGGGATGGGAATGTGAAAAGGTTTTCAGGCAATATTGTAAAAAGTGCTGCAAAAACAGAACACCTATCCCACCTTTAATTTAATCTTATTAGAGGGACCATCCATCCATGCATCTATTATTTGTTCCTGCTTAATCCTCTGCAGGATCACAGGGATCTGCTGGAGCCTATCCCAGATCTCTCAGGGCGAAAGGCAGGAGTCCACCAGTTAACCTGACATGCAGGTCTTTGGACTGTGGGAGTAGGGTTGGGCATCGTTTGGATTTTAACTATTCCGATTCCGATTCTCTGTTTCGATTCCTGTTCAAAACAATTCTCGATTTCGATTCTTTGATGTGTAGGTCAATAGATTGCGACTTATCTAACAGTATAATTTTATCATTAAAAAAAACTGACACATTTACACAGGTAACAGGCCATTTTTATTCTAACAAATGCTTGCATATGTGCATACACAACCCCCAACCAAATATAACTGACAGAAAGTCAATAAAACAGGTTGGTTTTTATATTTCTGAGCATCACACAGTTTGTTCTTGGAATAAATTAGCTGGGACGTCCACTGGGAAGATCAGCAACCTGAATCTCTTCCTTTAATCCATAATCTTTCTCACTGCAGAACAATGATTTATAAATAATTTCTCAATGGTTTTACAACCCTTTCATGTTGATGTACAATGATGGTTGTTTCTCTAAAACCATTGCTGATGTCCTTCCCTCTTTCTACTGTGTTGTGACCAGCCAACTGTCTGAACATTTCTTTTTTAGAGGTTCCCACCTGCAGATCATTTCATTGAGAGCTTTGATCATCAGCAGCTGGCAGAAACCTCCATTCTTACATCCTGTAGAAACAGTTGGCTCCTTAGTATTGATCATGTTTGGTTTGAGGGTTTCACTTCATTTTTGTTCAATAAATGACAGTCTGGTGGAAATAACAATAATTTCAGCGTGGTTTTAAAATGGTCAAGTTTTAATGAATCTCATTTTATTGTCTCATGAAAATATTGATTATCTCTGGTAGAGTGTGTAGTTTGTTGTGTGTGTTTTCATCAGGAATCATTCTTGTGTTTAATGTGTTTTGACCTATTTTATCCTATTTTAGTGAGACTCTTTATTCATTCTTTTACTCTTCATTTATATTCATCAGTTGTGTAAAGTACATGGGCTTTATTGTCTGAATGAAACCTGTTCTGTGAGGAAATTTTCCTTCTGATTAAACAACGTCTAACAAACAGCCTTGTTTCTCAAGAACGAGCATGAAGACACCTGCTGTCATTATTCTGTTCTCTGGAACTGGTCTCCAGTTGACCGAAACTTGACTTTCCTCCAGAAACTGAAGTAAACAACTATTTTGTTTCTCCTCCAACCTGGAATGATGGTGTGTCTGAACTTCCACAGTATTAATTCCACACAATGTTCTGGCTCCAGTCCAGGGATCCCCTAAGGCTCAGGTCATGATCAAGTATTCACCTGTCTGCAGGTATTCACCTGCAGACAGGTGCTGCTGCCTCTACAGAAAACATCACACCACAAACATGAGTGGAGCTGATCAATAAATCCACCAACTGAACTTCCGTGACCACAGCGGTGACCAAATTTGTGTCATCAATGCAATGTCTGCTTATTAAAAATCCAAATCCAAACTCAGAAGATGGAACCCAGAAACCAGTCGTTGGTGATGAGAGCTCAGTGGTCTTTCTTTCTTCCATGTTTCTTTCTAGAAAGATCCTTATTGGAGAATCTCCAGCAGGAGGAGGCAGGACACATCACCAGATGCTGAACATTACTAGTCAATCAACATGTTGTCTTCACTGAAGGTCTGAACCAGTTCAGTTTATTAAATGAAACAAGTCAGCTGTGTTTCTGCATGGTTGGAACAAAAACCTCCAGCCACACGACCCTTTAACGGATCAGTTTGACACCCCTGGTCTATATCATAGGTGAGAACCAGAACCAGGATGTGATTAAAGCAGTGAGTCGGTTCTTTCACTTTTTGTGAGATGTCCACTGGGAAGATCAGCAACCTGAATCTCTTCCTTTAATCCATAATCTTTCTCACTGCAGAACAATGATTTATAAATAATTTCTCAGTGGTTTTACAACCCTTTCATGTTGATGTACAATGATGGTTGTTTCTCTAAAACCATTGCTGATGTCCTTCCCTCTTTCCACTGTGTTGTGACCAGCCAACTGTCTGAACATCTTCTTTTTTAGAGGTTCTCACCTGCAGATCATTTCATTGAGAGCCTTGATCATCAGCAGCTGGCAGCTGATCATGTTTGGTTTGAGGGTTTCACTTCATTTTTGTTCAATAAATGACTGTCACACGGACAGCCACTGAGCGGTTGGATGAAGCAAGGATGACTCAGGCAGGAGTACAGTCTAAATCAATCTTCCATTTATTTTAACAAAAACATAAGAATAAGGCAAACCCCCATGAGAATGAATGGCAGAACCTCAGCCATCGAGCAGCCCTCACTAAATGCCCACAGTCAGCCTTTTATCCTTGCTGCCATGATTGGGCCTAAACCATTCCTTATCATGAGAAACATTCCTTCTTGGCAACACCTTTAAAAACAATACTACACTTCTATCATATTTAATATTTACTCATATCAAAACAAATACCAAAAAATGATAAGTACCACATTGATTAAAACACAACCCAGCTACAAAAAGACCTTCAACCCCACCCAGTTTCCCCCATCCTTCTCATCCCTTGGTCTCTCCCGGAACCTTTAAAATGGTGCTCAGGCTCCCAGGCAAACTTTTGCCTGAACACCCTGGAGAAACCAAGAGAAGGACAGGTTAGTACATTAAGCATACATGCCCTCAAATCAAAGTGCAAAGTGACTACAGTGCAGAAAGTGCTTCAAGTGCATCATCTTTACAAACATTTCTCAATTTAGTAACAAAGATCTCCTTTGTTACATTTCCTCCCCCCTCTCCAATAAAAAAATACAATACCTCAGTCCTCCATCATCCTTGACAAACAGTCAGCAACCACATTCGACTTCCCAGGCCTGAAACGGACTGTGAAGTTGTATGGCTGCAAAGCGAGGTACCACCCCGCGATACGAGCATTTGCATCTCTCATTTGGTTCAGCCACTGTAGGGCACGATGATCAGTCTCCAGGAAAAAGTGGCGTCCAAGCAAATAATATCGGAGGGACTCAATGGCCCACTTCATTGCCAAACACTCTTTTTCCACACTCGAGTACCTTGTCTCCCTGTCCAGCAGCTTCCGACTCAGAAACACGACCGGTCTCCTCTCGCCAGTCACCTCCTGTAGAAGGACCGCACCAAGGCCCACTCCTGAAGCATCTGTTTGCAAGATGAATGGTTTATCAAAGTCTGGGGTATGGAGAAGTGAATGAGAGCATATTGCTTCCTTAAGGTTTTTAAATGCTCTATCACATTCCTCTGTCCAACAGACCTTATTGGGGGCGGAAACTTTAGTCAAGTCATTTAGCACCACTGCCCTTTCTGAGAACTGGGGAATGAACTTCCTGTACCAACCCACCAAACCCATAAAACTTCTCACCTTCTTTGTAGTGGGAACAGGAAAAGACTGGATGGCCTCCACTTTCCCTATCTGAGGCTTTATCTTTCCAAATCCAATAACAAACCCCAAGTACTCCACTTCTCTATGCGCCATAGCACACTTATGAGGGTTTATGGTCAGCCCAGCTGACTTGATGCGCTGTAGTACAACCTGGAGATGGGTCATATGCTCCTCCCAGGACTGGCTGTATATCACCACATCATCCAGATATGCTGCAGAGAACTCAGACACATCTCTCAAGACATAATCCATCAGGCGTTGAAACGTTGCTGGCGCCCCCTGGAGACCAAAGGGCATGACCTTAAACTGATACATACCAAAGGGCGTCTTAAAGGCTGTCAAGGCCCTTGCTTCCGGTGCCAACGCCAGTTGCCAGTACCCTTTGCTTAGGTCCAACGTGGTAATGTATTTTGCTGTGCCCACTCTCTCCAACAGGTCATCAACCCTGGGCATTGGGTATGGATCAAAATTGGAAATGGAGTTCAAATATCTAAAATCAATACAAAATCTAAGTGAGCCATCTTTCTTTGGCACTAAAACAACAGGGCTACACCACTTACTACGAGACACTTCAATTATACCCAGCGACAACATCCATTCAAGTTCTTTCTTGAGTACAGGCACCAACCGCTCCGGTATCCGGTAGCTCTTCTGGCGACTAGGAGCATCTTCCTTGAGCCTTATCCTGTGCTGAACCATGGATGTAAACCCCGGGGTCTCCCGAAAAAGTTCTGGATCCACAAGGGATTTTATTGCTTCCTGTTGATGAGGGGGCAGATGAGACAGATTAACCATAGCAGAGTCTGCTGACTTGGTTGGGAAGAATTTCTCAGTTACCTCCTCGTCTCTAGTCACATTAACAAACAACTGCTGATGGACAGACTCTTGGCGGCTGTGAAAAGCTTTCAATAAGTTCACATGGAAGGTCTGATGTTTTTTACGTCTGTCTGGCATGAATAGTTCATAGGTGTACTTACTCACTTGTTTAGTGATCTCATAGGGTCCATGCCATTTTGTTAACAACCTGTTCTCACTGGTGGGAAGCAACAACAACACCTTTTGGCCTGGAATAAGGACTCTGTCTCTGGCCTTTTTATCATACCACACCTTTTGCCGTCTTTGGGCCGCTCTCATATTGTCCTGTGCAAATGCTGCCATCTCCTCCAGCCGCTCCCTCATCTTGACCACATACGCCACAACATTCTCTCCCTCTGGCTTTGGGTCCTCCCAATAGTCTTTCAAAAGGTCGAGTGGCCCCCTCACTTGGCGTCCATACAGCAGTTCAAACGGTGAAAAACCAGTGGACTCCTGTGGAACTTCACGGTATGCGAATAGTAGATAGGGCAGCCACTGGTCCCAATCTGCACCTGTACTGGAGACAAACTTGCGAAGCATGTTTTTGAGAGTCTGGTTATATCTCTCCACTAGCCCGTCCGTTTGGGGATGATAAGGGGTGGTCTTAATCCCCTTGACACCTAACAGCTTGTATACTTGCTGCAATAACCTGGACAAAAAATTTGTCCCACAGTCTGTAAGAATTTCTTTTGCTATTCCTACTCTAGAAAAAAACTGCAGGAGACAGTTGGCAATGTATTTTGCTTTAATCGACCTGAGGGGGAATGCTTCTGGGTACCGAGTGGCATAATCGCAAATAACCAATATGTACCGATAACCTGATGAGCTTTTCTCTAAGGGCCCCACAATATCCATTCCTATTCTTTCAAATGGTATCTCAATGATTGGCATAGGCTGCAAATTAGCACGGGCAACACCCTTCCCTGAAGTCAATTGACATATCTCACAAGAATCGCAAAACTCTGAGATCTGTTTGTACATTCCTGGCCAAACAAAACGGTTACCAATCCTATTCAATGTTTTCTGGAAAGCCATATGACCTGCCCATGGGATTGAGTGGCCAAACTCCATAACCTTGAGCCTAAACTGCTGGGGAAGTACCAATGCTTCACTCTGGCCCTTTTTCTGATAAAGGATGCCATTTTTAATCACATATACTGCCTCTGCAGTGCAGCTGACTTGGCCCTGTTGGACTCCATCTATCTCTGTTACTTTTTCAAACCATAATTTTAAACTTGGATCATCTCTTTGCAGTGCACCTACATCTGATGGAACATGAAATTCAAGAAAATCAGTTGGCTTAGGAAGCTCTGGTTGCATTTTCACCCCTAAACCTTTAAACTTTTCCCTCCTTTTCTGTGCCTTAGACTTTCTAACCTTACTCAGTTGTTCTTCAATTTCCTCATCAAAGAAGGGCAATTCCCTTAACGCTCCCCTTGCCCTCTGTGATCTCGTGACCACATGACAAGAACTTGCTGGCTCTGGGTACTGATCTGCCCTTTTTTCTAAACCTGATGGCTCTCCCGTTTTCTCACCTGAACCCTGATAAAGCCCATCAATAGATTTACCTGGGTGATTGGACTCTAACTGATAAATAAGGTCAACAAGAGTGGGAATGTCATTACCCAATATTACTGAAAATGGCAATGTTGGTACTATGCCTACTGGCAACAGATAAGTCTGACCACCTACAGTTAAGTACACTTCAGCAACAGGGTAGACATATTCATCTCCGTGTATGCAGCTTATTGTGGTCTTCATTTCGCTTAGCTTTCCTCCTGAAATCACATTAGCACATACCAAAGATTGAAAACAGCCAGTGTCAAGTAATGCCTCACATCGCTGTCCATTCACCAGGACAGGTACAGTGCAATTTTTCTTCATGACATTTTCTACAGCTCCTGGTCTTGGGACTGAGCACAAAAGAGATGACTTTGATTTTAAGGCTGGACAAAAGTGCTGAGTGTGACCTAAACCATGACAATTATAGCATCTCACATCCTTTACTGTAGCCTTAGAGTATGTCTTCCTGACTTGGTGAGAATTAGGTGAAACAAACTGCCTAGAGCTCGAAAAATTCCTAACCTGCAACTGACCAGCCCCCTGATCACCCCCATTGGACTTACTTGGTTGGGCATAGTGAGTCTCCCGGCTGAAGTGGGAACCTTTACGTCCCTTCCTGGCTGACGTGAAGACTTCTGCCAATCGAGCTGCTTCCTCCGCTGTCTTTGGATCATGCTCACGGATCCAAACCTCCAGTTCCGGATGGACCATCCTCAAAAACTGCTCCAGAATTATCTTCTCAGAAATCTCTTTAACTGTTGATTCTTCAGGCTTGATCCATCTTGTAAACAGGTCTTTCAGTCGAACGTACAGCTCCCGTGGTGTCTCCCCTTCTTCAATCTTTAAGGATCGAAATCGGCAACGATAAGTCTCAGCCGTGATTTCATATTTAGCCAGGATTGCTTCCTTTACTTTGACATAATTCTCAGAATCTCCTATGTCCATAAGAACATATGCAGTATGTGCTTTCCCAGACAGGAGAGGAACCAAACGAACAGCCCACTCATCTCTGGGCCATCTACAAACTTGAGCCATTCTCTCAAATGTAGCAAGAAAATGTTCAATATCATCCTCTGGGGCTAAAGGAAGTAGCCTGAGTTCCCTTTGAGGTCTGATACTCGGCACTGCATGGCTGGTCCCTGGCTCAGAATCATCATCATCATCATCATCATCATCATCATCATCTTCTCCCCTTTCACGAGGGTGTGCGTCTCGTTCAGGTCTATCCTCTTGGATGGCATTAACTTGGAGTTGAATCTGCTGAAACTGGTGCTGCATGCTTTTCCATCTCTGCTCCTGGCGAGATAAATCTTTCTCCAGCTTCTGATCTCTGGCAGTCTGAGACCGGAGTAAAGATTTCACTAGCCCCGCCAGCTCTTCCAATTTATCCTCTGAGCTGGATACTGCCATGGGCCCCGGGTCAGCTGAAGCTCCTGCTCCTTCATCAGGCTCACCCTCCTGACCTGGCTTCTTTCCACCTCTGGTCATCCTTTTTTTCTTAGAGAATGGATAATCCCACTTCTGACACCACTTGTCACACGGACAGCCACTGAGCGGTTGGATGAAGCAAGGATGACTCAGGCAGGAGTACAGTCTAAATCAATCTTCCATTTATTTTAACAAAAACATAAGAATAAGGCAAACCCCCATGAGAATGAATGGCAGAACCTCAGCCATCGAGCAGCCCTCACTAAATGCCCACAGTCAGCCTTTTATCCTTGCTGCCATGATTGGGCCTAAACCATTCCTTATCATGAGAAACATTCCTTCTTGGCAACACCTTTAAAAACAATACTACACTTCTATCATATTTAATATTTACTCATATCAAAACAAATACCAAAAAATGATAAGTACCACATTGATTAAAACACAACCCAGCTACAAAAGACCTTCAACCCCACCCAGTTTCCCCCATCCTTCTCATCCCTTGGTCTCTCCCGGAACCTTTAAAATGGTGCTCAGGCTCCCAGGCAAACTTTTGCCTGAACACCCTGGAGAAACCAAGAGAAGGACAGGTTAGTACATTAAGCATACATGCCCTCAAATCAAAGTGCAAAGTGACTACAGTGCAGAAAGTGCTTCAAGTGCATCATCTTTACAAACATTTCTCAATTTAGTAACAAAGATCTCCTTTGTTACAATGACAGTCTGGTGGAAATAACAATAATTTCAGCTTGGTTTTAAAATGGTCAAGTTTTAATGAATCTCATTTTATTTTCTCATGAAAATATTGATTATCTCTGGTAGAGTGTGTAGTTTGTTGTGTGTGTTTTCATCAGGAATCATTCTTGTGTTTACAATCACGGCTGTTTTCTCTAAAACCATTGCTAAAACAATTGACAGCCCGACGACATGGAGGAAAACACGTCTGTATGATTTAAAGATTTCGCTGTGTCTCGAAACCCTGCCTCTCCCGAGCCAGCCGACGTGAGACCTTCCTATAGAATCAAAGACTGTCACCGCTGTGCGGCTCACCCAGCCTAGGATTTACCGAATCTCCTCACCGGGCCCAGTTTCTGGGCCCTCGCCGGTAAGTGCCCGCTCCACTGAAAGTTGACAAGCAGATTCTACTGTGCTACTGCCATCCTAATGCCGCGGACTCCTTTTGGAGTCCTCGCGCGTAAGTTTTCATCACACTGCCACAAACTGCTTCTGAAGCCCCACCAGGCGAACTGTCACTCTACCACAAAATACACCTTTGCTTCCGCAGTTGTCATTTGTCTTTCCAGCTACATCCATGGCTTCAGCCCTGTCTCCTGCGGCTAACCTGCAGCTCCCCAGCCACCACCTACGTCCTACACCGGCTACCCCGACCTCACCTGAGAACAACTTTCCGCTGACCAGAGCCAACAATAGGATCACTTACCTGACGGAAGAAAATCACCGGCTGGCTGCAAAACTCAAAGACAGTGAGCTTCTGCTGTCTCAGTGCATGGATCTGGCCCACGAGCAGTCCAGGAAGATCTCTTCACTCTCGGCTGCGCTCCACGACACCATCTACTGGAATCCCTCCACCTGTCCGCAGCCGTCCGGCCTCTCCACCTGTGGCCGCTCATCCTCAGGCTCTCTCTGAGGCTTAGTGGATCAGGGCCGGAGCTAAACCAAAGGTTCCGCCGATCCACTGTTCCACCCCAAGCCAACCGGCATCATCTCCTCTCTGGACTGAGGTGGTCCGGGGTGCCAAAATGAAATTTTCGGCTCCCGGATCAAAGTCATGCCTGGAGCTGGAGCTGGAGCTCTCAAAACGCTTCGGGCCTCTGTCTGTCATCGCTCCCGCAGTGCCCACGGCGGCTGCTGTCACTCTGCCCGAGGCGAGTTCCAATCGGTCAGCTGTCCGGTCCGCTGTCACTCGCCCGGCAACAGCGCCTGCCAAGACTGCTGTCACTCCGTCCGTGGCGAGTCCTCCGTGGGACAGCGGACAAAGTCTTTCCCCCTCTTCAGGCCCTCGACTTCCTCCACCTCCGTCTCCTTCTGGCGCAGGATTGTAAAAGTAAGCGGCCCGCAGGGCGATTCACTCCGGTGGTTCGCGCCGCCCTCGGCCCTCAGCCGCTGCCAATACCCCTCCAACACTGGCTTCCCATCTGTCTGCAGCTGTCCATCCAGCGCATGTGGACAGGGTTGCCAACACAAACTCTTCTCTCTTCTTCATCCCCTCGCCCCGTCTTCTCTCCAACCACTCTCATAGTGGGAGATTCTATAATGAGGAATGTCTGGTTTTTCAACGCCACCACACACTGCCTCCCTGGAGCGACAGTCCCCATCTTAAATAAACTTCCTGAACTTCTCCACTCATCTCCATCCTCCATAACCCGGGTCGTAGTTCATGTAGGATGCGTGGATTCCTCTCGACAGCAGTCGGAGCCTAAATGACTTCAGGGCCCTTTTTAAATTTTTAAAAGACATTGGAAAAAGAGTCTTTTTCAGTGGTCCTCTGCCAATCCACACCCACGGAGCAGGGCGTTTTAGCAGACTCCTCTCCCTCAACACCTGGTTACAGTCCACCTGTAGAGCTTTTAACTTTGCTTTTATTGACAATTTTAACCTATTTTGGAACCGTCCCTCGTTCTACAGAGCTGACGGTGTCCATCCCAACAGGCTTGGCAGCCATATGCTTACGGCAAACATTCAACACGCTGTCCAAAATGCTCGACGTGCCTGACTGTTTACCTGGCACACCCCCTCTCTGGAGTCTTCTTCATCTACGCCCACATCACCAACCACTCACAGCCCAGTCTTCCACACCAGCTCCCCCTACAGGCCCCAGCCACCACTGCCACCTCCACCGGTCACCTCCACCATTGAAACCATCGTTCTTCAGCGCCACATCACATCACGGCCCCACAGGTGTAGGGTGAATCCCCGTCATCTACGGACCCTGCGCCGAGCTCCGCGAACAGCCGATGCCTCGGATATGCCGGTCCCTGCCAGGATTGGTCTTGTCAACGCAAGATCACTGGCAAATAAAACCCATATTCTGAGGGATTTCTTCATGTCCCGTGGACTGGACCTTCTCTGTGTAACGGAGACGTGGGTACTGGTGATTCGGCCTGTCTTACTGAACTCTCACCACCGGATTGCTGCTATTTTAATTCCCCGTGGGCGTCAGGTCGAAAAGGAGGAGGAATAGCAGTTGTTTTTAAAAATGTCTTTAAATGTCGGCAGATTTCCCTGCAATCCCCCTTCACAAGCTTTGAACTCTGCTTATTTGAACTGGGCCGCTCTCATGTTGTCTTATGCGCTGTCATCTATCAACCACCCAAGTACAATAAGAAATTTATAAGTGACTTTTCTGAATTTCTGGCTGAAATTCTGCCTAAATATGATTGTGTCCTTATTATTGCTGATTTTAATATTCACACCTGTTGCCCAGTTGAGCCGATCTCCAGGAACTTTTTAAATGTTATTGACTCTTTTAACCTTGCGCAGTCTGTGTCCCGCCCCACTCGTGAACTCGGACACACACTTGACTTAGTGCTCTCGTACGGTCTGTGTGTTTCCAATTTAGACATTTGCGATGCCGTTTTCTCGGATCACATGCCAATCCTATTCGATATCCCCACTCAGCATCTGGTTAAACTGTGCGCTCCCCCTCAACGCTGTCGCATGCTCAATTCCTCCTCTCCAGCACAGTTCTCCTCTACTTTTAGTGGTCTCTGCGACGGTAATTCTAAAGCTTCTATGTGTTTGAATACTGAGGAGCTGGCAACAAGGTTTCACTCTATTTGTTTACAAACACTTGACACCATCGCTCCCTTGAAGAGCCGGCGCACCAAACCTGCGCCTGAGCCCTGGCTGAATGACGTCACTCGTGCTGCCAGGCGAGAGTGCAGGAGAGCGGACCGCAGGTGGAAAAAGGACAGGCTGCATGTTTATTATGGCATTTTTAAAGCAAGTCTGCTGTGTTATCAGAAGACCGTAAAAGCTGAGAAGAATAAATATCTCTCAGAAATAATTGCTTCTAATTGTAACAACCCCTGTGCTCTGTTCAAAACCATAAATACTGTCCTTGATGTTCCCAAGTCTATTAGTTTTGATGCCTCCTCTGAAACCTGTGAAAGATTCCTCCACTTTTTCTCTGAGAAAATTGTGTCAATAAGAGCCTGTATTCCTCAGTCTTCCTATGACCCTTCGATTCCCCTGCCCTGCACATCTGTATTTGTCCAGTTTGAGCCGGTGTCCCTCTCCATTTTGAATGACACGGTTAGTCACATGAAGCCCTCTGGTTCCCCTGCAGATGCCATCCCCCCTCGCTTATTTAAAGAGGTACTTGCTACTATTGGACCAAATGTCCTTGAGATTGTCAATAGTAGTCTCGGCTCTGGTACAGTACCTGCGGTTTTTAAACATGCAGTAGTACGGCCCCTACTCAAAAAAACAGGCCTCGACCCCTCCCTCTGTTCCAACTTCAGACCTATCTCTAATCTTCCATTTATTTCCAAGATTTTAGAGAAAGTTGTCTACAACCAGTTGTTGCCCTTTTTAGAAGATAATTGTATCACTGAGCTGTTCCAGTCTGGGTTCAAAGCCCTCCATAGCACAAAGTCAGCACTTTTGAAGGTGTCAAATGATATACTCTTGTCGACAGACTCTGGGAAGTTTGTTGTCCTTGTGCTTTTAGATTTGTCTGCTTTTGACACTGTTGACCACAGCATTTTAATCTCTCGCCTTGAGCATTGTGTGGGTATTAAGGGTGTTGCCTTCGACTGGTTCCGATCATACCTGACTGACAGAAGCTTCTGTGTTAAACTGGAAAACATTGTGTCCTCAACAGCTCCTCTTCCATATGGGGTCCCCCAAGGTTCAATCCTTGACCCTCTTTTATTTGCACTATACCTTCTCCCCCTCAGTTCTGTTTTTAGGAAGCACAATATCTCATTTCATTTTTATGCTGATGATTGCCAGATCTACGTTCCATTGTCTCAAAACAATGCGGACTCCGTCCAGCCACTCATAGACTGTCTTTACGACACTAAAGCATGGGTTTCATTTAATTTCTTAAGCCTAAATGAAAACAAGACCGAAGTAATATTGTTCGGACCAAGGCTTCCTCGCTTCCGGTTTTTAAATCTCTTTTAAAAACATATTTTTTTTCCTTGGCTTTTAACACTTCTTAATCTTAATCTAAACACATCTGTGTCTGTTTTCTGTTTTTAAGTGTTTTATATTTGTTTGACTTTTTGACTTTTTTATTTATTCCTTTTTTAACTTTTATGTTTTAACAATTTTTTATGTTTTAATGTACAGCACTTTGGCTGTCCCTGTGGTTATTTAAATGTGCTATACAAATAAAGTTGTATTGTATTATTGTATTGCTGATGTCCTTTCCTCTTTCCATTGTGTTGTGACCAGCCAACTGTCTGAACATCTTCTTTTTTAGAGGTTCCCACCTGCAGATCATTTCATTGAGAGCTTTGATCATCAGCAGCTGGCAGAATCCTCCATTCTTACATCCTGTAGAAACAGTTGGCTCCTTAGTATTGATCATGTTTGGTTTGAGGGTTTCACTTCATTTTTGTTCAATAAATGACAGTCTGGTGGAAATAACAACACTTTCAGCTTGGTTTTAAAGTGGTCAAGTTGTGAGTCTCATTTTATTTCCTCATGAAAATATTGATTATCTCTGGTAGAGTGTGTATGTTTTGTGTTTTCATCAGGAATCATTCTTGTGTTGAATGTGTTTTGACCTATTTTATCCTATTTTATTAAGACTCTTTATTCATTCTTTTACTCTTCATTTATATTCATCAGTTGTGTAAAGTACATGGGCTTTGTTGTCTGAATAAAACCTGTTCTGTAAGGAAATTTTCCTTCTGATCAAACAACATCTAACAAACAGCCTTGTTTCTCAAGAACAAGCATGAAGACACCAGAGGGGTATACTACGAAGCGAGATTAGAGGGTTAGCGAGGTATGTTGAGTCTAAATCAAATCAAATCAAATCAAACTTTATTTATATAGCACTTTTCATACAAATTATGTTGCAACGCAAAGTGCTGAACAACAAGAAGATTAAAAACACAGAAACACCCCCAAACCCATATACAAATGCCCACACACAGTATATACACGGACACACATTCAAACATACATCCACCCACCGACCCACCCACTGAGCTAAGCACCCACCCACCACCCCTCACCCAACCCCAAAAAAGAGCGACATGAGCAGAACAAACTGTGTCTAAAGCATGGCTGAACACTGAGGGACCTACTGAGGAAACACCATCTTTTGGGAGCCGTCCATACCGGGAGTAGCACCGCCCGTGGCTACAGATGACGCCGCCAGAGACCACCCCGACCCGTACCGATAGGGGGAAGCCACCACATGGTGCAGGTCCCCCCCCCATCCCCCGGGCCTGAGCGATCCCCGAGACGACGGCCCCACGGCAGATCATGTACACCTCCCAGCATGGAGGGCCCCCATGAGGAAACACTGGAGTTAAAAACCGAGAACCAAAAGAAAATCAGAAAAACAAACAAAATAAGAATTTATTATTTAAGAGACTAGGTAAATAAATGAGATAAATGAATAGCTAAACACAAGTTAAAAAACCAATGACCAGAAAAATGTACTATAAAAGATGTAAGAGTAAGGTATAAGAATAATAATAAATCGAGAAAACAGACCATGTTAAAATATATTACTAATAGACTAGGTAAAAATAAATATAAATAAAATATTAAATAATAGATAAATGAAGGAGATAAAATCATACAAAAGCTAGATTAAATAAGTGAGTCTTGAGCCTCCTTTTAAAAATATCAACAGTCTCTGCGGCCCTGATGTTCTGTGGCAGGCTATTCCATAGCTGTGGGCCATAATGGCTGAAAGCAGCCTCCCCGTGGGTTTTTGTTCTAATTTTTGGAATTGTTAAAAGACCGGTGCCAGAGGACCTCAGGGTCCGCGAGGGTTGATATGATAAAAGCAGGTCAGATAAATAAGATGGCCCAAGACCATTAATACATTTAAAAACCAATAAAAGAACCTTAAAATCGATCCTGAAACACACAGGGAGCCAGTGCAATGATTTTAAAACTGGTTGTAATGTGTTCCCGCCCTCTGGTCTTTGTCAGCACACGTGCGGCTGAGTTCTGGAGCAATTGTAAATTAGAGATTGTCTTTTTGGGCAGACCAGAGAGCAGGTCTAAAACCAGGATTTCCGGTACCATGAAGGTGGCTCTCTTTTAACCTGGCTAGATCACCATGGTAATTTACTCTGCAAGCTTAACCTGGTCCGGAGCGGGTTATGTGCAGAGTTTAGGCTCAAATCGGCTCTAAAAAGCGCCACCCTTTCACTTTCACCCAATCCTGTTGACCTGAGCGCCAGGATTGTGCAATGGAGGGAGAGTATTCAGAGACCGGACTGATCCGCTGGCTTCTATGAACGCTAGAGATTTCCAGCTGAGGGAATACGTTACATTTGTAATCTGCTAGAGCCATATATTGGCAGCGCCACCAAACGCAGCCGTGCGCTCACAGTAGCGCAAACGCTGTGCGTTTCTTTGCGTTTCTTTGCCGCGGGAACCAACATGCATTCAGTTGGTGATGCAGAAAATCTGAGCCAGAATACTGGATGTAAGGTTGTACTTGCTCTTACTGAACTGCTGAATATGTTTGTAGTATTCCCTGGCCATCTGCCCATGCTTCAAATAAAAGAAGCGTTTTACTAAATCAGGTAACATAAATTAATAGTCCATTATATTGATAATCAGTGTGACGTGGAATTTCATGTGAAATGTTTTAATATAATTCATTCATAAGATTCCCCAGGGTGATAGGGTACCTATTAAAGTGGCCGGTGAGTGTGTATAACAGATAATATTAAATCTTAAATTAATTTCAAATAGATTTAGCAAAAAACTAAAGTGATTTTCATTTATCATTCATAATGGGACAGTCAGACCTACATAATGTTTAAATCTGCTGCATTAAGTTTAAAGTTTAAGCACTCTAAAAGACGGAGGGAGATCAATTAAGGTGGTGAAATATATACAGTGGTGAAATGAATATAGTGGTGAAATAAATATAATTTACGAATTTACACGATCTGCAATTTTTTGCCAGCACTCCTCTCTGGCTTTATTCGCACCTACAGTATTGCTTTTGGCCGTAAAGATTTCTTTGAAATCCTCATAGCCGCTGCATTATTAAAACCTGCTCCTCCTGACTAAAATATACGGACCGCCATCTATCCATTTGATCTGGAATAGGCGTCAAATGACGCGTCAAACGCCCCCTTTTATGTGAACGCGCACAGAGCAGAAAGCAGAAAGCCGCGGTTAACAAAGATAGTTGATAACCACCGTCGTGGTACCAGTTATCTCTGATCGCGAGTTTCAGGTTTGTTAAGCCAGCTCACCCAAAGAACTTGCTTCGTGGTACAGCCCTCAGCTGTCATTATTCTGTTTTCTCCAGTTGACTGAAACTTGACTTTCCTCCAGAAACTAAAGTAAACAACTGTTCTGCTTTGTCTCCAACCTATAATGAGGGTGTGTCTGAACTTCCACAGAATCATCTCACAACAAAGACAGAGTTCTGGCTCCAGTCCTGGGGTCATCTGAGGCTCAGATCATGATCAAGTATTTGCCTGTCTGCAGGAACGTCTGCTGCTGCCTCTACAGAAAACTTCACACCACAAACATGAGTTGAGCTGATCAATAAATCCACCGACTGAACTTCCGTGACCACAGCGGTGACCAAATCTGTGTCATCAATGCAATGTCTGCTTATTAAAAATTCAAATCCAAACCCAGAAGCTGACACATAAACTGAGGGGGCGGGGTCAGAGGATGCTGAAGAACGTAGTGCGAAGAGGTCATCAACTTTCAGTAACCCTAACTGAGCTACAGACGGAGAATTGAAAAACGGCATAGTCTGTTTCTGTGGCCACCAGAAGCCAAACATCAATCTTCAGAAGGTGAGGAGTCAGGAGAAGACTTCAAGGTACTTACTACAGGTAAAACCCCAGTGGGGAAAAACCCAGAATCACCTAAGCTAATTATTATTCTGTATCAGAGGCACAGAGGGTTAGGGTTAGGGTTAGAGGCATATGTGTGTACAGTTATCCAATCAGTGTTGAGGGAAGAGTCAGGCATTGGTGTGGTGATCATGACTTCCCCAGAGGCTGCTCCCCTCCCCTCCGCCTGTGGCACTGAGGCCAATCACCTCCACCTGCCGCCAATCAACATCCTGGCTTATAAAACCACCGCGGCTAAGAGCTGGTCCAGAACCAGTCTATTCTGCAGAGCCACATTGTGCAGGGCCTTAACCTCAACTGAGTCAGTACAGCCTACAGGTAGAAGAATCAAGAAGAATCACATGGCCCCTTGGAAGTCTGAATTATGCTTCCCCGAGAAGAATCATAGAAGTGTTCTAATGTTGATGATCTGTTGAACTCTTACACATCAAGTGTTTTAAAAGTTTTGGATATCATTGCTCCTGTCAAGGTTAGAATAGTTAAAAGTAGATAAAAGACTCCATGGGGAAGAGAAGATTCAGTCAGGGCTCAGAAAAGCGATGAAGAGAGCTGATGAGGAGATGAGGAGAGCTGAATGGAAATGGAGCCAGTCAAAGCTCCAGATCCATTATGAGATTTACAAAGGAAAGTTGTGTGTGTTCAACCAAACATTGCGTAGAACAAGGGAGAGTTATTTTACTGAAATCATCAAGATAACAACAAGGTACCGCGTGGCCCCATCCGGCATCTTGTGATGCCCTATTGGCGAGTCGGCGGCCATCTTGGTGGGGGATGAAAATACCCCGTGATCTCGTCCACCATCTTGGTGAGGGACGAGAACACGCGATCGGGTCTGCCATCTTGGACACCCTTCTCACGTTACCACACACAGCCTTGTCTATATTACATTGTAGGGACACAAGATGTGGACTCCCAATGTGGGGACCCCCCTTTCTGAAGGTTCTACAGCTCTGAAAAAAATCCAGTGATCACCCATGTAGAAATGTTATATGTTAAGTCAGGTAGCTCTCAACTAAATTCTAAAGATTTTGCTCTCGGACTAAACATTTGACATTTTTCAAAACGACTGCTCACAAACGTTCAGCTTCTCAATAGCTGCTTGATGCTCTGAAAAGAAACCTAAAGTTAGTCTCTTCGTATAAACTCACCATCATTACTGTTCTGTCACCAGAACCTGCCTTTATTTATATATTTTTTTTGTGATTCATCAACATGCAAATTGCAATCATATCAAGCTGTCTCACTGAAATAAATCTTAAAGCAATGACTGCCTGACTTATCTTTCTTTTGCTGATTGCTGGGTATCTTCTGTGCCTTTCTGTCCTCCATCTGATGAATCCAGGAACACTTGTTTGTAGTACATCTAGGAAATGTTGTTCATATTTTTAAGAGCAAAGTTAAAACCTCTCTTTTTAATTTTCCACTATGTTTTGCTTCAGTTTTTAAATATTTATTTACTTTTCATCTCCTCTCTTTTCTTTCTTTATCCAGCTGGTCTTCATCAGGAAGGTCCCCCCATATGATCCAGGTCCTGAACCAGGTTTCTTCCTCTTAAAGTGGAGTTTTTTCTTGACACTGTGTCCCTTCAAGGTTGTTCTCCTACGCTGGGGATTTTTTTTTTTTTTAACGTGTCATTGTTTATTCATTTTTGGTTTAATAATATTATCTACAGTTAATGACATTTGATTTGGGGTCCTGATCTGGGTCCATCTCCCTGCAGATTAACGAACTGTTCCTTTAGTTTTCCCGGTGCTGGACTAGAACTGCTTAACTTGGTTTGGAAATCATGCAGCTGGGATGCTGACTCTCATCATGTTCTGTTATACATGTGAGTCCATATTATCCATAGTCGTCAGACCACTTTCTTTTTTTGGTCGACATAGTTATTATGGATTAAAATATTAAAGAAATCACATTATGTACCATCACGACAGTCATAAATCGAATACTGAGCGCACCCCTGAGACTGACTCAGCGAACCCCTAAAGTTGGATCGAACCAGGTTCAGAACCACTGCTCTAGAGATATTTTCTATTGTCTCTAGACAATATTGTGCTGCATTTCCCTTTTCTTCTCTGCAGTTTCTAGAACGACCCCATCAGGTCCTCCACTCTGTCATCCTGACTCCTGGACTGCTGCTTTAGTGGTCACCTTTCTCTGAGCAGTTCTTCTGCCACTTCAGGAACAGGCTCAAGTCTTTCAAAGGACTATACTAAAGCCTCTACTGCCATCTAGTGGCTGATGTGGAAACCTCAGGTGAAAGTCAGTGACTCAGTGTTGAAATGAGCATCTGTGATGATCTGATTGATCAGAATAATGATCAGAATTCCAGATCAGAGCCCAGGGGACCACTCCTGGTAGAAAAATGAATCTAGGTGCTCTCAGCCCATCGTTTCCTGCAGTCTGGTTACTTCATTGATCTGGATTCAAATCATCTCAGAAAGTAAACTAGTTTATTGTAGTTCAGTTAAACAGTCACTTAAATTCAATAGTCCAGTCCAGTCCAGTCCAGTCCAGTCCAGTTGTGTCCACTTCTATTCCAGTTCAGTCTAATTCATTGTCATTCAGTTCATTCATTTCACTGCAGTAGAGTCCAGATTCAAAGTTCATGTCATACTAGTTGATAAAATAAATAAATAAATACAGAAAAGTCTTCACAGCTTTCTTATTATCCAAGTCTCAGATACATGTGGTTGTATTGTACTGTTTCCTTTTGGAAAACCATAAAGCATGGCTTAAAATGACTAAATTTAGCTTTATGAATGTGATCTTTCCCTAATATGATTATCAAGTTTATAACATACAGTTCTTTTTGTTTCTTACTTTTGATATCATGGACACCAAACAGTATCCAGTTCCAGTCTAAAGAAAATCCGTCAATCTTTAATGTGATGTAATGCATCCCTTCTCTCCAGAAGGTGGCAGTAGAGGGACAGCTCCAGAACAGGTGTATCACAGTTTCAGACACATAGACAATAGTTCACACATAAATCTGTCTTATATTTCAACAAATAATGCTTGGCAAGGTAATATCTATTAATTAGTATGTAAGACACTTCTCTCACTTCATTAGTAATTAAGTATTTGTCAGGGAGGTTCCGTATATGACCCAGTTGAGTCCATTAACAATATTAGACCAGCAGATGGGGCAGTAGTGATCTCAGTTTGAAACAGAGATCTGATGACATCATTTCTCTTTTTAGTTTTAACAGCCAAACACATTTGCTCCACTAACGTTAATTATTCTTCCAGCACGTCTTACTAGAATTAAGATACCAGAAGGAACAGCAACCATTACAACTAGAGGTGGGTGATGCTGGGAATTAGGGTATCGATCCGATACCAAGTAAATGGTACACTCTTCATTACACTGCTCACCCTATTTATTGTACATATGTATATATGAGACTCTTTGACTATTTTCTTTTGTTTTGTTTTGTTTTTTGCTTTATATCTTTTTTCTTTTTTTTTGCACTGACATGGGAGAAGCTCTCCAATTTCGCTGTACATTGATGTATAAGGACAATAAAGGGCATTCTGATTCTGAAATACAGGGCCAGTATTGCAGATGCAGATGCTAATGCTTTTTCATATCAAGCTTGATCTATCATGAAACTGCTGCCCTTTTAGTGTTTTTTGTGATTTTTGTTATTGGATTATTTTGTTAAAACCCAGGAGAGAATTTTGGCAAAATTTATAGGTGACAACAAAATAATTTATTATCACGATCAACAGTTTTGTGTAAATATTCCTTGGAGTTTAATTGTTCTGTTCATGTTTTTTTCTAGTCCAACTATTATATCTTTCAAAACTTGTGTAATTTTGTTTACACTGTGTGCCCTTTCCCATTGCTTTAACTCTATAAATGTCTCCATTGTGGGATAAATAAAGGATTATCTAAGGCTATTTTATCTGAAATAAAACCTTTCATCCTCTCTGGTGGACTGAGAGACTCTGATCTACCTGGATCCTCTCTGGTGGACTGAAAGACTCTGATCTACCTGGATCCTCTCTGGTGGACTCTGAAAGGCAGAGCTGCGTGTGTCAACGAGGGGGGGGGGGGGGGGGGTGCTGAGTGGGGAGGCCAGGCTGAGTCTACCTGCTGGCTTGTTTGGCAGGTGCTGCTGAGCCACGTGATGACGTAGGGGGAGGGGGGGGCAGCAACAGCTGTCACACACAGACTTCAATGAATTCACACTCAGTCAGTGCTGGTGGAGATACCGTGGTGGAGATAAAAAAAACAGCTTGAGTATCGATCTTTTTACACGAGCATCATTAGATATCAATACCAGCGTTGTTATTGATATAATCGATATTTTTGATCGATCCGCCCACCTCTAATTACAATGTAAAGTTTTTAGTGGTGACAGGAATAGCATCAGTTAGAGGGAATTCAGTGTAATTTAGCAAATTTCCATTATCATTGAGCAGTTAGGTAACTAAATTTATGTTATTATCAAACCATGACTTTAGAAATAAAGATTTATTTTTAATTTTGACGTGTTTTTGTTCCAAATATAGCGATTAAACCAGATCTGTGGAGGATTTTTTCAGGGCAGACCAAGTTCCTCAGTTTAGAGGGCTGATCCGGTTCTCTCCACTAGTCCTGGACCCACTGAAGTTGAAGGACCCCCACCACACTCTCCCTCCTCAGCGCTCCCCCGCTCCTCCCTGCTGGGTGGTATGATCCTCGGCTGTCCTCGCCTGATTGGTTGCCAGCTTCCACGTGACACTCAGTGACGTGTCCATCTGCCGTTGATCGTCCGGTCGTTTACGTGGAATAGAAACAAGAACAAGTTATCAAATCAATCAAATCAAATATACTTTATTGATCCCCCAAGGGGTAAATTCAAGTTTCAAGTGAAAGATAAAAGATCTCAACTATGGACCAGGACCAGGACCAGGACCAGGACCAGAACCAGGACTCTCTCCAGGCCACCAACTGGACGGAAGCGGGCTCCTCCTCTGCTGGTCTAAAGGTCCGTGTTCAGTTTTTGGTGTTCTGACCGGTTTATCTGAGCAGGTATCAACCAGTTTGAAGTGAAGCTCAGGGAACAGAACCACGTGACCTTTCTAATCTGGTTCTGAACAGCTGTAAAAGTGGCGGCAGCTTTTCTGCTTGTTGTTCCTGTCTGTCCTGCTGTTGGGTTGTGGTCTAAAGCCTCCACCGACTCCTCAGAACCGGTGGTCGCTAGTCTGTGTGGACTAGACCCGAGGACCAGCCCAGACCTCCTTAGTAGCGGCCTTTGTTTGGCCCTCTGTCCCGGAGGGAGACGCCGCCGGCGGGACAGAGCCGTGGTCAGACCCGAGGGACAAAGAGCCAAACTGGAGGAAGCTTCTGGAAGAAAACGGCACCAGAAACGGCTTTTAGAGGCTAAATGGAGGTGAAAGGAGCAGTTTTTCCTGACGTCTGTAGACAGAGAAAACAAGTTAGTAAAAAGCAGACCGATTCTCTGGTCCTTGAAGTTGTTGCGTTCAATGACTGAATGGAAAAAAGAAAGGTGCTGCAGAACTATCAGAAATCCAGAAATGGAGGAAACGCTCAACAACCACAACTAAAACACACAAGTAAGAAATGACAGGAATAAATAAGGTTAGGCTGGTGGCTGATAAAGAATTAGTTATTGAAATATGTTTGAAATTAATCATTAAAAATAAGAAAGTAAAACGTGGTCAGAATTAAAAACTATCTATTAATCCGTCTCCCTGCATCAGGACAATTTAATTAAAAATGAATGAAAACCAACATTCAGACCGAGTAATTGATGTTAACATGCTCTTATTAATTATTTCAACTATTTCTCTCCTTTAAAAGATTTATTTAAGACCATATTTAGTTAATTTGTTTGAGCCTCGCTTATTTTACAATCCAAAGATATGAAGTGTTTTATTATAAAAATATCCCAGTTTAAATAGCTGATCATTAGATATTAGTCATTTATTTTATTAAATGGTTGACCTTGTCAGTGATCTATGAGGGGAAGAAATAAAGCTGTAATAAATGAATCATTAATGGTAACTGAGGTAACTGGTTCAGTTCATGGTGATGTTGGTTTGGTTTTTCATAGTCTGGATGTCGTTTTTTTTCTCAAAGTTTAATGGTTATTTCAGTTTCATTGCTGCATAAATGATGCTAAATGCTGAATTTTATTGAAAAATGCGTAATAGAAAATACTGGCGGCCTGCTTTTTCTGAAGGATTTATTTGCTCGTCAGTTTTCCATCTTGTTAGACTGTTTTAGACTGTTTTGGACTGTTACATCTCGTTGTATGGAAAAAGAAAAAGTCGGAGCATATCGGTCAAAAATCCCTCTCATCCCTGATCCTAAAAAATCAGCACTAGAACCTGGATCTGTTGAACTCTAACGATAAAAGAACGTTAGTTACTAAATACATGTAGGCTCAGTTATAGCTGTGAAATGTTTAATTTCTAGTTTCAGTTCATTTAAAACCATCTGCTCACTTCAGAATCAGGTTTTATGTCCAGGTATGTGTGAACTAGTGCTGCAACTAACGATTATTTTTGTTGTCGACTAATCTATCGATTATTTCTTTGATTAATCACGACTATCTTCTTTATTTATAAACACCTATTTTAGACTTCTGTTTAACGTAACTTACTTAAAATCCTGTTGTATTCTGATAGCATGTTTTTGAACAAATATATAAACAATAATGACATAAAACATTTACCTGCAATATAGTTTATTTATTTTTCAATTATTTATTGCTTGTCCAGGCATCAGCTGTGAGGATAATCTTGTTCTTGTTTAATTTAAGAGTTGCCTTTATGTCACTGACAGCAGTCTCATACTTTTCTTCAATCAGTTTGGTAAAATGAGTTCTGGATGGCAAGGTGTAGCCTGGATGAAAGGTCTGGATCATCTGCTTGAAGCCATCATCTTCAACCACGGCTATTGGTCTCATGTCGGTTACAATCATGTTAAGGATGCTCTGTGTCAGGACTCCAGCCATTAGGGGGGTGCATGAACCTCTTCTCATGACAAACTCATCCACACGCCTCTGCTTAACACTACTAAAACAAAGAGAATAAAACAAGTTATATTACTTCACAATTCAAATTAAAATTTTTCAAAATTAAATACCTGAAACAAATCACAGATTTCTTAGTTGTGAAATATCTTAGTCTTAAATATTAAACTAATATGCTCCAAATCACACAGTTGATAAGCGCACGAGGTTTACAATTCAGTATAAAAGCTAGTAGGCCTAACGCTCGCTTAACAAGCTTCTCCCATGATTTCCCGACTGACTGATCTCCGACACACACATTGTATTTGCATCATAGGCTGGTGATTAATTAACAAACTAGCATGTTGTTTTAAAATATCTACGAAGTATCAAAGTTATTTGTGAACTCACCTTTCTGCGGCACATGTTACGGCTCTGGGGTGTCGGCGTTTCAGATGCTCATGCATCTCTGTCGTGCTTCCATGGTACGAAAGCTGGGCTTTGCATAGCTTGCACTTAACATGCTTTTTTTGGCTTGTTCTCGTTAAAATGTTCCCAAACTGTGGAAGTTTTGGGACAAAGTTTTTGGGCGTCGTCTTCGGTTCTTCCTGCCATACTGTGTGCATTCTTCTTCTGTGTTTTCGTCATAGGTTTGCTTGCGGGATGTAAACAGCGAGCGCTACTGCCCCCAGCACATCCTGAAATGCACTGCAGTTACAGATGAGCATGAGTCGCCGGCATTCAACAACAATAACACGACGAGTCGACGCTTAAGTTTTCATGTCGAGGAATTTTTGTTGTCGACGTAATCGATTACGTCGACTAATCGTTGCAGCCCTAGTGTGAACAAACACAAGGAGTTTTTCTCTGGTTCTGGACTCTGATTACAGTCCAGTAATTAATGAAGCTAAATTACAGACTGCTAGTTCTAACATTACCAGTAAATAAAGCTTGTGTATTTCCAGTTGACAGAGGTACCAGTGAGGAGCGTTAATGATGTGGATGTGTTCGTCACGGTGACAGTCTGTTCTGGTGGCTGCTGGTTTTAGGGTTTAGAGCTCTGTAGCACCTACCAGAGGAGAGAAGGTGAAAGAGGTCGTGTCCAGGGTGTGAGGGGTCTGCAGAGATGTTTCAGGACTCTGGTAGAGTATCAGTCCTGAATGGAGGTTTTTAACTGTATACCTAAGATCATTACATCAATACTATGAACAAAACCAAAAGCAGTTTTGACTCTTAAAATGAACAGATATTTATTTTTTCCAACAAAAAACTATTGCCATGTACTGTTGGCTTTCAAACATTTTCATAAAGCATTTTCATAAAGCCTTTTTATATCTCGCATCAACTTAAATATGGTTCATTACTGACTGATATAAAAATAAAGGCTCCTGATGTAAATACATGCATCAGAATTACTAACTGAAAGAATGCATTCCTAAATGACAATGAAAAATAATGCACAGTGCATAATATACAGTGATCCCTTATTTTTCGCGGTTAATGGGGACCAGGAGAGAAACTAAACTTTAAACCACAGAAATCATTCATTGCATTTTTTTATGACGGTATTGAATTATACGGAAGTATACGGTATTACCGTAATACCGCCCAAACCTACTGTGTTATTCATAATTAAATACAAATCATTATGCTACTACTACATGTCAGAATGCAGCACACAAATGTTAACTTTACCAAAGCTTAACTGTTTTTTTTTATAAATCTATAATGCAATGAGCAATAAAATTGTATTATAAAAAAATATATTTTGTTATCAACAAATAATTTTGATCAATATAACAAAATAGATAGAAAGGCTGGCAATGACATTTTTCTCACCTGCGGAGAGAGAAAGGTGGCAGCAATTGCAGGCTGTTACTCGAGGAAATTTCGTATGCACTATTCCATCTAGTGCATACATCTGTCTTCAGTTTGTGCCATTTGAGACCAAGCAGCTTTTGGTTCTCCTCTAGCAGGTGGAGTCTGGTGGTATTGCGGTGGAAAAATGTAGAGATCCGCCTGATCCTCGCCAGGAGCTTTGCCACAGCTGCCAGCTTGAGAGCTTTCTGTGAGGCCAAGTTAGCAGTGTGGGCATAGCATTTCAGGTGCAAGAAGTTCGCCTTCTGAGCAGCCACGACTATGTTGCTGCTGGCATTATCAGTTGCCAAAACCAAATCTTTATCTGAGGTCTGCCATTCTGCCGCTGCTTCTTCCAGCAGCTCGGCAACATTTGCCCCGGTGTGACTCTCACTTATCTCTCGGGTCTGAAGAACGTGACTCACCAACTTCCATCCGTTCTTGTCCGACGCGAGCACAAAATGCGCTGGTATAGTAACGAAGGATTTGGTGGCAACTGAGGTCCAGGCATCACATGTAAGTGCTATCTTGCTCGTCTTCTTCATGGACGCCAGCAAAGCTATGGCTTTTGTAATGCTCTTCGCCTTCTGCGAGTTCTTGGGAAGTTTGGAGACAGTCTCCAGGATGGTCCTCTGTGTGGCGGGCACGATCGGAGGATTCTTCTCCGTTTCGGGATGAAAGCATACAAGGTGCTGCCTCATGTTTGTGGTATTGTTGAGGTACTTTATTTTTGCTTTGCAGATCCTGCAAATTGCGTAAGTCTTGTCCGTTGTCTCGTTTGCTCCCTGATAAAATCCGAAGTATCGCCACACGGATGCAGTCAGCCCCGGTGGCGAGTGAATCTGCCGCTCTTTGGAGGCTGCTAACGTTGCCATTTTGCAAAGAAAGTGCTCTGTTTGTTGTGGTACCACTCAAACACACACGTTACGTGTTTTTTGTTCCGGTCTTGTGGCAAAGCATCAACGTGAATTTTATTTTATTTATTTTTTATTTTTTAACATCGACATTAATTAATCGATGCCAAATCATCTCGTGCCGCCACATGAATTGCACCCACCCCTAGTAATGAACCTTATTTAAGTTGATGTGAGATATCAAATGGGTTTGTTTGATAGCTTTACAAAAATGTTTGAGAGGCTTGCCAATAGTTTTTCTTTGGAAAAAATAAACATCTGTTCATTTAAAAAGTCAAAACTATTTTTGATTTTGTTCATAGTATTGATGTAATGATCTTAGGTATATGTGTGTGTTATCGGTTATCGGTATCAGCCTTTAGGAGCTGAAAGTTATTGGTTATCAGTATCGGTTTTAAAAAACAGTTATCGTGCATCCTTAAATGTAACATGATCACCTGTAGTCAGTGATGGCCAAGCGGGGTGTGTCATGAATCATGAGTCAAGTGTGTGTCTTGACCTCCTCTGAACCCCTGAAACTGACTCACTGAACCCCAGGGTTCGATCAAACCCAGGTTAAGAACCATTGCTCTACATGATTACAGGACCAACAACATGATGGGCTGATGGCAAAGCAGAGCTGATCCTTCCTGTCTTTTGCAAAAATAAGTGTCTCCTTTTCTTGGTGAGAACTTATCACTCTAGAGTTCTCTCCAGCTTACGTTTAGTACCACCCCTGGGAGGCCCATCCAGCAATGCGCTAGTCAGCCACCGGCAAAGGAAGACCGGTTCACGCGCCTCAGGCCAGTACCACAAGTGACCTGCGCACATCGGCGTAAAAGAGGCACGATACCGCCACCGGAAGACACTACGGCTCCACACACGTCTTAAAGGAGGACCGGTTGCGCTGAGAGCTTGCCGCCTGCACTTCCATGGAAGCCGAGCGAGAGGGCCAGGACGAAGCAGAGCCGCTCTTGCGACCACCCGCGGAGCGTAAACCAACAGCGGTTCTGCCGTACTCACAACAATCACCCTCTCTGGACTCTACAACTCCATCGATCGCTTCCGGAGCAATCCACGTAAAAGGCTTTTGTGTCTGGGCAAAGCTATTTACCTTAGTTAATGTTTTGTGATTGCCGTGTTTCTTCACCTCGATCTCTGAATAAACGGTCATGACAAGAGAGCGGACGCTTGCTCTGCCCTCTACCTCCTGTGCAGAGATCCTCGGAGCGATCACAACCTTGGTGGTTAGAAATCACGTCGTTTAGCCTTTCCTTTCTATCTCCTCACTAACAATCCTCGTCCGCCATCGGGTGGTGCGTGGTCGCGTGAATCAGCGGCCATCTTCGTGAGGAGCGGGACCACCACGTGAGTTTTTCCGCCATCATGGTCAGGGCTGGAGTACCGCGTGGCCCCGTCCGCCATCTTGTGACGCCCTATCGCGTGAGTCGGCAGCCATCTTGGTGCGGGACGAAAATACCCCGTGATCTTGTCCACCATCTTGGTGAGGGACGAGAACTCGTGATCGCGTCCGCCATCTTGGACATCCTTCTTACATTACCACACACACACATGCACACACACACACACATACCTATAGTTATATGTTTACATGCAGACATATGGACACTCTTTTCCCCTTTCAATGTTTGATTATGTTAGTTTAGTTATCCTTTAGTAGTAGATATCGGGGTCTCGATTCAAGTGTTTGTTCATTTTAATACTTGTGTTAATAAATCCTGATATATTCTAATGAGAGAAGTTGTTTGTGGTTATTTTACACAGTTTTGTAACATTTGCTGGTTGCAGAGGTCTGTGCTCGGACTCTCACCTTCTCTGTTGCTCTATAGCGCCACACCTGGTCACAGGCTGGCACGCATAGAACAACAGCCATTTTGAGACTGATTGTGCCGTTTAGTCTTTGTTTCCTGATTTATCAGGTGGTGCCCCATTTCAGTTTATTAACTTTGTTAATACCCTTCTGGTTATTAGCAGCTGTCTCCTCAAGACAGTTGGTAATAACCCTTTTATGACTAAACCAGCACGTTATACGCCTTATTGCACAACAGCGGGTTGCGGGTGGTCTGGCCACCCACAACCTGCTATCCTAAACCTGTGATCGCAAGATACAGAGTTTGCGGAAAGTGCAAAAGACACGCCCATTGCCACGGCTACAATGTGAGTAAGGGAGTCGGCATAGTGGGTAGCTGCTTTAGCAATTTGCGGGTAATGGCTAGTGGAGGTGTATGATTGGGGACCATGTCTGATAGAATTTGATTAAAACTGAAATAATTTCAACAGCTCAGCCGACACAATGAAGTCTTCTTCTCTGTTGTTACAGAAACATCGAGACAAAGGAAGAACCAAGAATCACCGTTGTGACCAATGTGACAAATTCCTCGCCTCTTCATCAAGTCTGAGGAGGCATAAGAGAACTCATCACAGTGGAAACAAACCACACAGATGTGACCAGTGTGGATCAACTTTTATTTGTCTTAGTCTACTAAAGTCACATCAGCGTATTCACAGTGGAATTAAACCATTCAAATGTAATCAGTGTGAGGCAGCTTTTACCCGATTGGGTAGTAAATGAACATCAACGTATTCACGGTGGAGATAAACCATACAGATGTGATCAGTGTGGAGCAGCTTTTACCCAGTCGGGTAATCTAAATCAACATAAACGTATTCACACTGGAGATAAACCATTCAGATGTGATCTCTGTGGGGCAGCGTTCACCAGATCTGATAATCTACAGATACATCAGCGTGTTCACACTGGAGTTAAACCATACAAATGTGATCAGTGTGGGTCAGCTTTTACCCACTCAAGTGCTCTAAAGACACACCAAAATATTCATAGTGGAGTTAAACCATACAAATGTGATCAGTGTGCAGCAGCTTTTACCGCATTAGGTCACCTTAGGACACACGAACGTATTCACACTGGAGAAAGGCCATACAAATGTGATCAGTGTGGGGCAGCTTTCACCGCATTAGGTCAACTTAGGACACACCAACGTATTCACACTGGAGATAAGCCATACAGATGTGATCAGTGTGGGGCAGCTTTCACCTCATCAACTGAACGTACGGCACATCGGCGTATTCACACTGGAGAGAGACCGTACAGGTGTGATCAGTGTGGGGCAGCTTTTAAACAGATAGGTGCTCTGAAGTCACACCAGCGTATTCACACTGGAGAGAGGCCTTACAAATGTGACCAGTGTGGATCAGCTTTCACCACATCAGGTCAACTTACGGCACACAGGCGTATTCACACTGGAGATAAACCATACAGGTGTGATCAGTGTGGGGCAGCTTTTGCTCAGTCAACTGTCCTAAAGACACACCAGCGTGTCCACACTGGAGAAAAGCCGTACAGGTGTGATCAGTGTGGTTCAGCTTTTGCCACATCAGGTAAACTGACGATGCACCAAAGAATTCACAGTGGTAGTAAATGATAAGTCTGTGATCAGTGTGCATCAATTTTCACTGCATGTTTTCAATCAAAAATGCACAAACATCATCTCGTGGAAAATTAGTTTGGTCTCTTGACTGGAGAAGGTTTTCTGAGATCATCAGATGTCAAAAAGCATCATCAGATTTCATGGAGGATGAAAAATATTAATCAGTAACGAGATTTGGAAAATCTGAACAACATCATCAAGGAGAAGAAAATTACAGAGAGTAAATAAATGTTGTGTTTGTGTATTTTCATATAAATTTAGCCTAATTTCGTTTCTGCTGGATGTTTCTTCAGTAACCAGGATGCAGGTGTGTTCATCAATGACTTTTTTCTTGTACCAGACTCTAGAACAGCCTTTCTCACAGCACACTGGGGTGTCGTCAAAAAAGATGACCTATTCTGACATTTCATATACAAAAAAAAACAGGACATATGCATTTTTAGTCGGAGCAATGCATTGTGGCTTTGGATTATATTTTACTCTGGGGTGTCACGAGATTTTATCCACTTTTGAAAGGTGTCGTGACTGAAAAAAGGTTGCGAAAAGCTGCTCTAGAGGACAGATCACAACTGCCCCCTAAAACTTAGACTGACTGAAGACAAAGTTGTCTCACATCCTTGTTTTTTTGACTCCTCCCCCTAAGTTAATTGACACAGTTGCCATGGCATCCACACTGACGACAAGACACCCCCTTAATAATCAATATCAATTCCATTTTGGATTGATTAATTTCAAAACAAGTTCTCAGAACCAGTGTCAGAACTGATGAATGTTTTCATCTTGAGACCGGGTCATTATTTTTCAGGTTTCTTTTTCATAAAGATTACTGTTGAGTCTGTGTAATTACTTTTATCATCATATAGTGTCTGTTTTTTTTCCCTCCTTGTTTTTCTCATTATTTTCCTTTTTCTTAATGAAGTGTATTAAGGGTGATTAACTTGCTATAAACCTGAACTTGTGCAGATCTTGAAAGAACAGTGTGAGTAGTAAAAACAGCCAAAAGTAACCTCACACCCATTTGCATTATGTTTTTCTCTTATATTGGGCCTGTTCTGATGTTGCACCGTCTGTTTCATGTTAATCAATTATGTGTGAAAATACAAAGCAAAGAAGAGTGTATGTTTGTACAAGTGTCTTGCATTTATACTGACCATTTGTACTGAATCCAACCTAGCTCAACCCCTGCTAAAAGGCCTAAATGTACAGGTTTCTGGAAAGCACTGCGTGTTTAAAAATGACTCATATTGAAAACCCAATGTGTCTCCCGTAAGAGAGGTAAATGAGACACCAATAGAATCATCCAAAGGACACCTAAAAAAAGAGAAAAAGGCCAATATTAGACATGCCCCTAAGCTGACCACTCCCATAAAGGAACAGGTATAAAATATGATGTACAAGTCAGAGAAATCAGTTGTTCTGCAGAATAACTCAGGCTTTAGGACTCTAGTCATGTGCTGAGGAATAAATCTGTCTGTCCTGACTGCATTCCTTATTTTTGCTGCTGCATGTCTCCTTTAAAGAAAACTTAAACACTTTGAAAGTTTTAAGAAAAGACTTTGACAACAAAGACGAAGGATGGAGACTCAAGCGAGGACCAGATACAGATGACAACTGACCCCTGACTGGGTCTACAGACCTGAAACTCCACCACCTCACTCAAATAGACTGAAGTTTTCTTGTTTGTATAAATTCATGGTAAATGTTAAATGTGCATTTCCTTTGGTCAAGTGGAATGATCTTAACTATGAAACCATGTTCATTTCTGTTCCCTTATATTAGTGGTGTCTGAGCTACATATAGGAAGTAAACAAAAGAACTGCAGAGCTACAGTGAACCAGCACTGCCATCTAGTGGTTGGTGTAATTACAGAGAGACGTAAACAATCATAGACCTGTATAAATACCAGAGATGGTGTCGGGCTGCGTGTAGCTAACATGCTTCGCTGCTAAGAAGAAGGAGGAAGCCTTTAGTCCACTCCCATTTAGAATTTTAACTTTATCTTCACTTTTGCATCTCTCATGATTTTATTATGCATTTATTGTATATTTTGATGTACTGCATGCCTTTAATAAAGTTCACAACTTAGAAGTGTTGTTTTTTTTTAAATGTTTTTCAAGGATAAGAATTTATGAAATAAGAATCTGAGCTCAGCTGAACACGATCAGTGAGATAAAGATATCATTCTGCTGTATTGTTAAACATTTTAATGATCCTTTTTTTTAGGAAGTATGGTTACATACTTAAGGTCAGGTACATGTCAGGTTTCCATGTTTTTTAAGATCAAGGTGCAGTACAATTTAATAAACTTTATTCTCTTAAATCTGAGACTGAATCAGCAACAACGATGTAGTCCTGTAACTGCATTAATGATGTCAATAACTGCAGAACCATCAAAGTCCAGTTAGATTCAATTTCTTTTTTTTAGAATATTTTATTTTTTCAGTTTTCAATTTCAAGCCATACATGACAACACGAAACCCCTTCCCCAACCCACCCACAAACTGGAAAGAGAGAGAGGGAGGAAAAGATAAATAGACATTTAAAATGAATAAATAAAGAAAATAATATTAGTAATAATGATATAAAATTAATCAATTTAAAGAAAAAAAACATGGTTGAGAAGCAAGGAAGACAACAGTATGCACTGACAACAAAGAGTGCAAAAAACTGCAACCCGTCCACCATAGAAGCTGGCAATGTGTCCATATATGCTAAATAGGGCTGCCACATCTCTGTAAAAGTATTGTAGTCATTCCTGAGTGTATATGTAATTTTTTCAAGTGGAACACAGCTATTCACTTCTGAAACCCATCTTCCTATAGAAAGTTGGGAGTCAGACTTCCACGTGATAGCAATGCACTTCCTGGCAACGCACAAGGCCAGTGAGAGGAACCTCTTTTGAGCTTTTCTTAAAGTAAAACAAGCTTCATAGAGACTAAATCTGATCCACATACAGCCTGACAAAATACAAACTAGCTGCTTTGTTTCTGATGGGCCAGATATGTGACATGTGACATGCCAGAAGTCTCCCCACAGCTGGACTGCTGTGTGGACCAGAACTGGTCCAGAAGAGACCCACATCTGGTCCAGATGAGACCCACATCTGTCTGCTGTCTGTCCTGCCATCACCTCCACTAGTCCTGGACACACTGAAGCTGAAGGACCCCCACCAGACTGGCCCTCCTCAGCGCTCCCCCGCTCCTCCCTGCTGGGTGGTATGATCCTCGGCTGTAAACGCCTGATTGGTTGGCAGCATCCACGTGACACTCAGTGACGCATACGTCTGGCGTTGATGTTTCAATTCAATTAAAAATATAGTCTAAATTTCCGAAGGGACGCTGGTAGCAGCGGACAGGATCTAAGAGTCTCGCAGGTAGACTGGAGAAGGTTCCAGGTGTGTTCAGGGAGGGTCTGCCTTATGTTCCTGTAGAAACAAGAGCAAGGTAGTGGACTGAGGAGGAAATTATGGACCAGGACCGGGACCAGAACCAGGACCGGGACCAGGACCAGGACCAGGCCTCTCTCCAGGCCACCAACTGGACCGAAGCGGGCTCCTCCTCTGCTGGTCTAAAGGTCCGTGTTCAGGTTTTGGTGTTCTGATAGGTTTATGTGAGCAGGTATCAACCAGTTTGAACACAACCACGTGACCTTTCTAATCTGGTTCTGAACAGCTGTAAAAGTGGCGGCAGCTTTTCTGCTTGTTGTTCCTGTCTGTCCTGCTGTTGGGTTGTGGTCTCCAAAGACCAGCTGCTGATGGCTCCACTGGCTCAGCTGTTGGGGAGGTTGCCATGACGACCAGGGCATCAGCAGCAGTTCAGTAGCGTAAACCCAGATGATGCTGTAAACTGGTTTCTGCTTGAAGCTTATTCTCAACCACGTGAAGCTCTTGAAGTTTCTCATCACACAGATGGGTAGATGAATAAGACATGTCCTCAACACTGGACTGTAACTGTCCCTGAGCGTTTTAATATCTGAAGGCAGCTCCAGACATGAACCTGGAACATTTAAAAGCCTCCAGAAGCAATAGAACTTAACAGTTCTGATCCAAACATAATCTACTGACCGTGTCAAGAACCTGTGGTTAGTTTGATGTGACAGTCACGTTGCATCGTTTGAGTGGATTTAACAGCGACGTCAGTCCAAACTCTTCTCAGGTGACTGAACATTCACTTCTTCTAGAACAGATGAAGCGTCTGACCAGGACATAAAGTCTTATGAAAACATCTTTTTCATGATACAATCTTGTGTCTCCTGTAGGGATGCACGATAACTGTTTTTTAAAAACTGATACCGATAACCGATAACTTTCAGCTCCTAAAGACCGATACTGATACCGATAACACACACATATACCTAAGATAATTACATCAATACTATGAACAAAACCAAAAACCGTTTTGACTCTTTAAATGAACAGATTTATTTTTTTCCAATGAAAAACTATTGGCAAGCCTCTCAAACATTTTCATAAAGCTATCAAACAAACCTATTTGATATCTCACATCAACTTAAATAAGGTTCATTACTGACTGATATATATATATATATAAAAAAAAAGCTCCTTGAACTGATGGAAATACATGCATCAAAATTAAAAACTGAAAAAGTTCATTCCTCAATGACAATAAAAAATAATGCACAGGTAATAATGTACTGACACAAGTTAGACTTGTCTGTGTGAATAAACTGAAAAAGTGCACTCCATAGTAACAAAGAAATGACGTTTAAAGGATTTTGGCTTGTGGTTCCATTCAAATGAATGTCTTTAATTAAAGTAAATGAGGTTCCGTAGTTTTGTTTTTTGTTTTTTTTTTTAAATCTCTTGGAAGCTTTAGATGAGAGAGATGATGGAGAGGAGAGGGGAGGAGAGACTTGCTGCTGGCTTGCTGACGTTAGCTCACATTAGCACGATTTCAAAACTCCATGGAAGCGATGGTTATGTTTCAGGTGGCTGGTCGGGTTTGACGTATTAAAGCTTGTACTATTTTTTCCTCCTTCACTTGGAGCATTTGTCACAAATAACCAGCGAACTATCTTCTCCTGAAACTTTAACAAAGTTCCATGCAGTTGCCTCCATGTTTTTGTTTTTGGTTTTTTTTATCAGCACACTGTACTGCAATGATGCATTCAAGGTGTAACGTAAATTCCTCTGTTCCCCCATTTTCTAGTTGTTCTTTCGGCCTTATCTATTTTTTCTATTTTGTATGTGTAAAATGTGGGAAAATACTGCGAATATCAATTAAAATCAGCAACTACCAAAATGATGACCGACTTGACAAGTTGTTTTCTGGCATGAGGGGGTATTCTTGATTTTCCTTACTGAGAAATCGTTTTTCTGATTATGCCAACGTCACTTGAACATAACATTCACTGCCGGTCATTCAAGGGTCAGAGGGAGCGAAGCACTGCTGTTGACAAAAATATACATGTTATCGGGTCTATTTGTCATGATATCGAAGTTATCAAGATGACGTCATAATTTGCTGTTATCGGCCCGATAGTTATCGGGTCCATAATTATCGTGCATCCCAAGTCTCCTGACTCTTTCTCCTGACTTGGACACAGTCCTCATCGGTGTCCCATGGTCCACCAGACTCCTCAACACTAATGTGCTTCCACCAGTAGGGTTCTGGGTAGTTTCTCAGGGTCGGGGCATCGACTCGTGTCTCTGTTACCAGGAACAGGTTCACTAAAAAGGTTCTCAGGAGCATTTCCAGGGCTGAAGACGTTGCTGTGGTGGGTCAGGAACCCTGATAGACTTCTGGATGGGGGGCGGTGGTGCTGAGGACACACTGTGGACAGGAGGTAGGGTCATTCAGCCGTCTGACGTCACCTTGGTCTACCAGTCGACTGGTCTACAGAAGCATCGCAGCTGCTCTGATGGTCATCTCATTTCAGGTTAATTTCCTTCTTTTATTTCTTTGTTGTTGCTGATGGCGTCACCTTTTTTTTCATTGGCAGTTGACAAACAGGAACTAGGTGGTCTGCAGTGGTAGTTCATCTGTCACCGTCAGAGGAGATGGGATGGCCTGGAGGACTGAGGAGGTCGGTCCTGTAAAGCTCCAGCCTCCTGGTGTTACCTGAGCCCCGGTGTTAGTGGTGTTATTTGGTGTTACTGGTGTTATCTGAACCCTGGTGTTACGTGAACCCTGGTGTTACTTGAGCCCTAGTGTTACTGGTGCTTTCTGGTGTTACCTGAGCCCCAGTGTTACCTGGTGTTAGTGGTGTTACCTGAGCCCTGGTGTTACTGGTATTACTTGAACCCTGGTGTTACCTGAGCCCCAGTGTTACTGGTGTTACCTGAGCCCTTGTGTTAGTGGTGTTGCCTGGTGTTACCTGAGCCCTGGGGTTACCTGAGCCCTGGTGTTAGTGGTGTTGCCTGGTGTTACCTGAGCCCTGGGGTTACCTGAACCCTGGTGTTACTGGTGTTACCTGGTGTTAGTGGTGTTACCTGAGCCCTGGTGTTTGTGGTGTTACCTGATCCCCGGTGTTACCTGGTGTTACCTCGTGGTAGTGGTGTTACCTGAGCCCCGGTGTTAGTGGTACCTGAGCCCCAGTGTTACCTGAACCCCGGACTTACCTGAGCCCCGGTGTTACTGGTGTTACCTGAGCCCTGGAGTTACTTGGTGTTACCTGAGCCCTGGTGTTGGTGGTGTTACCTGAGCCCCGGTGTTACTGATGTTACCTGAACCCTGGTGTTACCTGAGCCCTGGTGTTGGTGGTGTTACCTGGTGTTACCTGAGCCCCGGTGTTACTGATGTTGCCTGAACCCTGGTGTTACCTTAACCCTGGTGTTACCTGAGCCTTGGTGCTAGTGGTGTTACCTGAGCCCTGGTGTTACATGAACCCTGGTGTCACTGGTGGTACCTGGTGTTACCTGAGCCCTGGTGTTACTGGTGTTACCTGGTGTTATCTGAGGCCCGATGGTACCTGGTGTTACCTGAACCCTTGTGTTAGTGGTGTTACTTGATCTCCATTGTTACTTGAACCCCGGTATTAGTGGTGTTCCTTGAGCCCCGGTGTTACCTGGTGTTACTTTGTGTTACCTGAGCCCCAGTCTTAGTGGTGTTACCTGAGCCCCAGTGTTACCTGGTGTTACCTGAGCCCTGGTGTTACCTGGAGTTACTTGAGGCCCAGTGCTAGGCCCAGGGCCTGGTGTTAGTGGTGTTACAGGAGCCCCCGTCTTAGTGGTGTTACCTGAGCCCTGGTGTAACTGGTGTTATCTGAACCCTGGTGTTACCTGAGCCCTGGTGTTACCTAGAGTTACTTGAGGTCCGGTGTTACTGGTGTTACCTGAACCCTGGTGTTACCTGAGCCCTGGTGTTGCCCGGTGTTAGTGGTGTTACAGGAGCCCCAGTCTTAGTGGTGTTTCCTGAGCCCCTGTTTTAGTGGTGTTACCTGAACCCTGGTGTTATCTGAGCCCTGGTGTTAGTGGTGTTACCTGGTGTTGCTGGTGTTACCTGATCCCCAGTGTTACTGGTGTTACCTGAGCCTTGGTGTTAGTGGTGTTACCTGAGCCCTAGTGTTACCTGAGACTTGGTGTTACCTGAGCCCTGGTGTTACCTGGTGTTGGTGGTGTTACCTGAGCCCTGGCGTTAGTGGTGTTACCTGATCCCTGATGTTACTTGTGCTACGTGTTGTTAGTGGTGTTACCTGGGTCCGGGTGTTAGTAGTGTTACCTGAGCCCTGGTGTTAGTGGTGTTACCTGTACCCCGGTGTTACCTGGTGTTACCTGAGCTCCGGTGTTACTGGTGTTACCTGAACCCTGGTGTTACCTGAGCCCCGGTGTTAATGGTGTTACTTGAACCCTGGTGTTACCTTGGTGTTACTGGTGTTTTCTGGTGTTACTGGTGTTACCTGAGCCCCGACATAGTGGTGTTACCTGGTGTTGCTGGTGTTACCTTAACCCTGGTGTTACCTGGTGTCACTGGTGTTACCTTAACCCTGGTGTTACTGGTGTTACCTGAGTCCCGGTGTTGCCTGAGCCCCGGTGTTACCTTGTGTTACTGGTGTTACCTGAGCCCTGGTGTTAATTTAGCCCTGGTGTTACCTGAGCCCTGGTTTTACCTAGTGTTACTGGTGTTACCTGAGCCCTGATGTTACTTGAGCCCTGGTGTTGGTGGTGTTACCTGAGCCCCGGTATTACCTGATGTTACCTGAGCATTGGTGTTACCTGAGCCCCGGTGTTACCTGGTGTTACCTGAGCCTTGGTGTTACCTCAGTCCTGGTGTTACCTGGTGTTGGTGGTGTTACCTGAATCCTGGTGTTAGTGGTGTTACCTGAATCCTGATGTTACTGGTGTTACCAGTTGTTACCTGAACCCCGGTGTTAGTTGTGTTACCTGAGCCCTGGTGTTAGTGGTCGTACCTGAGCCCCAGTGTTACCTGGTGTTACCTGAGCCCCGGTGTAACCTGGTGTTACCTGAGCCCTGGTGTTACCTGGTGTTGGTGGTGTTACCTGAGCCCCGGTGTTACAGATGTTACCTGAACCCTGGTGGTACCTGAGCCCCGGTTTTACCTGGTGTTACCTGAGCCCAGGTGTTACCTGGTGTTACCTGGTGTTACCTGAGCCCAGGTGTTACCTGGTGTTTCTGGTGTTACCTGAACCCTGGTGTTACTTGAGGCCCAGTGTTACCGGTGTTACCTGAACCCTGGTGGTACCTGAGCCCCGGTTTTACCTGGTGTTGGTGGTGTTACCTAGTGTTACCTGAGCCCAGGTGTTACCTGGTGTTTCTGGTGTTACCTGATCCCTGGTGTTACTTGAGGCCCAGTGTTACCGGTGTTACCTGAACCCTGGTGTTAGTGGTGTTGCCTGAGCCCTGGTGTTGGTCATGTTACCTGGTGTTACTGATGTTACCTGAGCCCCAGTATTAGTGGTGTTACCTGAGCCCCTGTGTTAGTGGTGTTACCTGATGTTACTGGTGTTACCTCAGCCCCGGGGTTATAGGGCATAATATGTTGTGTTAATGTTTGGTGAAAATAAAATAATTAATTGTTGGTCTAATTTTGCTGTTTGACTTCTGTGGCCATGTTTTGTTGTACAGTCATGGCCAAAAGTTTTGAGAATGACACAAATATTACATTTTCACAAAGTCTGCTGCTTCAGAGTTTTTATATGTTTTTGTTTGTTTCTATGTTATAGTGAAATACAATTAGAAGCATTTCATCAGTTTCAAAAGCTTTTATTGAGAATTACACATAATTCATGCAATAAGTCAATATTTGCAGTAGGGATCGACCGATTATCGGCCGGACCGATTATCGGCGCCGATATTTGGCATTTTTACGTATATCGGCATCGGCCTTTTTTAAATCCAACGGGCCCATTTAAAACTAAATTATTTTGGCTCGGATGCAGCTGCGCTTCTCTGTCTCCAGCACTGCCCCGCTCACAGCGCCATCTTGATTGCGCAATCCAAGCACATAGACACAAAGCCAATCAGAAGCTGAAACTGTTTGCAAGGTCCTCAAACACGGCGGAGAGATAAATCTTCTCGTGTGGAGAAGCTCCAGTGTGGACGAATGTGTCAAAGGTACGTTGGAAACTCCTGAAATTGTAATAAACATCCCAGTCCTCTGCATGTCACAACTACTAGTAACGTTACTATGAGCAGAATACCGTAAAAATGTAATAAACATCAGCGGCAGCTCTGCTGGCTCTAGTAGCTCCCGACGCGTCTGAATGATTTGAGACAAAGCTGCTGAAAAAAATCGATATGAGAACAGTCCGTTATAGTCGAAGCGTATGTGTGTGAGAAAAAAACTCAAACTAAATTCAGTCTAGTTTTATTGCATGAAAGCGTGACGAGGATAGAGAATAGTGTGTTACCACGGGAGTAACTGCAGAGCAGCAAAGCAACGTCCGTCTGACAGAAAACAGTCGGACAATAATAACTGCTGAACTACCGAGTTATTTAACTTTATCTCTTTGTGTTGATTGAGAGATCCCAAAAATGTTAGGTGAAGTTGTCTTTGATAGTTTATTTTAGAGGCAGACCGCAAACTTTTTAGCACCCCCTCGAAGTGCTGCAGTCGTCTCTCAGACCGCCAGATATGATGTAACTGTTTTCGCACAACAATCAGTTCTTGAAGTGGAATTTTTTCAGTTACACTTATTCATATTTTGTTTGCATGTCTCTGCCTATGTGTGCCTGTGTGAGGCGGGGGGTGGGGGGACTGAAGTAAATAATTGAAACTGAAGTAAATCGCGAATAACTGTGTAGTATTGTATATGATGGTAGTCTGCAGGACGGCTGTGGCGGTCTGAGGAACAAGTGACTAGAACTCCTATGTATTTTATTTTAATATGTTAAAGACTTCAGAAAATATAAAACATACATATTTAGGAAAAGTAATGTAATGGCAGACCTGTAAATTTTGTTTGGAGAAAGTTATTCACATAATAACATCCCTAACCATCTGTGAGACTGCTTCGGTGGTTCTAGTGTTAAAATATAACATTTAATAAAAAATTGATGAATATCGGCTCAAAATATCGGCTATCGGCCTTCCTGACTACTAATGATCGGTATCGGTATCGGCCCTGAAAAAACCATATCGGTTGATCACTAATTTGCAGTGCTGAACCTTCTTTTTCAAGACCTCTGCAATTCTCCCTGGCATGCTGTTAATCAACTTCTGGTTCTTTTGAGCTCCCGTCAGAATCTGGCATCTTGTTTTGTTTAGATTTTTTTTTTTCCTTCCTCTTCCTCTCTTTCATAACTTCCTCTTTGCGCTCCAGCCAGCCACTCGGAAACAATTCATATTGATGCGATAACCATATATCTGTGTGTGTGTGTGTGTGTATATATAAATAAATATATATATATATAAATATAAATTTTTTTTTTTTTTTTGCCTTCTATATGTCTGTGTCTCAATAAATGTTCTTAGAACCATTTTGAAATCTGTTTGATGTAAATCAGCCAATCCAGCCAAAAAGAACTTACATTCAGATCAGAGATTGATAAAATTACAGTTTTTCTCCTTTCTCTAAAACCAAGAAAAAAAAGGAGGTGCTGCCCCCATCTTTTTATTAATTATTAATAATTAAGAGGTGAATCGCTACAATTAAGTTAGAACAACATAAATAATTCAGTCTGTAAAAACTAATTCTGGACTTAAACTAAACTTTCTAACCCCTTTGTTCCAGTCAGTCTCTGGTTCCTCCATTTATCATCAGATCTGCTCCATGTGTTCACTGATGCTCCATTATCACTGATTACTGAGCTGCAGCTCCATCTAGTGGCGCAGATGTGAAACTACAATAGAAAAGTCTGGACCTCGATTATAAGAAGACCCCCATTTTAGAGAATATGACTTCTAGAATAAAATATCGTCCTATATTCGGGCCAATACAGTGCTGCTATAGGCCTACGCTGCAGGGGGACACCAACATGATCTGCTGAGTGGTGTCTCCACTGATCTTCTTCCTTTTCTTCGCTTCCTCCTCCCTTCCTCCTCCTCCAGCTCATTCCTGAGTTAATTAGGAGCACCTCGTTACTGTAACTGTGCTCCATTTTCTTTCCTGTAGTTTGTTGTGCTGTTTTCCCTCCTTTTTTCTCTTTTCCCTCTGTGTGTTTGCAGGCCAGAGTTTCCTGAGTTTCATGCTGACTTGTAGTTCCCTCCTCTGTCCATCCCAGCGTTTACCTCCACCTGTGTGCGTAGATGTGTTCAGGGTGACGGTTGCCGTGGTGATCGGTGACCTAGTCCTCTGACCATCTCACCTCAGTGCTGCTACCTGCATCTGTTTATGTAGTCATTTCGTTGAGTCATTTGTGTCTCTCCTCTCTCTGTCCTGTCTCTCCCCTCTTTTCTTTCTTTATCCAGCTGGTCTTCATCAGGAAGGTCCCTTCATATGAGCCAGGTCCTGCTCAAGGTTTCTTCCTCTTAAAGTGGAGTTTTTCCTTGCCACTGTTTGGCTCAAGGGTTTTGTTCTCCCGCTGTGGGAGTCTTTTACTTGCCATTATCCTTGATTAGGAGTTAATTTTATAATTTTAGTTAGACATTGTAACAGACGCTATACAAATAAAATTGAATTGAATGACTCCTCAGAATTGTATTAAAACTAAAATAATTTTGAACAGCTCAGCCAACAACAGTCTTTCTCTTTGTCGTTACAGAAACATAAAGGCAAAGAGAAACCCAAAAGTTACCACGGTGGGCAATGTGGCAAAGCCCTCACCACCTCATCAGGTCTGAAGATGCAACAGAAAATTAAGATAGAAGATAAACCATACAGCTGCGATCAGTCTGGGGCTCCTTTTACCACATCAAGTCTTCCAAAGACGCATCAATGCATTCACACTGGAGATGAACCATATAAACATGATCTGTGTGGAGTGGCTTTTACCAGATATGAGGATCTCAAGGCACACCAACGTATTCACACTGGAGATAAACTGTACAGATGTGATAATTGTGGAGCGGGTTTTACCCAAAAAGTTCATCTAAAGAGACACCACCGTATTCACACAGGAGATAAACCGTACAGATGTGATCAGTGTAGGGCAGCTTTTACCCAGAAATGTTGTCTAAAGAAACATCAACGTATTCACACGGGAGATAAACCGTACAGATGTGATCAGTGTGGGGCATCTTTTACCCAAAAAGGTCATCTAAGTATACATCAACGTATTCACTCTGGAGATAAACCGTACAGATGTGATCAGTGTGAAGCGGGTTTTTCCTCATCAGGTCATCTAAAGTCACACCAACGTATTCACACTGGTGATAGACCATACAGATGTGATCACTGTGGTGTAGCTTTTACCCAAAAAGGACATTTAAAGATACACCAACGTAGTCACACTGGTGATAAACCATACAGATGCAATCAGTGTGGGGCAGCTTTTACCACATCGAGTCATCTAAGGGCGCACCAACGTATTCACACTGGAGATAGGCCATACAGATGTGATCAGTGTGGGGCAGCTTTCACCACTTCGAGTCATCTAAAGGCACACCAACGTATTCACACTGGAGATAAACCATACAGATGTGATCAGTGTGGGGCAGCTTTTACACAACTGGGTCATCTAAAGGCGCACCAACGTATTCATAGTGGAGATAAACCATACGAATGTGATCAATGTGGGGCAGCTTTTACCAGATCTGACCGTCTAAAGACACACCAATGTACTCACACTGGAGAGAAACCATACAGATGTGATCTGTGTGGGGCAACTTTTACTACATCAAGTCATCTAAAGACACACCAACGTATTCACACTGGAGATAAACCGTACAGATGTGATCAGTGTGGATCAGCTTTTACCCAGTTGGGTCATCTAAACCAACATAAACGTATTCACACTGGAGAGAAACCATACAGATGTTGTCAGTGTTGGGCGGCTTTTACTACTTTGGGCCATCTAAATCAGCACCAGCGTAGTCACACTGGAGATAAACCGTACAGATGTGATCAGTGTGAGGCGGCTTTTACCAGGTCTGATAGTCTAAAGAAACACCAACGTAGTCACACTGAAGTTAAACCATACAGATATGATTAGTCTGGGGTGGCTTTAATCTCATCAAGTAAACAGAAAATACACCAAAATATTTACAATTGAGATAAAAAAAAAACCTGTTATCAGTGTGGGTCAATTTTCACTACATTTGTCAAATTATAAAAGGCACGAATTTTATCACATTGAAAGTAAATGGTTCTTAGGAAAATTTTCTGGGACTATTAGATGTCAAACAGTATCAAGAGACTCAAAAAGATGAGCATTCAGCTTTGACCTGATTTGGAAAATTTGGCTAAACAAAAACAAAACTAGAAAAGCACTCAGAGCGCAGACCTCCGCCAAGTGCAACAATTCCCCCATATAGTGTTTACAGATTGCAATAAAATCCGTGTTCTGGATCAGCCTTTGAAATTTGATAGAGGTTCCCATTGTCAATCCCTGAATTAAATTTTGTGCGTTTTGGGCAAAAATTAACGGAGATATTGAAAAACAAAATTTTCGGCCCCATTGATAGCAATGTTATCCATAAATTTGAAAGTGATCCAGGATCCAGGATTTCTTCCGGATCACAGCCAAAATTAAATCAGTTCTTCCTTTTCACATTTCTGACAACTCTTGAAAATTTCATCAAAATCCATCCAGAACCTTTGGAGTTATCTTGAAAACATACAAACAGACAGACAGACAGATAAACGCCGGCAAAAACATAACCTCCTTGGTGGAGGGAATAAGGGAAGACATGTTCACTGAGAGAAAACACCAAAATATTGTTAATGTGTGTTTATATTTTCACATGAATGTATCCAAACCAGGGTCTGGTGTCGGTCTGGAAAACTTCTACTTGAAATTTTTGTGACCTTAGTGAAGTTTCTTTTGCAACCAGAACGCAGGTGCGTGAATGAAAAGAACCTGTTTTTTTTTGTCCTGCAGATGGATGCTAAAACTAAGACTGTGGCATCAAGGAAGACAACCTGTGTCTCCCATCCCTGTTTTTCTTCGTCCCTCTTGTGATCTCACTGCCACAGTTGCCATGGCATCCACACTGATGAGGAGACAAACCTTTGTGAATAATCAATTTGGGATTTATTGATTACAAAACAATGTTGGTTCTAAATTGTCAGAACCAAATTCATAACTTGTTTTTATCTTGAGACCATTATAAGTTGCTCATTGTCGTTCAATTTTCTGTTTCATAAAGGTTACTGTTGAGTCTGTGTAATTACTTTTATCCTCAAATAGACTGAAGTTTTCTTGTTTGTATAAATTCATTCAAATGTTAAATGTGCATTTCCTGTGGTCAAGTAAGGATCATTTGTGAGTTTCTGGTGTTTATTTGATCACTGGTAGCTGATTTTTTCTTTGCTCTTGTTTGGCCAACACACAGAGCTCTCCACAGACAAAACTAAACTGAACACCTTCTGGGAGAGGACATTGTCCCAGAAGAAAACGTTCTCTTGTTCCAGGAGACTTTTCAACTTTTGTCCTCCTCAGCTCTTGTTGCCTGCAAGTATTACTGGTGTTTTTTGAACAATTTTATAAGTTCCTTTTTGCTCATTAAGAAATGTACATTATTTTTCTTTTTGTAGAAACACTCGGTTTTGTAACATTTTTTCCAGTGTCTTGGTTTCGTGATCCTTGTTTTGGAAGGCGAGTACATTTTTGTTCTTAATCTTGCTGTCAGTCAGAGCATTATTATTTGGCATAAGCTGTGCACCAAACCCAAAATCCTGTGCTGAATCAGCCTTTTCCAGTTTGCAAGGGAAGATTTTCTCCTCAAGCCTCCGTCCTGGTACTCCAGGACTCTTCTCCTGCCTCGGGCTACAACCAGTCTGCCCCAGAGGATCCTGGGATGACACCTTGACTCTGACAGGTCTCCAAACCGGACCCTCAACAGCAGGACCAGAACCTGCTGGTGCCGCTGAGCTGTCATGTGCAAGTGATTATGGGTTGGTGTTGGTGTCAAATTTAGCAAGAATTATCTCAGAACAGGCTGATCTATTTAGTTTGTCAAATTCAAAATTATCATCTGACAGACTTTTATTGAAGGCTTCACCTCAGAATATCAGCAGACTTTATTTTCTCCAGGGTCTTTAGTTATTTTATTAGGTTATTTTAGGGTCTTTTTTCAGTTTTGTATATCTCATTAATTCTGTGATTTTAATAAAGTTCACACCTGGGACATGTTTTTGTGTGGTTTTCCAGGATAGTTGGCTCCCTTCAGGTAGAGTCTACCTGAGCACTGCGTTTCCATGCACAACCACTAAGGAAAGTAGAAGTACAGAGAACGTTGGGATGCTTTCACAAGTTTTAATGGAGTAAAAATGAAAAGTATGTTCCAGTACCTTTGTGTCCATGTTTGTGTGATTCCATGTGTGCATGGAGAAAAAGACTTATTTGAATGTTTTAACTTTTTTGGTTAAAACTGCCCTTTAAATGACAATGGACGGTCAGTAAAATCCTGCCCAGAACCAATCAGGTCAGATTTTTCCATTATTCCAGTCGGAACCAATCAGAGGTCGGATCGTTCCATTATTCCAGTCAGAACCGATCAGAGGTCAGATTGTTCCATTATTCCAGTCGGAACCAATCAGAGGTCAGATTGTTCCATTATTCCAGTCATACCAACATTTCTTCATTCATGTGTACTTGGAGTGCTTGGAGGTTCATTGCTAAGCGAGACCTGAAGCAGGACCTAGTGTTGTCCATGCCAGGGACGAAGCAGACGAGTGTACGTTCACATTTCCTACCTGCATTTACTAGTGGATTTAATTTGGTGAGTCATGGTTTCAATCATTTTCATATTTTGCGGTAAAACAAAGTTACTGGCGATCGCTACAGCTAACGTTGAACACTGTCAGAGCTAGCCAAAACTCTGGTGAAAAACAGCTCCCGTTAGCTAGAAGTTCACGTCAAGCTTGTGTAGTTAAATGGTAACATAAAAGAAGAAACTCAGGCTTCTTTCTAATATCTCTGTAGTTGGTGACTCCATGTCAGGGATGTGTGAGGATGATATTCACTGAGGGCTAAGAAGGCTGAAGGTGAAGTTGGAAACTAGAGTCACTTGATACCCGCACTTGAAGCCTTTTGTGACAAAATAAAAATATGTGAACCCTGGTCTTTTTTTACACTCCTTTTAGCCGCTGATGTTATTTATTGATTCATTAAAACGTAATGGTTTTGAGCCATCTGTGTTTCCTGTTCTGGTTCCATCCATTGACCAGACGGGGGTCAATATTTTTTCAGCGCAACATTAGCGTGAGAAAAGACAACAGGGAAGAGCTGGTCACGAAAGGCTTCAGTGTGTTTAGACTAAAGCTACTAAACTGTTGCTGTTATGTAGCTGTTATCTTAGTTGCTGCTGTAGCTTTTGTCACTGTTAGTTTCTCTCTTCTCCTGGATCGTTCACCAGCGTTGCCGTGGGTTTAACTGTCACTGCAACAGTGAGAAGTAAACTGTCAATAATCCAACTCTGCATCCCAGTAGGCTGTTTTTACTCACATCCATCCAAGTTCAAATCTTTTTATCTCTGAATCCGCCCACATCACATCTCTTGTCCTCTCCTCACCTGACCAGACCTGCTGAGAGTAGCTAGTAGCGATGTGTGTGAATGTAGCAGTTACTTCTGGCCATTACACAGTAATAAAAGAGTGATGTACCACTGTACCAATGCAAACATGATCCTTGAAGAATGAGTGTTCAGGGAAGAGGACGCTGCAGCTGTTAAAAAGCTGGATGCAGCCATAAAATGCAGCTGGAAGTGGGCGTGGCTTCAGCTGGAGGGCAAGGTTTCAGTGAAGGGACCAGAGGTGTCCTTTCACCCTGGAGATTTCTTTAACACATTGATAGAGGGACTGGCCAGGTGTGTCCTCTGATACAAGCAGTGTTGTACCTGAACGCGTTCATTGAACAAAAGTTCACCAGCTAGTTCATATTTTGCGCAAACGTGAACTGAGCGCGCTCTCTTTCTCCTTCACTAGCATGGGTTGTGAAGAGTTCATTTGGGTAGTTGTGAACGACGCTCTTTCAAAGTTCAAGCACGATCAAAACCGTTCCAGGTTTCCAGCGAACCCCACAAACAAGCCTGATATGTATCTGAGGAAATCAATCAAACATGGCAACATGGCTGTTGCTGCTGTCACGCTAACAATTATGTCATCAAACGTTTAAAACAAGCAGGAAGATGAAAGCTGCAGTCGTCCAGAGCTGGAGGAACACCACGACTCCCGGGGGGATTGAAATGTTTAAATGGGGGGATGAAATTATTTGCACCTTAAGGACCTGTTTTTTTTATTTTATATTAAAGACCATTTGGCAGCAAGTTTTTCCTCATATTTTATTCTACTATAGAGAGAAGCTGAAAGGGAAATTACAGTTTTACATGGGCTGTCCCTTCAATGCTAATGTGAACCCTGGTTGGTTAAGGATTCCAAATTGGAACAATAGTTTTCGACAGTTAAAATGGATAAAATAATTGCCGTTTGTGGTGGTGTAGTATATGGGCAGTGGTAATCATTTTGACAAATAATTGCTCGCAGCAACATTAAAAAAGAATAAGAAAAAATTACTTAAAATGAACAATTTAGTTCATATTTTGAAATGGTGAACTGAACTAGTTCATTTTAATTTCTATGAACTCTGAACTGAACTAGTTCATAAAGAAAGTTGAACTTGCCCAACACTGAATACAAGGACATTAATGATGCTAATAAGGCCAGGATGTGAAGTCTTTATCTTTTTCTCTTTAAAGGAGCCGTTTGTAAGATTATGGCCAAAACTGGTACTGCAGTCACTTTCAAATTACTGTTGAGCGGCGTGTACCCTCCCCGACCAGAGGTTGCCAGGTCGGCTGCAGAATGCAGCAGGAACGTAGGCTGCCATGGCAAGCGACGAGTCCTACACAGTAAGTTTATTTTCTGTTAATTATATTTAATGCTTTATGAAAGATCTTTTCTTTCTTTGATCTTTCATAACTAGAGGAAATATTTTCCCGTTGAGGCGTTTCGTAACCTGAAAGTTTCGTATGTAGAGGCGTTCGTAAGTAGAGGTACCACTGTTACCTTGTCCAAGTAAATTAGCGTTAGCCAAACATTTAGCTATGAATCTTACCTGTCCAGGAGAAAATCAGCAACGTTGGCGTCTGTCTTCAAATTCTTCTCCGCTTTCAGCCGTCTCCATCTATCAAAAGCATCTCCTATACAAATCCTTATTTTATTTCGGACCTTGTCACGACGTAACTCGGATTCATAACGAGGTCTTTTAGGTTTTGGAAAGCTAGACATTTTTTCATCCAACACGTTCGTAGCGGCTGCTGCGATAAATAGAGCCGAGCTGGCAACCCGGATGCCGAAACACTACTGACTTCGTGATTGGGAGATAGGTGGAGGGTGGCGCTTCAGGCCAAAACACGAAATGACAACATCAACATCAGTTGAGGGCTGCAACTCCTCTTTTTAAACGGGAATATCCTGGCTTGAGTGCTGTTGTCAGTGACATAAGTATTTGAAATGAACATGATTTTTAAAAGGCTGTTGACATATCAGGGTCATTTTATGATTCGTTTTATTAGATCTCTTACATACGGCTCCTTTAAATTATTATTGTTCATTTCTAAATAAAACGTGGACAGCACAAGATGCATGTGGTGTGTGTGTGTGTGTGTGTCTTTGGTGCCTCCTTCAGATCACTGAAACACTGTGGGTGAACAGAGCTCAATATTTAGTTGTACAGTGAACCCGAAGTATTTCCTCCGCACCACCACCTTTTTAACCCCTGACCCATTTTCATGTCTGAATGTTGAAAGAAAAAAAGAATTGTAAATTACCTGAAGTAAAAATAAAGCACTGATCTGATCCTCAGTTCCATTTACATTTTAGTAATAAATCACAACTAAGCAGTCTTCAAAGAAAATTATGGAGTGAAAAATGAATCAGATACTGTTGGCCACTGTGAGGAACAAACACCATCAGTCTCTGAAAGATGGACAGACCATCCAGGGAGAAGATAAACTAAATGAGGTAGCATTTCAACATGGTATGGATGGAGGCCTTGTAGCAGCTGGGAACAGGAAGACCTCTGGAGGTTGCTCAGTTGTCTTACCCTGGCTAACCGAGGAGCTGTAGGGGAAAGATCAGCAGCAGAGACAGAAGTAACACTGGTCCTCAACACTGAAACCACAGCCCTGGAGCTGCCAACTGTTGGCTGGTCTAAGGTGGAGGGAAGAACCTGATCAGGGAGGTAGACATAATTACCACAACAAACATGCAAAAACCAGAGAAAGAAGAAAACACTGGCTAGCAGTGAAGAAAACCAAGTCTGGAACACTAGCAGCTGGATACGTCATGGATTCCTGGGGGAAGTGGAACTGGCATGCATGGCTCCTTTGTACATCAATAAAGGAACTGCAGTCTTTAGTGGTCAGTAGAGGAACTGCATCCTCCAGTGGTCTGTAGAGGAACTGCAGTCTCTAGCGGTTGGTAGAAGAACTGCAGCCTCTAGTGGTCGGTGGAGGAGCTGCAGCCTCTAGCGGTCGGTAGAAAAACTGCAGCCTCTAGCGGTCGCTGGAGGAACTGCAGCCTCTAGCGGTCGGTAGAAAAACTGCAGCCTCTAGCGGTCGCTGGAGGAACTGCAGCCTCTAGCGGTCGGTAGAGGTACTGCAGGCCTTAGTGGTCAGTAGAGGAACTGCAGCCTCTAGTGGTCGGTAGAGTTACTGCATTCTCTAGTGGTCTGCAGAGGAACTGCAGTCTCTAGTGGTCAGTAGAAGAATTACAGCCTCTAGTGGTCAGTAGAGGAACTGCAGTCTCTAGTGGTCAGTAGAGGAATTGCAGCCTCTAGTGGTCAGTGGAGGAACTGGAGCCTGTAGCGGTCGGTAGAGGAACTGCAGGCCTTAGTGGTCGGTAGAGGAACTGCAGGCTTTAGTGGTCGGTAGAGGAACTGCAGCCTCTAGTGGTCGGTAGAGGAACTGCAGCCTCTAGTGGTTGGTAGAAGATCTGCATCCTCTAGTGGTCTGTAGAGGAATTGCAGCCCTTTAGCGGTGTGTAGAACTGCAGCCTCTAGTGGTCGGTAAAGGAACTGCAGCCTCTGGTGGTCCGTAGAGGAACTGCAGCCTCTAGTGGTTGGCAGAGGAACTGCAGCCTCTAGTGTTTGGCAGAGGAACTGCAGCCTCTAGTGGTCGGTAGAAGAACTGCAGCCTCTAGCGGTCGGTAGAAGAACTGCGGTCTCTAGTGCTCAGTGGAGGAACTGTAGTCTCTAGTGGTCAGTAGAGGAATTGCAGCATCTAGCGGTCTGTAGAAGAACTGCAGCCTCTAGTGGTTGGTGGAGGAACTGGAGCCTGTACCAGTCGGTAGAGGTACTGCAGGCCTTAGTGGTCGGTAGAGGAACTGCAGGCCTTAGTGGTCGGTAGAGGAACTGCAGCCTCTAGTAATCGGTAGAGGAACTGCAGCCTCTAGTGGTTGGTAGAGGATCTGCAGCCTCTAGTGGTCTGCAGAGGAACTGCAGCCTCTAGTGGTCGGTAGAGGAACTGCAGCCTCTGGCTGTCGGTAGAGGAACTGCAGCCTCTACTGCTCAGTGGAGGAACTGCAGCCTCTAGTGGTCGGTAGGGGAACTGTAGCCTCCGGTGTTCAGTAGAGGAACTGGAGCCTCTAGTGGTCGGTAGAGGAACTGCAGCGTCTAGTGGTCGGTTAAGGAACTGCAGTCTCTAGTGGTCGGTAGAGAAACTGGAGCCCCTGGTGGTCCGTAGAGGAACTGCAGCCTCTGGTGGTCCATAGAGGAACTGCAGCCTCTAGTGGTCGGTAGAAGAACTGCAGCCCCTAGTGGTCGGTAGAGGAACTGCAGCCTCTAGTGCTCAGTGGAGGAACTGCAGCCTCTAGTTGTTGGTAGATGAACTGCAGGCCTTAGTGGTTGGTACAGGAACTGCAGCCTCTAGTTGTCAGCAGAGGAACTGCAGCCTCTAGTGGTCAGTAGGGGAACTGCAGCTTGTAGTGGTCAGTAGAGGAACTAAAGCCTCTAGTGGTCGATAGAGGAACTGCAGCTTGTAGTGGTCAGTAGAGGAACTAAAGCCTCTAGTGGTCGATAGAGGAACTGCAGCCTCTAGTGGTCAGTAGGGGAACTACAGCCTCTAGTGGTCAGTAGGGGAACTACAGCCTCTAGTGGTCGGTAGAGGAACTTCAGCCTATAATAGCCATGATTGTGTGTGATGTCACACCTCTGCGCAGTGGCAGCAGTTTGTTCTCCAGGATGTCTCTAGCGTCAGTTCCTTCATCCATCAGGTCCAGTTTGGTGATGACACCGATGGTCCTGAGACCTGCAGACCAATTACAGTAGGATCCGTTACTACAACCGTTACTACAGTTGTTCCTATATCCATTACTACAACTGTTACTATAACCGTTACTACAGCTGTTTCTACAACTCCAGCTGTTACTTTCTAATTCAGTTACAGGTAAGACAACAAGAAATGTTCATAGAGCTGAACTCTGACCTTGCGGGTCAACCTCCTTGGCAATCTTCAGGGCGTCAGAGTTGGCGAGGTCAGAATTGGCAGGAGAAACGGCTAACAGGAGGCAGTTTTCTTTGGTGACAAACTGCATGAGCATGTCTCTGATCTGTGGCTCAATGTCAGGGGGTTGGTCACCCACTGGTACCTTTGTCATCCCCGGAAGGTCCACCAGAGTCAGATTCAGAACTGAAACACACACCAATAAAAACATGCATGTGTTACAAGTGGGTCCAGATGCATTCCAGGTGTGCCCAGGTGGGTTATTCTTGTATTCTTGTCAGGGGTGTTACTTGTCAGTCCAGGTATGTAACATATGTGTCCAGGTGTGTTACATACCTGGACAGACATGTAACATGTGTCCAGGTATGTTACAGGTATGCCCAGGTATGGAACAGGTGTGCCCAGGTGTGTTACAGATATGTTGCAGGTGTGTTACAGGTGTCCAGGTGTGTTGCAGGGGTGTTTCATGTGTCCCGCTGTGTTGCAGGTGTGTTACATGTCATCCAGGTATGTAACATGTGTGTCCAGGTGTGTTACATGCCTGGACAGAAATATAACATGTGTGCCCAGGTATGTTACATGTGTGCCCAGGGGTGTTGCAGGTGTGTTGCATGTGTGTTATTGGTGTGTTACAGGTGTCCATGTGTGTTGCAGGTGTGTTATTGGTGTGTTACAGGTGTCCAGGTGTGTTGCAGGTGTGTCATGTGTGTTATTGGTGTGTTACAGGTGTCCATGTGTGTTGTAGGTGTGTCCAGTTGTCTTGCAGATGTTACTGGTGTGTTACAGGTTTCCAGGTGTGTTAAAGGAATGTTATTGGTGTGTTACAGGTGTTGCAGGTGTGTTATTGGTGTGTTACAGGTGTCCAGATGTGTTACATGTGTGTCCAGGTGTGTTATTGGTGTGTTACAGGTGTCCAGGTGTGTTGCAGGCGTGTTACATGTGTGTCCAGGTGTGTTACATGTGTGTCCAGGTGTGTTGCATGTGTGTTATTGGTGTGTTACAGGTGTCCAGGTGTGTCGCAGATGTGTTACATGTGTGTTACATGTGTGTCCAGGTGTGTTACAGGTGTCCTGGTGTATTGTAGGTGTGTCCAGGTGTCTTGCAGGTGTCATTGGTGTGTTACAGGTGTCCAGGTGTGTTACAGGTGTGCTGCAGGTGTGTTATCAGTGTGGTACATGTGTGTCCAGGTGTGTTACCATTGGGGGAGTACACTCTCAGGTTGATGGGGACCGGACTGACTCGGTCTGTCTCAGCTTCGATCTCCTGATGGACTTCATCGAAGTCAGTGAACTTCTTCCCCTTACAGTGCAGGAACTCGGCAAACTCTGATCAATACAAACTGATCAACAATCCATGACCAACAATCGATGCACCCCATCGGCTCACAGAGCAGCACTAACAAGGTTGCAGCGCCGGGTCATGATTCCAGAGCCACGAGGGAGGAAGTCTCTGTGAGGAGAAGGAAGGGCTTAGTGATGTCACATCATTGTTTCATGAGGGTTAGCATAGCTAGAATAACGTCATGACATCATTAACTTTAGCATAATGCTATCATTAACTTCAAGAGCTTCGGTGTCAAACATCAGTTTTACACTTATAAACTTCATGTTCCATCATGAGTATTAGCATGCTAAAGCTAACTTCATACCACGTTCTTCAGTGTTCTGAATCTTATGTTCTAACCTGATGGTGTTGGGTGTTGCTGTGTTAGTGACTGGTTCTAGAAGATTCATTAATCTGAGCTGTTAACAGAAATGTTCCTAATTTGAGCTCGACAATCATTTCTTTGTTCCAGCTGTGGTTCTCATTGAACTTCAGTTCAGAGTCTTCAGCAGGGGGGCGGGACAGAGCTCAGATCTAGCAGCTCATTGGCTACTGAGCCACACAGCACTTCACCTGGAAGTCTGCTGAGAAACTCATCCTCTACACCCTCCAGAGAACGCTTCTCCATCTTTCTGGTCTCAAGGATCAAATCTGCACTCTTCATTTTAAATAGATTTTAATTCAGTTCATTAATGATTGTTTTCATGTTTTTATGACTGGTGGAATGGTTTTATTTGCATCCTTGTGATTGTATCTGTAAAGAACTTTGACCTGCATCGTCCATGAATTGTGGTCTAGATAAACCTGTCTTTCCTTAATACCTTGATGTTCACTTGGACAACAGACTTGACTGGAGACACTGATGTTAACAAGAAAGGACAGAGTAGACTTGACTTCAGTGCTTCAGCCAGATGTTCAGATCTTCTATCAGTCCTGTTGTGGAGAGTTCAGTCCATCTGCAGTCATCTGTTTGAAAGTAATTCTTGTGTTCTTTTATCTGGTGCCATTGACGAGACTAGAAACAAAGGTCAATTAAAGAGTTTAATACAATGATGAATACAAAGATTCAATATGACATGCAGAATATTTTAATTCGGCGGATGATGCATTGCCTTAACATGCCAGGAAATGCTCACTGGATGTCAGGAAGTGTCCGTTCTTCTAGAGGCGGATCCTCGCTCTTTTCCTAAGTTTTATGGCCCTTTGTCTTCGAAAATCCAGATGGCCACCATCTCTCCAGTCTTACAGTCCGGGTTAATAAACAAACTGTTTATCTGGGGGTCGCAAAGTGTTGAGGGTCTGGGAAGATGTTCCAGTCGTTAGGTCATAAAGCAGCAAAACTGAGGACTCACCATCATAAAAGAAACTGCATTCTTACATGCCATAAAGTTTAGTTTTAAACAGTTTAACAGTTCTCTAAGTTAATTTGAATCCTAACATGTTGGAGGAGCAGCATCAGAGAAAATTAACCAACTGATGAAGAAAGCTGGTTCTGGTCTGGAGATGATGGAGCTGATGGAGCAATGGAGGATCCTGCATCAGCGAATAACATCCCTGAACATCCTCTACTCAACACAGAGATTCAGCAGCAGAGGGTCTTCAGAGCTACAGGAGGTCCTTCCTGGACACACCTGGAACCTTCTAGAATCGCTGAGGAGACTTGGATCAGGGCAGTTACTGAAGCTACATAATTTACCTTCAGGGATCAATAAAGTTTAACAGAATTGAATCATTACGAATGATTCAATAAAGTTTAACAGAATTGAATCATTCGTAATTTGTCTCGCGAGAGTTGGGACCACTGACTGAGGGAACTGCATCTGCTGACGTCAGAGTCTGACGGATCCAGCGGAGGATACCAGCTGCTCACTGGTCCAGCGGAGGGATACCGGCTGCTCACGGATCGGTGTTTTATTTCACGAGTTCACGGTCGCAGTGACAGCTCTGACATCATGGCAACGGGTCGGCTGGTGGAGGTGTACCTGGACCTGCTGTCGCAGCCCTGCCGGGCGATACACATCCTGCTCAACTGCGCCAAAGTCCCGCACCGAGTCCGACCCGTGGCTCTGCGGAAAGGTGAGCTGACCGCCCCACACCTGGACAGACAACTGACCAGGCTACTAACCAGACGACTGACCAGGTGCCTGGCCAGAGAACTCACCAGACCACTACTTGGCATGTTCAGGAGCCGGGTCTGTGACGTGTCTGTGTGCTCTGGAGCGTCGCTGATTCTGACCTCTGGTTCGCCGAACTTTGACCCACATCTGTCGAACTCCCTTTAGAATCTGTCAGTTTTAGGTTTTCTTTAAAATCCCACGACTGTCGACGCTTTAGAGCACAATGATGACATGAAATCTGATTACAGGTGTCCGCTGAACTATTCGGCTGGAAAACAAACTCAGGTGTGTTTCTCGGTACTCAGGTCTAGCCCAGTTTGACTTCTAATCTGGAGGTGAGCAAAAAACGGCTTTATGACGTCACAGCGAACCGAAACGTGTTAAAAGTGGAGGTGATTGAATTCAGTTAGACTGTATTAATCCCTGAAGGAAACTCTTTGTATTATCATTATTGAACCTTCACTGATCCAGTGAAGCTCCTCTAGAACCCAGTCTCCAGCTCCAGTCCTGGAGGACCACGGTCAAGCAGGTCTTAGGATGTTTCCCTGCTTCAGCACTCCTGGTTCAGGTGAACGGATCACCACCACCATCCAGGTCTGCACAGGTCTGTTAAAGACCCATTCATTAGAGTCAGGAGCGCTGAAGCGGGAAACATCAAAGACATGCAGGACAGCGGTCCTGGAGGACTGGCAGACCTCTGATCTAGAAGGTTCCATCTGAGGACAGGAAGTGGATCAGGTGCTGGTCTTTGAAGAGTTTGCTGTCACTGTGACATTGGTTCTGTCTGCAGGAGAACACAAGACTCCAGAGTTCACCAAGCTGAACCCCATGCAGAAGGTCCCGGTCCTGGTGGACCACGGCTTTGTCCTGACGGAGAGGTAGGCACGCAGGGCCCAGACTGGACTGGTAGGCACACAGGGTCCGGACCGGACCGGTACCGGTACCGGTACGCACACAGGACCCAGACCGGACCGGACCGGACCAGTAGGCACACAGGGCCCGGACTGGACCGGTAGGCACACAGGGCCCAGACTGGACCGAACCGGTAGGCACACAGGGCCAGGACTGGACCGGGCCAGACTGGTATGCACAAAGGGCCCAGACCGGTACCGGTACGCACACAGGGCCCAGACTGGACCGGACCGGACTGGACCAGTAGGCACACAGGGCCCAGACTGGACCGGACCAGTAGGCACACAGGGCCCTGACTGGACCGGACCGGACCGGTAGGCACACAGGGCCCGGACCGGACCGGGCCAGACCGGTACGCACAAAGGGGCCGGACCGAACCAGTATGCACGCAGGGCCTGGACTGGTGCGGTCCGCGCCCTGCGTGCGTACTGAGCGTACCGGTCTGGACTGGTAACCTGTTAGAACCAGTTCTAACCGGTTAGAACCGGTTCTAACTGGTTATAACTGTTCTACCTCCAGTCTTCTGAATCCACTCACTTGGACGTTTTAAACTTTTTCTGACTGGATTTAAGTGAAAACATGACCAGGTCACATGCCCTGGTCATGTGACAAAAGTCATGTGACTTTATGAGCGTGTAAAAACTCAGATCGTTGGTGCCCCCAGTGGCTGCAGGAGGCGGTGCTTCATACGTAAACTGGGGCGTGGCCACAGCACAGAGGAGGAGCTGCTCCACGTACACGCCCACCCCCGTCTGATTCCTGTGTCTGTGTCACAGCGACGCCATCCTTAAATACCTGGCCACCAACTACGACGTCCCCGAGCACTGGTATCCTCGGCAACCGGAGCGGCGAGCGCGGGTGGACGAGTACACGGCGTGGCATCACACCAACACACGGCCGCACGCCGCCAAGGTGTTCTTGCTGGAGGTAAACGCTCGCCGTTCCACCAACGGGCCGGTTGGCCGTACACGCCCGCTCACGCTTGGCTCCGCCCCCTGCAGGTGCTGCTGCCCGTGCAGTTCGGTGCTCAGGTGGACGCCGCGCGTCTGAAACGTGCGCTGTCGGAGCTGGACGACACGCTGGAGAAGCTGGAGGCCATGTTCCTGCGGCGGCAGCCGTTCCTCTGTGGCGACGACGTCACTATCGCCGACCTGCTCGCCGTCTGCGAGCTCATGCAGGTGAGATGTCCGAGGGGGAGGGGCCTGTTGGCTGAGCTGTTCTGAGTGTGCTCTCTGCGTGTGTTTCTGCAGCCTCTGGGAGGGGGGCGGGACGTCCTGAAGGACCGCCCACTGCTGCAGCGGTGGAGGAGTCGTGTCCAGGCGGCCGTCGGCGAGCCTTTCGATAAAGCGCACGCCGTACTGTTCGCCCTCAGAGACCGACGCCAGGCTAAGCTATGATGTCACAGAGGGGGCAGAGTCTAGCCAGAGGAGGAGGAGCCTAGCCAGAGGGCAAAGGTTTTAATTAACATCTGCATCACAAATGTTCAGTCTGAGTTAAACTAATGAGGTGAAACAGCAAGTGAATCAGTCACATGACCTGATCCTGAGACGTGATTGGTTAACAGCCAGCTGCACATCAGCAACACTGTACCTGTTTCTACTGAACTTTTCTGTTTGTAACCTGTTCATTTCTCAGTTGTACTAAGTTCATTTTGTCTTCACTTATCAATTAGTTAAACTGTTCTTTTATCACAGACAATAACATTTTAGGTTGTTTATTTACCTGACATGTTTCGGCGTGTACTTCCGCCTTCATCAGTGTCACCGGTGTTGTGACACGTCCATTCAAACATGGCAGGTAAATAAACAACCTAAAACGTTATTGTCTGTGATAAAAGAACGGTTTAACTAATTGTTAATTTCTCACTTTAATCAGATTTAATAATTCATACTGTGATCAGAAATAAAGCTGCGATTTTATTTTCTCACTTGCTCCGTCTGTTTATCAGTCTCACTGTTGTCAGGGGCAACAGCGCCTCCTGCAGGCTCAAGGAGCTGGGTCCTGATGTGGTCCTGAACGGTTCCTCTCAGGTGTAGCCACCTGGAGGCGCCTGAGATGAAGAGCAGCTTCTGTTCAGTTTTCTCACAAATTCAGGCATGAAAATCCCTCATCTTTCGGCGAAATTCGCCGTTTTGAAGTCAAAAAGGGTGAACTACGTTTTTTTCAAACGCAACCCACATCTCGGCGCATCCAAATGGCATCAATGTGACCAGGTGGACGTGCACAAACGTCTCCACCTCTGGAATTAACTCTGGTATTAAAGCGTGATTTGTCCTCAGTTTGAACCCCTGAGAAAATAGCAGAGATCGTCTTAAACGGCTTGCTCACCAGTTAAACCATAGACGACCAGAGCGTGTTTACTGGGAGGACACCGACTATCTGGGACTTTCAGATAAAAACACGGACACACACTCATACACACAACCAGTGTTCAGTGGATTTCATAGTATCTACTTAAACTATAGGAAATATAGTTTTTGCTGTTATCAGACACAGTTTGTCTTGACACACCTGAAAAATGTCAGGTACAAGCTAAAACGATCAGTTTACTGCTGTTGCAATTTCTTTCTTTTTTGCACTTTAAATCGATTTAACCTATTTTTTTTTCTCAGCTATTTATTACACAAAAAAGAACTTTTGAATTTTTTTTTGTTTATCAAAAAAAAACGAATGTTTTGTTGGACACAATATGTTTAAAAGTATGAAAACATTATAGTTTACAGTTATAATTGCATAAATTGTCTATATTTTATTACTTTATACTAGTGCTGGGCAATATGACGATACATATCGTGGGGACGATAGAAAAGTGTGTATCGTGCCGTTTCTCTTCTATCGTTTCTATCGTTTCTAACCTAATTTTATCAATTATTACAGCAAATATGTAATTAAATAACCTATCTACTTCTACAAAGTAGCCTTTTATGTTTGCACTTTTATTCATGGTTAATGCCTTAAACAGAGTTCTCTTCAACCCTGATGTTTACTTTAGACACTTTATATTGGTTTGCAAACTTTGCACTACAAGGTTACAGATTTCAGAAAGTTGAAAAATAATTTGTTTATTTTTTATAGATGAACTTCAGTGCAAAAATGTGTTTTTCCTCTCAGAAACTGTTGTGCACTAAAAAAAAAATGTGAAAGCAACTGTACCTCTGTACCTACCTGTTTTTGCTGCACTAAAATTTACATTTTACTTTGTGACAGTTCAGCTAAATGTCCTTTCAAAATAAAGTTGAAAAGTAAGCAATGAAATTTTTGTCAAACTTTTCAGAGAATAACTGAAAACATACTTTATTATGGTATATCGTGATATATATCGTTATCGTGATATAAAATAGTCCATATCGTGATATATGATTTTTTTCCATATCGCCCAGCACTACTTTATACTGTCTTGGGGTTGAATTTGCATAAAATGCTTAAAACTGAATTCTTAGAAATTCAAAACCGAAAAACACAGAAAATGAAAAAAATTTAAAACAGAACTTCAAAATCAAACTGATTTCATAGGGCCTTAGTTGAACACTGTCAGAGCCAAAGCTCCGGTGAAAAACAGCTCCTGTTTGCTAGAAGTTGCTTCTTTCTAATATCTCTGTAATTAGTGAATCCATGTCAGGGACGTGTGAGGATGATATTCACTGAGGGCAGTGAGAGGCTGAAGGTGAAGTTGGAAACTCTTGTCACTTGATACCCGAACCCAGCCGTTCCCAAACTCCAGAATACCAAGGCCCAATCTGAAATGTGAAAAATCTCCGCGGCCCACCAGAACCTTTGATCACAACTGTGGTCAACGTCCAGGACTAGAAGCTACGTTCTGATATTAATGTGAGGGGTCAACACATAAGGTGACAGTAGAATAACACTTAACTGGGTTGTTTTATTACATTACGTTTTTTTTAATCATTCATGAATATTTTACAGTTATTAAAATCATATTTAAAAAAGATAAAGGATTTAAAACATATTTGTTTAACTTTAATGACCTCTCACGGACCACCTGCCCCCCCCCTGCCCCCAACTTCACAGAATTTTCTTCAAATGGCTCCCAGACACCAATTCAGCTAGAATATAAGCTTTAGATGTAAAATAACTGATTTATAACAGAATAAAGCAGCAGCACAGCTCACAGCTGCTGGGGAAACTGTTCAGAACCATCCAGATGGTCAGGAGGACACTGGGACAGAGGTGAGAGTGATAAAGATGAAACTTTGTATCATCAGATGCAGATAGTTCAGAGCAGAGAGGCCCAGCGGGTCAAGGACGGACTGATGTCTCTGTTCTGCAGATCAGAGACACCTGGAGCTGGAACAAACAGAAACATGCTGTTCTCTTCAGCTCTGCTTGAAAGATACTTCTGGTCTTCAGTTTCTGGTGGACACACCTCCGCATCAGTTATTCTTGAAGACCAGCAGAAGACCTTCGACTCACCGAGAGCTTCTGAAGAAACAGGAACCTGCTCTGTTGGACTTTCATGGAGCTTCGTCTCAGCTCTGGTATCTAGGAGGAGGTCGGCCATCGTTGACAGCTGCTTATCTCAGCACAGATGTGTTCAGCTCCTGCTCAGACCTCACCAGCAAACCTCCTGAGGAGTCCAACCACAAGGGAAATGTGTCCCAGCATGCATCTGGAGAGATCTGACCTAGACAGCTGAAAACAACTAGGGGTCATGATCTGGGAGTCTGTAAACCCCCTGGAGACGACAGACGCTCTACCGATAAGGTAGCTGGCAGAAACAGAAGAAGAGGATCCAGCACCACCATGAAGAAGAAACTGGTACTGGGTGGACCATCGGGGGTTCTGGGGAGTCTTTCAGGGCCGGATCCTTGACTCGATGACCAGGAACGGCTACTAGAAGACCTTCAGGAACCTCTAGGTGGCTGAAAAGGTTCCTGTGGTGGGAGAGGAACTCAGGGAGGTCCTGATGGACCTCTGGAAGGGGGGGGTGGACTCTTGAATGGGTACACTGCTGGCAAGGAGATGACATCATTCAGCCGTCTAATGTCCACATCACGTACGAGTCATCTCTCCTCAGTCATCAGCGTTTTACAGAAGTGCTCCTCCAGTCTTGATCTTGTCTTATAGCTTCTTTGTTTTTGCTGACATCTTCTTTTCCCGTTTGGCCGTGGACAAACACGTAAAGTGGTTCTCTACCGCCACCTGGTCTGGACCGGTAGTTTATGAGCAACCGGGTCGTCTCCGTGGAGACACTGTGGCTGGAAGGGCCTGTCCACAGTCCAGCCTCCTGCTTTTACCCAGAACCCCTGTAGTGGAAGCACACTAGAGGTTCTGCTGGGGTTTCAGAGCAGAACCAAAGGAGTGGTCCTCTAGTTTAGTGGCTGCTTCCTGGATCCTCCCCAGGATGCTGTGGTGCTCAGATTCCCAAGACCTCCTCCTGAAGGACAGTCCTGCATTTCCACCAGTCAATGACTCTGGAGCTGAATTCAAACCGACCGATAATTCAACCCAGACCGCTAATTTAACCCCAGACCGCTAATTCAACCCCTGACCGCTAATTCAACCCCAGACCGCTAAATCAAACCCAGACCTGTAATTTAACCCCCGATCGCTAATTCAACCCCAGACTGCTAATTTAACCCCCGACCACTGATTCAACCCCAGACCACTAATTCAAACCCAGACCTGTAATTTAACCCCCGACCACTGATTTAAAACCAGACCGGTAATTTAAACTCCGACTGGTAATTCAACCCTGACCAGTAAGAATGGCTCTTCTTGGTGTTACTGGTCACTGTGGGCGTTTCCAGAGCTGATGTCCATGTTGTAACTTCTGTCTCATGTTGGGGTGTATAAATCCATCGGATTATTTTCTGCAGGATTTGTGTCACTGACAGTTTTCCGGTAAATATCTCAGCTCCCAGCTCTTCAGGAGCCTGACAGTCCTCTTCTGTGGTGTGACCTCACCCAGCCAGTTTCTGTTCAGCTCACCTGGAGACATTAAACATCTCAGTGTCCACCTGTCTTCATCTGTAAGAGCTGCAGTCTTGTGTTCACCTGAATAAAACCCAACTGCAGAATTAAACAGATATAAATGCATGTCAGCCCACGTTAATGATGTTTCTGTCAGGACCAGGGATGAGATGTTTTATCTTTGAGATTTTATTTCTTTATGCTCTGCTGAGGGATTATTAATGGTTTCATCTCACCAAACATAAAGAGTCTCCTCCTTTCAGTCTCACCGTAACATTTTGGTGAAGAAGTGACTGGTGTCTCCTTGGACTCTCGTATCAGGCTTAAACCTGACCAGAACCAAGACCCAGTTGACCTCCAGCTGCAGGTCCATCGACAGAGTAGGCCACATGAAGGTTTCTCTGCTGCAGCTCAGCTCAGACTGGGACAGAGGGACAGAGAGACAGAGCCACCAGTCCTTCAGCTTTCAGATCAGCTTGTAGATCTGAAGCAGCCTGGTCCAGCACAAGCAGAGACACAACAACAGTTCAGAACAGGCTCAACGTCCATCAACATTCATCAGCAGCTGCTCAACGTTCATCAACGTTCATCAAACATTCATCAGCAGCTGCTCATCAAACAGCTGGGGGTGCGGGGCTTGGCCTCTCTTTGCTGGAGGCTTTTCATCATCACCATCTTCTCTTCCTCGTTTCCTCCTCACCGTATCTCCTGATCCAGAGCCCTGTGCCCTGTTTGAGGGAGGAGCAAAGCAAAGGTAAGAGGCGGGGTCAGCGTTTCTGAATCAAAGCTGTTTGCTCCTGTGTGGGGTTACCATGGCAGCAGCAGCAGGAGGAGGGGCAGCAGCGTCTCGCTCCGCTGGGTACATGAGTCTGTGAGCTGTCTGCAACATCTTCTGGTCCTGCAAACATCACGGTTGCTATCAGCACCTCCCATCATGCACCTGGAGGCCTGATAAACCGCCACTCTCAGGCTCAATCAGCTGGTCTGAGCACCTGGACCTGTACCTGTCCAGTCACTACCCTCTCCTACTCCTGTTTAGATCCAGTATAAAATTGTTCTAAATGTCATCCTGGATTTACAGAGTCAGTATTTATTTCACAAACAACCATGTGAGCAGGACCAAGAACCCCTCTGCTGCCTCCACCTGGTTCAGGAGGGTGAGTGAGCCAGGAGCTGCAGCTGATCATCAGCAGGTGATCATGCGCAGGAGCTGCAGGTGATCATCAGCAGGTGATCATCAGCAGCTGATCATCAGCAGGAGATCATGCGCAGGAGCTGCAGGTGATCATCAGCAGGTGATCATCAGCAGGAGATCATGCGCAGGAGCTGCAGCTGATCATCAGCAGGTGATCATGTGCAGGAGCTGCAGGTGATCATCAGCAGGAGTGCAGGTGACCATCAGCAGGTGATCTTTAGCAGGTGATCATCAGCAGGCAAGGGCGTAACCATGGTATAGACATTGGGGGGGTCCAAATGAGAGCCCTCCCCCAGAATTTTTTTTAAAGGTGCATTTCCCACAGTTCTGTGATTTTTATTTACTGACCATCTGAAATCACATTTAAAGGAATAGTCTGCAATTTCTCTGAGATAGTAGCGAATAGGATAGCTTCCAGCTGGGAAAAATTACATGCCTAAAGCATGTTGATGTAAATATTGTGATTGAAACAATAAAAAGTCCATAGCACACGATGGACTTTTAATTCCAAGTTAATTTGTATTTTGTTGATTTGTCTCAAAATGAATGTCTGCACATTTACACTGAAACATTTAATGTGAATGAAATCATAGATTTGTACAAAGAATTAAATGTAAAATATTGATGTTAATTGAATATATATACAGATTTATTCATTTGACATTAAAAAAATAGTGTGGCCTGTCCTTACACAATCCCTCTCCCTGTCTCTCTGTGCTGCCTGCATTATGACCAGATATTATTATTGTACCAGAAGAACAATAACTGACCCTGAGGATCTTTTTAATTTGATACATTAAATATTTTGCTTGTATTTCTAGCGTTACACACACACATACACACGACACAAGGAGAGAGAAAACAGCAGCACACACGGAAGACACATCACATCATATGATACAGTCTCTTAACTTCAAGCTAGCTAGCTCAACTAAAACTGAGCCCTTTTTAACGAGTTAAATATTTCAAATTAATTTAAAAATTAACACACTCAGTATGACAACATCACTCCTCTTTAGCTATCTAGTTGCTTACTGTCTGAAAAAACTTTGTAGGTCCTGTTTTTTCTGCTTTTGGGTAAAGACATTGCTCCCTCCTTTCTTTCACATTTAAATCTCTATTTTTTCGTCTGTCGGAGCCGGCGCTTCAAACCGAGAGGCGTTAAATGGGCGCAACCAAGTGTACAACTGGGAGGGGGTGGTCACACACTTTAGTGTTCCTTATAAACGGAAATAAATTGATCGGTAAATATTCGTAAATAACAAGAGACGGACTGTTGAGGCAGGTTTTATAAAAGGAGGAAATATTTAACATATTTACACATAATATTGGGGGGGACAGATTGTTATTTTCCCATTATTGGGGGGGGGACACGACCCCCCCAAAGAATGCGTGGTTACGCCCATGTCAGCAGGGGATCTTTAGCAGGTGATCATCAGCAGGGGCTCCAGGTGATCATGAGCAGGTGATCATCAGCAGAAGCTGCAGGTGATCATCAGCAGGGGATCTTTAGCAGGTGATCATCAGCAGGTGACCATGTGCAGGTGATCAACAGCAGGAGTGCAGGTGATCATCTAACCCTAACCCAGACCAGTGTTCCCACACCACTGTGCTGACCTCTAACCCTAACCCACACCAGTGTTCCCACCCCGCTGTGCTGCCCTTTGACCTCTAACCCTAACCCACACCAGTGTTCCCACCCCGCTGTGCTGAACTCTAACCCTAACCCTAACCCTAACCCACACCAGTGTTCCCACCCCGCTGTGCTGAACTCTAACCCTAACCCTAACCCTAACCCACACCAGTGTTCCCACACCATTGTGCTGCCTTTTGACCTCTAACCCTAACCCTAACTCTAACCCTATCCCACACCAGTGTTCCCACACCATTGTGCTGCCTTTTGACCTCTAACCCTAACCCAAACAGCTGGTGGTTTCAGGAAAGAGTCTTCTCAGGTGCAGCAGTTACCTGTAACCAGGGGTGCTGCAGGGCTTCGTCGATCGTCATCCTCTTGGTGGGATCAACCACCAGCAGCTTCCTCACCACATCCTTTGCTGAAACACATCATCAGGTCATGTTATCCTCACCTCCTTATCACGCCACGCTTAACAACACCGTAGTACGCTGGTGACGGACCCTAGTAAGCTGGTGTCGACCCGGTGAATAACACCGTAGTACCCTGGTGTCGACCCGCTGAATCACACCCTAGTACGCTGGTGTCGAACTGCTGCATCGCAACGTAGTATGCTGGTGTCGAACCCTAGTATGCTGGTGTCGAACTCTAGTACGCTGGTGTCGACCCGCTGAATAACACCGTAATACGCTGGTGTCGACCCGCTGAATGACACCCTAGTACGCTGGTGTCGAACTGCTGCATCGCAACGTAGTATGCTGGTGTCGAACCCTAGTATGCTGGTGTCAAACTCTAGTACGCTGGTGTCGAACTGCTGCATCGCAACGTAGTATGCTGGTGTCGAACCCTAGTATGCTGGTGTCAAACTCTAGTACGCTGGTGTCTGTGCACGAGTAGCTGGTGTCCCTAGTATGCTGGTGTCAAACTCTAGTACGCTGGTGTCGACCCGAGGAATGTCACCGTAATACGCTGGTGTCGACCCGCTGAATAACACCGTAATACGCTGGTGTCAACCCGCTGAATCACACCCTAGTACGCTGGTGTCGAACTGCTGTATCGCAACGTAGTATGCTGGTGTCGAACCCTAGTATGCTGGTGTCGAACTCTAGTACGCTGGTGTCGACCCGCTGAATAACGCCGTAATACGCTGGTGTCGACCCGCTGAATGACACCCTAGTACACTGGTGTCGAACTGCTGCATCGCAACGTAGTATGCTGGTGTCGAACCCTAGTATGCTGGTGTCAAACTCTAGTACGCTGGTGTCGAACTGCTACATCGCAACGTAGTATGCTGGTGTCGAACCCTAGTATGCTGGTGTCAAACTCTAGTACGCTGGTGTCAAACTCTAGTACGTTGGTGTCAAACTCTAGTACGCTGCTGTCAAACTCTAGAACGCTGGTGTCGAACCCTAGTACGCTGGGGTCGATTTGCTGCATCACATCGTAGTACACTGGTGTCGAACCCTAGTACACTGGTGTCATCCCGCCGAATAACACCGTAGATCGCTGGTGTCGACCTTAGTACGCTGGTGTCGAACTGCTGCATCGCACCGTAGTACGCTGGTGTTTAACCCTAGTACACTTTTGTCGACCCACTGAATAACACCGTAGTACGCTGGTGTCAAACCCTAGTACGCTGGTGTCGAACCCTAGTAAGCTGGTGTCATCCCGCCGAATAACACCGTAGATCGCTGGTGTCGACCTTAGTACGCTGGTGTCGAACTGCTGCATCGCACCGTAGTACGCTGGTGTTTAACCCTAGTACACTTTTGTCGACCCACTGAATAACACCGTAGTACGCTGGTGTCAAACCCTAGTACGCTGGTGTCGAACCCTAGTAAGCTGGTGTCATCCCGCCGAATAACACCGTAGATCGCTGGTGTCGACCTTAGTACGCTGGTGTCGAACTGCTGCATCGCACCGTAGTACGCTGGTGTTTAACCCTAGTACACTTTTGTCGACCCACTGAATAACACCGTAGTACGCTGGTGTCAAACCCTAGTACGCTGGTGTCGAACCCTAGTAAGCTGGTGTCATCCCGCCGAATAACACCGTAGATCGCTGGTGTCGACCTTAGTACGCTGGTGTCGAACTGCTGCATCGCAACGTAGTATGCTGGTGTCGAACCCTAGTATGCTGGTGTCAAACTCTAGTACGCTGGTGTCGACCCGAGGAATGTCACCGTAATACGCTGGTGTCGACCCGCTGAATAACACCGTAATACGCTGGTGTCGACCCGCTGAATCACACCCTAGTACGCTGGTGTCGAACTGCTGTATCGCAACGTAGTATGCTGGTGTCGAACCCTAGTATGCTGGTGTCGAACTCTAGTACGCTGGTGTCGACCCGCTGAATAACGCCGTAATACGCTGGTGTCGACCCGCTGAATGACACCCTAGTACACTGGTGTCGAACTGCTGCATCGCAACGTAGTATGCTGGTGTCGAACCCTAGTATGCTGGTGTCAAACTCTAGTACGCTGGTGTCGAACTGCTACATCGCAACGTAGTATGCTGGTGTCGAACCCTAGTATGCTGGTGTCAAACTCTAGTACGCTGGTGTCGAACTCTAGTACGCTGGTGTCAAACTCTAGTACGCTGCTGTCAAACTCTAGAACGCTGGTGTCGAACCCTAGTACGCTGGGGTCGATTTGCTGCATCACATCGTAGTACACTGGTGTCGAACCCTAGTACACTGGTGTCATCCCGCCGAATAACACCGTAGATCGCTGGTGTCGACCTTAGTACGCTGGTGTCGAACTGCTGCATCGCACCGTAGTACGCTGGTGTTTAACCCTAGTACACTTTTGTCGACCCACTGAATAACACCGTAGTACGCTGGTGTCAAACCCTAGTACGCTGGTGTCGAACCCTAGTAAGCTGGTGTCATCCCGCCGAATAACACCGTAGATCGCTGGTGTCGACCTTAGTACGCTGGTGTCGAACTGCTGCATCGCACCGTAGTACGCTGGTGTTTAACCCTAGTACACTTTTGTCGACCCACTGAATAACACCGTAGTACGCTGGTGTCAAACCCTAGTACGCTGGTGTCGAACCCTAGTAAGCTGGTGTCATCCCGCCGAATAACACCGTAGATCGCTGGTGTCGACCTTAGTACGCTGGTGTCGAACTGCTGCATCGCACCGTAGTACGCTGGTGTTTAACCCTAGTACACTTTTGTCGACCCACTGAATAATACCGTAGTACGCTGGTGTCGAACCCTAGTACGCTGGTGTCGAACCCTAGTAAGCTGGTGTCGACCCGCTGAATAACACCGTAGTACGCTGGTGTCGACCCGCTGAATAACACCGTAGTACGCTGGTGTCGACCTTAGTACGCTGGTGTCGAACTGCTGTATCGCACCGTAGTACGCTGGTGTTTAACCCTAGTACACTTTTGTCGACCCACTGAATAACACCGTAGTACGCTGGTGTCAAACCCTAGTACGCTGGTGTCGAACCCTAGTAAGCTGGTGTCATCCCGCCGAATAATAACACCGTAGATCGCTGGTGTCGACCTTAGTACGCTGGTGTCGAACTGCTGCATCGCACCGTAGTACGCTGGTGTTTAACCCTAGTACACTTTTGTCGACCCACTGAATAACACCGTAGTACGCTGGTGTCAAACCCTAGTACGCTGGTGTCGAACTCTAGTAAGCTGGTGTCATCCCGCTGAATAACACCGTAGATCGCTGGTGTCGACCTTAGTACGCTGGTGTCGAACTGCTGCATCGCACCGTAGTACGCTGGTGTTTAACCCTAGTACACTTTTGTCGACCCACTGAATAACACCGTAGTACGCTGGTGTCAAACCCTAGTACGCTGGTGTCGAACCCTAGTAAGCTGGTGTCATCCCGCCGAATAACACCATAGATCGCTGGTGTCGACCTTAGTACGCTGGTGTCGAACTGCTGCATCGCACCGTAGTACGCTGGTGTTTAACCCTAGTACACTTTTGTCGACCCACTGAATAATACCGTAGTACGCTGGTGTCGAACCCTAGTAAGCTGGTGTCGAACCCTAGTAAGCTGGTGTCATCCCGCCGAATAACACCGTAGATCGCTGGTGTCGACCTTAGTACGCTGGTGTCGAACTGCTGCATCGCACCGTAGTACGCTGGTGTTTAACCCTAGTACACTTTTGTCGACCCACTGAATAATACCGTAGTACGCTGGTGTCGAACCCTAGTACGCTGGTGTCGAACCCTAGTAAGCTGGTGTCGACCCGCTGAATAACACCGTAGTACGCTGGTGTCGACCCGCTGAATAACACCGTAGTACGCTGGTGTCAACCTTAGTACGCTGGTGTCGAACTGCTGTATCGCACCGTAGTACGCTGGTGTTTAACCCTAGTACACTTTTGTCGACCCACTGAATAACACCGTAGTACGCTGGTGTCGAACCCTAGTAAGCTGGTGTCGACCCGCTGAATAACACCACAGTACGCTGGTGTCGACCCGCTGAATAACACCATAGTACGCTGGTGTTGACCCGCTGAATAACACTGTAGTACGCTGGTGTTGACCCGCTGAATAACACCGCAGTACGCTGGTGTCGACCCGCTGAATAACACCGCAGTACGCTGGTGTCGACCCGCTGAATAACACCGTAGTACGCTGGTGTCGACCTGCTGAATAACACCGTAGTACGCTGGTGTCGACCTGCTGAATAACACCGTAGTACAGCGGTGTTGAACCCTAATACGCTGGTGTCGACCCGCTGAATAACACCGTAGTACGCTGGTGTCGACCCGCTGAATAACACTGTAGAATGCTGGTGTCGTACACTAGTACGCTGGTGTTTGATATCTCTATTATAGTGACCAATAATCACGGTTTATGATACTATCACGATATTCTTAACTGCTGTACAAATGTCTAAAAAAAACCATACATTTTAATAATTTCACAAAATCTTGTGATTTTCTTGTCATATTTAAACATCAGAAGCCAAAATCTTATCAAAATGAAACTTTCACATTAAACGGAGAAACAACTGGTACAGAAAGAGGTTTCATTTTAAATGAACAAAACAAGTAACAGGAACAAAGTTTATTTGTCTGGTGCAAATTTAAATAAACACTTTAACAACCATAGTAGGTCAAAATATGCAAACAATTATCAGGAACAAAATTATAGTGCAAGTTAAAATGAAATAAACTTTGGACTTTAAGCTGAACCTTAAATAAGTATAAATGTGCAAATAAAGAAACAGTTGTAAAGGAGCCAAATATGTTGTTATGAATTGTAGTTCACTCTGTGTGTCTGTGGGTGTCGCTGTGTTGTTACCTGAGGGTCAGGTATAAAGGTAGCTGCCTGTTATTGGTTAGGTGTTTGACCCGGAAGGGCAAAAGGTTTTTGACCGCTGTGGCACTAATGTTATGGTTGTTGGATCAGTTAATGGAATAAATTAATATTTTAACTGCATCAGAAGAACATCGTTCCGGTCCTTTTTCGATCGACACGCAACAGTAACGTTTACGAAATGTGAGTTAGCGAAGCACATCCACCAGGTTACTCTTGGTCAAACATCTCAGTAGCTTGAAGCATTAGCCTTATCTCCTTCAAGCTGCTTGTACAAATTACAATAAATATGTAAACAAGTGCTCTGCAGACAGGATCATTGTCCTCCACCAGTTGTCCCTCTGCATTCTTTAAAAAACAAAAACAAAATATGCCCAGACCTCGGATTTCGTCCTTTTAGTGGGTTGGTAAATGTCCTGCGTGCTATCACCACTTTCCTCCATGCTAACGTTACAATGCAGATGTTACAAGCTACATATTCACGTGAGACACAGTCGTGAGTCGCTCGCAGACTTGAATGAGGCTGATATTACATATCCCGGTAATCGACTGCGATAATGAGATGTAGTCAAACATAAACGGTAATCATTATTATATTATATAAAATTTTACGGCGCTTTACCGCAATACCGAAAAACCGTTCTATCCCTAAGCCTTCTACAGGCTGCAGAAGTACCTTCTTTAGAGATGCTTCTCCACTTGGATGGAACCATGGTGAACTCTCCACGGATGATCTGCTCAGTGACCGAATGATCACTGAAGCTCTCGTGGAACGGAGCGTAGCCGCTGAGGCTGACGGACAGGTGAAGAGACAGGTTAACGTTGGAGAATAGAGCTTCTTCTGTCACCGTGCAGACAGGAAGCAGCCTACCAGACGAAGAGCAGGACTCCGAGGCTCCAGGCATCCACGGCGAGGCCGTAGCCGGTGGTGGTGGCGTGGGTGAACACCTCAGGTGCCAGGTACGATGGAGTCCCACACAGGGTCCTCATCAACGCAGCCTCCGCCAGGATCCGGGACTGGTTGAAGTCCGTCACCTGACACAGAGGTGTGTTTCCAGAGTCAACATGTCAGGAGGACGACAGACAGGAAGACGAATGCCGGAGCATACCTTGATGAGACAGACATCCTCGTTGGAGGACAGCAGGATGTTCTCTGGCTTCAGGTCCCGGTGGATGATCCCATTACCGTGGAGGTACTGCACATACACAAACACCCAGTCACCTGTCTGCATCTGTTCCTACCCGTTACCATAGCAACAGCAGCTGGCTCTCACCTGGACGGCACGGAGCATCTGGTAGAAGTACAGCTTGGCCACGGCTTCGTCCAGCTGCTGCTGAGACTTGACTCTGTGAAAGAGCTCGCCCCCCTCCATCCTGAAACACACAAACACACAAACAACTGCAACTTTCCCTGTTTCCAATATCCCAGGCAGCAGAAACATTCGGCTCTGACAACTCAGTTATACTGGCGGGACGTGACCAAAGGTCATGACCTGACTTTACGTTCATCCTGTAATGTTAGCTGAAACCACGTCTGGTTCAATCCATGAACTGGACAAAGGAACCAACCAAGGACCAAAGACCACTGTAACTTTGGAACAAAAACCAATGTAAATGTGGAACAGAAACCACTGTATATGTGGAACAGAGACAACTGTAAAGGTGGAACAGAAACAACTGTAAAGGTGGAACAAAAACCACTGTAAATGTGGGACAGAGACCACTGTAACTGTGAAACAAAAACCACTTTAACTGTGGAACAAAAACCAATGTAAATTTGGAACAGAAACCACTGTAAAGGTGGAACAGAAACAACTGTAAAGGTGGAACAAAAACCACTGTATATGTGGAACAGAGACCACTGTAACTGTGAAACAAAAACCACTTTAACTGTGGAACAAAAACCAATGTAAATTTGGAACAGAAACCACTGTAAAGGTGGAACAGAAACAACTGTAAAGGTGGAACAAAAACAACTGTAAAGGTGGAACAAAAACCACTGTATATGTGGAACAGAGACCACTGTAAAGGTGGAACAGAAACAACTGTAAAGGTGGAACAAAAACCACTGTATATGTGGAACAGAGACCACTGTAAAGGTGGAACAGAAACAACTGTAAAGGTGGAACAAAAACCACTGTATATGTGGAACAGAGACCACTGTAAAGGTGGAACAGAAACAACTGTAAAGGTGGAACAAAAACCACTGTATATGTGGAACAGAGACCGCTGTAAAGGTGGAACAGAAACAACTGTAAAGGTGGAACAAAAACCACTGTAAATGTGGAACAGAGACCGCTGTAAAGGTGGAACAGAAACAACTGTAAAGGTGGAACAAAAACCACTGTAAATGTGGAACAGAGACCGCTGTAAAGGTGGAACAGAAACAACTGTAAAGGTGGAACAAAAACCACTGTAAAGGTGGAACAAAAACCACTGTAAAGGTGGAACAAAGACCAATGTAAATGTGGAACAAAGACCACTGAGAAGTTTGAACAAAAACCACTGTAAAGGTGGAATAGAGACCACTATAAAGGTGGAATAAAAACCACTGTAAATGTGGAACAAAGACCACTGTAAATGTGGAACAGAAAACACTGTACATGTGGAACAAAGACCACTGTAAATGTGGAACAGAGACCGCTGTAAAGGTGGAACAAAGACCAGGTGGAACAAAAACCACTGTAAATGTGGGACAAAAAGCACTGTAAAGGTGGAACAGAGACCACTGTAAATGTGGTCCATGTTCGTTCTTTGCTAATTGGAATGAGTCCACATTGAGAACTGGTTGTTGCTCCCTTGTCTCTCATGAAGGAAGCTGTTTCAGTTTCAAACTCTGTCCAAGTTTCAACTATTTTTCTCACCTTGCAAACATCTAACATTTGTTTCGGGACTTCAAGCACCTTTATGAGCCCTTCTCACACCCACTGATAGAGCTGAGCTTTAACTCACATTTCCAGCACGATGTAGTAACTGTCCTCCGTCTGATAGAAGTCCTCCGTATTTATGAGACAAGGCTGCAGGAGACAAGGACACAAAAGAGGACACAGTGAGGACACCAGTGAACAGGCTTCAAACAAGGAGCCTCATTCATTCAACTATGTAAATCTCTGAGTGGATGTGCACATAAATCTGCTCCAGATTCATGAAAACCAGGTAAAACTCCAAAGATGATGAACTCCAATGACTCTCAAGACGCTTACAGAGCTCAGTAATGTTCCTAAACCGACTCAGAAAGAACTTTTAAAGGAGGTGTAAAGGTGCAGACCACTGCCTGATTCTCCTAATCTCCAAACGTTTGGGTCGACATGTAATCGCAACGTACATAAACTTCTCAAAGTTTGAACACAAACCTGTTCTGCTCACGTTTAATGAATGAGGTCCAATGACAGGACAGAAAAAGTGAGGAGACAAGGAGACATGTTTGGCTATGATGAAGAAGAAGCCTCCTCTTCCTCTGTAGTTTTGTACTCACATGGTCGATCCTCTGTAGAATCTCTATCTCCGTCTTTGCGTTTCGTGTCGCCGTCTGTGGAGGTCACGTGATTAAAACACGGTTCAGTTCCCTGCAGCTCTGAGGCAGGAGGAGAAACGAGGGAAGGAAACGAGTGGAGGAGGAAGGCTGAAAGGAGGAGGAGGATGTCAGCCAATCAGAGAGCAGACAGGACGACTCACCCCCTCAGACTGAAAGTTCTTCTTATCGATAATCTTCACTGCAAACTTCTTACACGTGGAACGCTCGAAGGCCAGTCGCACCTCACCGCACACTCCTCTGAAACACACACACGGTGAGCAGGGACGTGAAGCAGGAAGTGACATCACACAGGGGCGGAGCTACTCACGTGCCGATTCGCCGAGTCAACAGGTATTTCTCCTGAAGGCCTTTAGGTAAACTGGACTGATCATCAGACATGAGGTCTATGAAGACAAACACTGCAGAGAGACAGGTAAGACAGAGACATATGTGACACAGGTGAGAAGGTGACAAATTTGGAATTGAGTTTAAAATTCTGCTTCTCACATATAAGGCCCTTAATGGCCTAGCTCCTCGTTATCTACCAGACCTGATAGCACGTTATGCTCCTAATAGAGCTCTCTGCTCTCAGAGTGCAGGATTACTCGTCGTTTCTAGAATATCTAAAATGTAGGTTTGGAGGACGGGCCTTCTGCTACCAGGCACCTTTATTATGGAACCAGCTACCAGTTTGGGTTCAGGAGGCTGACACCACCTCCATCTTTAAAACTAAACTGAAAACATTTCTGTTCAGTAAAGCCTACAGTTAGTCTAAACTATAGTGTGTAGGGGCTAATAGTTATAGCCATAGTTGTAGTAGCTCAGACTAGAGTAGCTCGTCTTAATCACAGCTTCGTCATAGCTATGCTGCTATAGGCCTACGCTGCAGGGGGACACCAACATGATCTGCTGAGTGGTGTCTCCACTGCTCTTCTCCCTTTTCCTTCCCTTTCCTCCTCCCTTCCTCCTCCTCCAGCTCGTTCCATAGTTAATTAGGAGCACCTTGTTACTGTAACTGTGCTCCATTTTCTTTCCTGTAGTTTGTTGTGCTGTTTTCCCTCCTTTTTTCTCTTTTCTTTCTGTGTTTCCAGGTCAGAGTTTCCTGAGTTTCATGCTGACTTGCAGTTCCCTCCTCTGTCCATCTCAGCGTTTACCTCCACCTGTGTGTGTGTAAATGTGTTCAGGGTGTCGGTTGCCGTGGTGACCGGTGATCTAGTCCTCTGACCATCTCACCTCAGTGCTGCTACCTGCATCTGTTTATGTGGTCATTTCATTCAGTCATTTGTGTCTCTCCTCCCTCTGTCCTCCACCCTATCTGTCCTCCCTCCTCTCTGTCCTCCATCTTCTCTCTGTCCTCCATCCTCTCTATCCTCCATCCTCTCTCTGTCCTATCTCTCCTCTATTTTTCTTTCTTTATCCAGCTGGTCTTCAGCAGGAAGGTCCCCTCATATGATCCAGGTCCTGCTCAAGGTTTCTTCCTCTTAAAGGGGAGTTTTTTTCTTGCCACTGTTTGGCTTAAAGGTTTTTTTCTCCCCCTGTGGGAGTTTTTACATGCCATTATCCTTGATTAGGATTTAATATTATAATTTTAGTTAATGATATTATCTCGGGGGTCATGATCTGGGTCTCTGTAAAGACCTCGAGACAATTGACATTGTAACAGACACTATACAAATAAAACTGAATTGAATTGATACAGATGAGGAGACACAGCTGAGAAGGAGGACAAATGATAAAGGTGAGAAGAAGACAGGTGATACAGGTGAGAATGAGATATACAGTGGAGGAAATAAGTATTTGATCCCCGCTGATTTTGCCAGTTGTCATACTAAGAAATAAATGAACAGTCTCAGATTTTTATGGCAGATTTATTTTAACAGTTATAGAAAGAATATTGAAAAAAGATTGAGAAGAATACATGAAATGAAAAATAAAAATTAATATGTAAGTCATTGAGGGAAATAAGTATTTGATCCCGGACAAACCTTGACCAGTGTTGGCTCCCACAGACCACTGGCATACTCCTAATCTCACTGAAGTAATTACCTGCATGAGAGACACCTGTTCCAAATAGTCACCTGTATAAAAAGCCATCTGCCCACAGACTCAGTAATACTCCACCATCTCCACCATGGGCAAGACTAAAGAGCTGTCAAAAGATGTCAGGGACAAAGTTGTTGAACTCCACAAGGCTGGAATGGGCTACAAAACCATAAGTAAGAAGCTGAATAAGAAGGTGACAACTGATTGTGCAATTATTCAGAAGTGGAAGAAGTACAACATGACTGTTAATCAACCTAGGCTGGGGGCTCCATGGAAGATATCACCTGGTGGGGTCTCAATGATCATGAGAAAGGTTAGAGATCAGCCGAGAACTACACTGGAGGAGCTGGTTAATGATCTCAAGGCAGCTGGGACCACAGTCACCAAGAAAACTATTGGTAATACACTGAGACGTAATGGTTTAAAGGGCTCCTTACACCAAAAATTAACCCTAAAATAAGCTTTGATTGTATAACTATAAGTATTCCTGACAGCTTTGATGATATGAATGATCGTCAACGCTAAACTATTCGTGGGTTATCCCAGTGCGATGTTACGTCAATCTGGGCTTGTACCCAACCCGCTCTCGGCGGCCGCCATATTGGCTATGACGTCACATGCAGAACATCCTCATCAGGCAAGAACATTATGGTGAGTCAACCAGAATGATGAGATCGAGCGATTTTTTAGATTTTTCCGACCATTCCGACCACTGAGGCTCTTTTTGAAATAGACAGCATGCAAGGTGTGTCAGAGGAACTCGGCCATATCGTTTTGAGCCAGTATCTGGACGAATTGCCCCCAGAAACAGGTGTCAGACTCTCCCTCCCTCCCAGAATGTAAACAAAAGACGCACCCGGAAATTCTCAGGCGGCTATCTGTGTTTATTCTAAGAGGGGCCACTCCGCTTCAAAAACGGAGACCAGAGAGCAAACAGTACTTATTTACGCTTCTAATATGATACCGGATTGCAAAAGGGTGCTTTAGTTATAACTAATAACATTTATTGACACAAAATCTCAATAAATGATCACCAGAATCCAGCCGTACACGAAGAGCGAAGCTTTTGATCTGAGCTTGTTTACGGCATATCTCCGCTACGGATAAAGCTGAAGGAGACAGGTCATAAAGGTGAGAATGAGATAGGTGATAAAGAGATACAGGTGAGAAGGAGACAGGTGATACAGGTGAGAATGAGATATAGGTGAGAAGGAGATACAGGTGAGAATGAGACACAGGTGAGAAGGAGACAGGTGATACAGGTGAGAATGAGACATAGGTGAGAAGGAGATACAGGTGAGAAGGAGACAGGTGATACAGGTGAGAATGAGATATAGGTGAGAAGGAGACAGGTGATACAGGTGAGAATGAGATATAGGTGAGAAGGAGATACAGGTGAGAATGAGATATAGGTGAGAAGGAGACACAGGTGAGAAGGAGACAGGTGATACAGGTGAGAATGAGACATAGGTGAGAAGGAGAGACAGGTGAGAAGGAGACAGGTGATACAGGTGAGAATGAGATATAGGTGAGAAGGAGATACTGGTGAGGAGACACAGGTGAGAAGGAGACACAGGTGACATGGGTCAGAAGGTGAGAACGAGACATAGGTAAAAAAAGACAAAGGTGAAAACAGATCTGACCAGTCCAAGTGAGACAGATTAGACCAGGTGTGTCAGGTGCATCCCATGATTCACCTCGGTTTCGTGGTTCTGCCAGGGAGAGGACGGCGTTGTTGACCAGAGGAAGCTTCTTCTCTTTACCGACCAGGTCCCCGTCTACAAAGGTCCCATTGTTGCTGTAGTCCTGCACAAACACCTGAGAGTCCTCCTGTCAGACGCACAGGTGGAGGTCAGATCCAGAACACATGATCCAGAACACGCTACAGCAGTAACAGAACCACTACTAGAATCTGCTCTCACTCTGTAGATCCTGAAGTGTTTCTTGCTGTAGATTCTGAACTTTTTGGATTGTTTTTCATCAGGATCACCCAGGATGTAGTCACTCTTGGAGTCCCGTCCAAACAGGTACTGGTCCTCTAGGCAGTCTGGAAACATACAGGAAAAACATAAGCAGACAGGAGCAGGTGCACTGCAGGTCAGCAGGTAGCTGAGTCAGCAGCAGGTTGCACATCTGGACGGAGACATGTTTTCATCATGGACTCTGCTCTAAGGGCTGACCAGTCTGACCTGAAATCAAGTACCACCTTCATTCACCAGAGACATTACTGTAGATTTGATTTTACTTTTTCATCCGCTGTCTGGTCTTCAAATAAAAAAAATAACATTTAACCCCTTCCAGATCAGTTTTACCATGTTTTACTGCCATTTACTGCAATCCGTGCATCATTCATTCTTTCCATTTTCAACTGTCAATCAAAAATTAAAAAAAGGAAAAAGTGACGTTTTATATCAAAACAAAAAAAATGCCTGGTTTTTTTCATATTTCAATTTTAAACTTGGCTCAAGAATAAGAAATGAAAAAACAGGCCACAGGACTGAATTTAATTTTAATATTTAATTGGTCCGGTTTACGTGACCCGGAAGTGGCTTTGTGCTGTAGTTCTGCTAGCGTGGCAGCGCTGGAATCAAATACTAGTCTGATCAAGGACTTGTTCAGCAGCGGTTTGACACGTGAGAACAACTGGTGCGTCAGTGCCATGTCTCCGTTAATAATAAAATGTCAAGCTTACTGTCTAAAATCAGGTCGTTTACGATGAAAGCGGCCCCGAGCAACCCCGCAAGGTCACGCCGGGCCGCGGACCCGCAGACGCAGGCCTACGTGAATGGTTAAAACGAGAGGAAATGATTACGGGGATCGTATTGCAAACTATTGAAGATTTGTTATTTTTGGAAACAGCTGGTCCAAGTCCGGTATTGACGGTGTTGTTAATGGACGGTGTTGTTAATGGAGGTGGAAGTGAGATGATAGTGACTAGGACCAGGGGGGCACCAACCACTTACGGACAGAGCAGGTGAGTCACGTGGTAGAGTTGGTTGTGGATGAGTGTGGAACAGTCCGTAGGAGATGTTGGCGGAGAGTTGCAGGCTACCAGGTCTGTTGAGGTGGAGTCCATCTGCCTTGTAAAGATGCACCCGGTTCCAGAAAGTGTTAAAATTGTCAATGAAAGCAACTCCGTGAGCGCCACAGGCCGAAGCCAGCCAGATGTTAAGGCTCAGCAGCCTGCTGAATCTACCTATTCCCCAGGCACAGGTGGGGGTGGGACCAGAGATGAAGAGCTGTTTTAAGGAGTTGAAGAGAAGACGAAAATCCCATTTCAGTAGTTCAGACTGTTGTTTGGGGATGTCATTCGTTCCAACGTGTAAAATTATCTTTGTAGCTCCAGGGTGAGCTTGTACAATGTCTGGGAGTTTGTCCAAGATGTCCAAAACAGTAGCGTCGGAAGTAGTGACACCGCTCCTCAATCTCACGTTTCTCACAATTGAGTCTCCGATCAGTAGCGTGGTTGGAGGAGACTTGATTCGTAGCGGAGAGTTTACCAGAAGGTCGCGAGGATCCTGCACCAGCCGCCGAACGCCTCCGTGCCTCCGTGCCTCCCAGCCCGCAGTACGAGAGGGTGGAGGGGAACCATCCACAGCGGTCTCCGCGGCAGCAGATGGAGCGGGACAGGTGAAGGCCCCGGCCGGAGCCAGAACGCGGTCCCGGCCAGGTCCACGGCAGGTGTCGGAGTGTTCCCTCACCGCAGCCCTCAGGAGCTTTCGACGCTTCGCCGAGGATGAGCCCTGTGATGACCGTCGAGACCCGGCGGCTTTGGTCAGAGCAGGCCACCCGGTTTGTGCAGTGGTGGTTGGCGCCGAGCCCGATAGTCAAGGCAGCCTCAGAGTCGCAGCTGGGTGGTGGAGCAGCCATCTGTTCACTCTGGCATTTGGTCTCGATTAGCTAGGCTGAGTTTTCCCGTAGCATGTGTTGTTGTCCGTTGTCTTTGTCCTCTGTTCTGTGTGTTACTACTCTGTAAAGCGTCCTTGGGTGTTCTGAAAGGCGCTATATAAATTGAATCTATTATTATTATTATTATCCCCTCATCAGACAGAGGTGCAGACAACACCTCGAAACGGTTGGACAAAACCAGGTCAGAGGTCTTCTTGGTGCAGCAGATCACCTCGGACCAGAGTGGAGGACGTTTCGGCGTGGAGCTGGATGAAGGCCAGGGTGAAGTAGCAGGATCCCAAGCCACGGTGTCCTGGAGAGCCGCTTTTAGTGATGCTATGTACATCGATTGCTGGTGGGCTGTATCCATCAGAGAACTCAACAAGTCGTTTTTGGACCGCAGTTCCTCGGATAGTTTCCTGTTGTAACTATCCTGTTGTACCATAAAATGTCACTCTGTTGTCAGTGTGATGTGATCGTGTTGTCAACATGATGTTATCGTGTTGTCAGCGTGATGTCACTGCGTTGTCAGCGTGATGTCAGCATGTATCAGTGTGATGCGCGTTACTGTGATGTCACGCTGATCTCACTGTGATGTCACTCTGTTGTCATCGTAATGTCACTGTGTTGTCAGTGTGATGTCATCATGTCGTCAGCGTGATGTGCGTTACTGTGATGTCACTCTGTTGTCATCGTGATGTCACTGTGTTGTCAGTGTGATGTCATCATGTTGACAGCGTGTTTCCAGTGTGATGTCATCATGTCCTCAGCGTGATGTGCGTTACTGTGATGTCACGCTGATCTCACTGTGATGTCACTCTGTTGTCATCGTGATGTCACCGTGTTGTCAGTGTGATGTCATCATGTCATCAGCGTGATGCGTGTTACTGTGATGTCACTCTAATCTCACTGTGATGTCACTGTGTTGTCAGTGTGATGTCATGTCGTCAACTTGTCATCAGCGCGTTGCGCGTTACTGTGATGTCACTCTGTTGTCATCGTGATGTCACCATGTTGTCAGCGTGATGTCACTGCGTTGTCAGCGTGATGTCAGCATGTATCAGTGTGATGCGCGTTACTGTGATGTCACGCTGATCTCACTGTGATGTCACTCTGTTGTCATCGTAATGTCACTGTGTTGTCAGTGTGATGTCATCATGTCGTCAGCGTGATGTGCGTTACTGTGATGTCACTGTGTTGTCACTGTGATGTCATCATGTTGTCAGCGTGTTTCCAGTGTGATGTCATCATGTCGTCAGCGTGATGTGCGTTACTGTGATGTCACGCTGATCTCACTGTGATGTCACTCTGTTGTCATCGTGATGTCATCATGTCGTCAGCGTGATGCGTGTTACTGTGATGTCACGCTAATCTCACTGTGATGTCACTGTGTTGTCAGTGTGATGTCATGTCGTCAACTTGTCATCAGCGCGTTGCGCGTTACTGTGATGTCACTCTGTTGTCATCGTGATGTCACCATGTTGTCAGCGTGATGTCAGCAAGTCATCAGCGCGTTGCGCGTTACTGTGATGTCAATCTGTTGTCATCGTGATGTCACCATGTTGTCAGCGTGATGTCAGCAAGTCATCAGCGTGTTGCGCGTTACTGTGATGTCACTCTGTTGTCATCGAGATGTCACCGTGTTGTCAGTGTGATATCATCATGTCATCAGCGTGTTTCCAGTGTGGTGTCATCATCTCGTCAGCGCGTTGCGTGTTACCAGTGTTTCCAGTGTTTCCAGTGTGGTGTCAACGTACTCACCATGGCTCTTGAAGCCTTGTGCCATGGGCAGTAAGCGTCCCCAGGGTTGTGGTTCCGGCTCCTCCGGGACGGATGGTAGGGTGACGGGGATGGTGTCCACGCTACTCAGAGTCCCCGAGCCACTGGATGACTGACTGCCTGAAGTTGGTCCGCTGGATGAGCTGGAACCAGGTTGAGACTGAGACCTGGACTGGGATGGAGAGAGAGTGGACTGGGTTTGGGACTGGGACTGGGACTGCTCCCCCTCAGGTGGAACTCCTGCCGACATTCTGGGGCTCTGCAGAAAGACACAAGGACAAGCTCGAACTCTGATCCTCTGGGCCTGGTACAGAACCACAAACAGGCCCCGCCCACCACAACTTGAGATCACGTTACCCATTTCTAAACAGTTCTCCGCCAAACCTCGTTTAAAAAATGTCCAACTTAACAACATTTGGCCTTAATGTGAATAACTAACGTGCAAAAGTATAGTTTTACAGGTTTTTCAGATGTCTCATGTCTCACTGTTCCATTCGGCTTAAAGTAAACATTAGAAAAAGAAAACTAAATCAATGTTTTCACGAAAACTCCACGAATGAGAAACAGTGTTTAGTCTCGTCAAGCGGCAGTCTAAAGTCCGCTGATTTTTATTTCTTAATGGTTCATACCAACCAGAACCGGAACCGACAACAACCCCAGAACGAGCATGAGCCTGACCCAGTGGACGCGGTTTACGAACCATGTGAACATCCGGTCCCGCCGGAACTGACCAGGCTACACTTACCGGTCCGACTGGCCGCTGCAGGACGGCGTCCGGTTCCTCTCCGGTTCCTCTCTGGTTCTTCTCCGGTTCTTCTCCGGGTCTCTACGGCTCTTTTCCGAACCCCACGGACTCTTCCGAACACGTGCACGACTGTTTTCACGGTAAATGAACTGCGGCTCAGTACCGCTCGTTTCTCTGCCGTCACGTGACAGTCCCAGCCAATCACAAGTTGAGTCTGGCAGGTTCATTTCCTGGTCTGTTTCGGTTCTGCACAGGAGTCCTGGTGGTCCGGATAAGATGCCCAGGGAGTGATCCGGACCGAACCGCTGGTGTCAGGTCCACCATGTCCGGACAGAGGCGCTCTAAGACCCTGATCATCACTGATGGTGAGTCCCGGCTGTTTCTAGTCTCTGGACCGGGTTAGAACCGGATCGGCGTGGTTACGGGTTCGGCTGGTCCTGGTATAATCCGCGACCTGGGTGGGAACTGAAACTGAGCGGACATGCACGAGCACAACACTCCTCCCTGTCTCCTCCCTCAGACTGACCAACCTGGTTCCAGGTTGTTCAGGTGTATCCTGGTCCTGATCCTCATAGTGGTCATCAGAGTTCCGGGTGTGTCCTGGTCCGGGTCCTCATAGCGGTCATCAGAGTTCCAGGTGTGTCCTGGTCCTGGTCCTGATCCTCATAGTAGTCATCAGAGTTCCAGGTGTGTCATGGTCCTGGTGCAGGTCTCATAGAGGTCATCAGAGTTCCAGGTGTGTCCTGGTCCTGGTCCGGGTCCTCATAGTGGTCATCAGAGTTCCAGGTGTGTCCTGATCCTCATTGCGGTCATCAGAGTTCCAGGTGTGTCCTGGTCCTCATAGTGGTCATCAGAGTTCCAGGTGTGTCCTGATCCTCATTGCGGTCATCAGAGTTCCAGGTGTGTCCTGGTCCTCATAGTGGTCATCAGAGTTCCAGGTGTGTCCTGATCCTCATTGCGGTCATCAGAGTTCCAGGTGTGTCCTGGTCCTGGTCCAGGTCCTCATAGTGGTCATCAAAGTTCTAGGTGTGTCCTGGTCCTGGTCCAGGTCCTCATAGTGGTCATCAGAGTTCCAGGTGTGTCCTGGTCCTCATAGTGGTCATCAGAGTTCCAGGTGTGTCCTGGTCCTGGTGCAGGTCGTCATAGTGGTCATCAGAGTTCCAGGTGTGTCCTGGTCCTGGTCCAGGTCCTCATAGTGGTCATCAGAGTTCCAGGTGTGTCCTGATCTTCATAGTGGTCATCAGAGTTCCAGGTGTGTCCTGGTCCTGGTCCAGGTCCTCATAGTGGTCATCAGAGTTCCAGGTGTGTCCTGATCTTCATAGTGGTCATCAGAGTTCCAGGTGTGTCCTGGTCCTGGTCCGGGTTCTCATAGTGGTCATCAGAGTTCCAGGTTTGTCCTGGTCCTGGTCTGGGCCCTAATAGTGGTCATCAGAGTTCCAGGTGTGTCCTGGTCCTCATAGTGGTCATCAGAGTTCCAGGTGTTTCCTGATCCTGGTCTAGGTCCTCATAGTGGTCATCAGTGTCCCGGGTGTGTCCTGGTCCTCATAGTCGTCAGTGTTCCAGGTGTGTCCAGATCTTCGTGGTCATCAGTGTTCTGGGTCTGTCCAGGTCTTAGTGGTCCTCAGTGGTGTCTCCGGGTCCTCGTGATCCTCAGTGGTGTCTCCGGGTCCTCGTGATCCTCAGTGGTGTGTCCAGATCTTTGTGGTCCTCAGTGGTGTGTCCAGATCTTTGTGGTCCTCAGTGGTGTGTCCAGGTCCTCGTGGTCCTCAGTGGTGTGTCCAGGTCCTCGTGGTCCTCAGTGGTGTGTCCAGGTCCTCATGGTCCTCAGTGGTGTGTCCAGGATCTCATGGTCCTCAGAATTGTCTCAGGTGAGGAGCTCTGACTCTGATGCAGCTTCTTTGTCTTTGTCCAGATGAGGAGGAGGCGGTGCCAGGGGAGGAGCTGAACCCATTCTCCTTCAAAGAGTTTTTGCGCTGGAAGAACCAGGATCCAGACCAGGACCAGGACCAGGACCAGGATCCAGACCAGGACCAGGATACAGACCAGGACCTGGGCCAGACATTCAGGAAGGTATAGAGATCCAGAGGCTGTGGAATGAGAGGAACTGTGTCACCTGTCTTCTAATGTCCATCTGTCCTTCAGAAGTCTTTTAGGACCTTTGACTCTGAGGTCAGCAGCTGTTTCATCACTGACGCCCACCTGACAGCACAGGTACAGTGACATCATCACTGACATCATCAGACTGTTGAAGTGAGCTCCACCCACTGGTCTTTGATGGTATTACACCCATCAGACTGTTGTGACCCATGTTCATGCTGAGTTCTGACTGCAGCCACAATACCGGCCTGAACCTGATCTGGTTCACTGACCGTTTACATTAGTCATTACCCGAACCCTAACCCTAAACCTAACCCCAACCTTAACCCCTTACCCCCTAACCCCCTAACTCCTTGACCCTAACCCTAAACCTAACCCTAACCCCTAACCCCTAACCCCCTAACCCTAACCTAACCCCCTGACCCTAACCCTAAACCTAACCTTAACCTTAACCCCCTGACCCTAACCCCCTAACCCTAAACCTAACCCTAACCCCTAACCCCCTAACCCTTACCTAACCCCCTAACCCCTTACTCTAACCCTGAACTGGTTTCAACCAGGATGTTGGAGCCTGGTGAACTGGTCTTAACCAGTACTTTGGAGCAGGACGTGCAGAGTTAAAGTTGGGTTGCTGTAATGCAACAAATCAGGGCATAAAATCGCGACTAACTGGTCGTCAAATGCAACCAAAATTTGACCATTTCGACCGTTTTTTTTTTTTTTTTGCTTTGTCGCCAGTGGCGAGGGCCACAAAATCCACCATCAACTTAGAAAAAAATGATTTTTTTTCTAAAAATGATTTTTTTTCTATGATTTCTGCACATTTGTCATGCGTCACCAAGGCAAACATATCTAAATAATTTAGAAACAAAGTTTATTTGGCGAAAAGTGGCCATGTTTTGGGTGCACATGGCATCACATCAAAATGTGCTTTCATGTGTTACCGTACAGCCTCTGGTCTCCGAACCGTAGTAGGTAAACCGCCGTACTGTGCTATTCCAGGCTCGTGACAAGCGGCTAACACGCCAGTGAAAACGAAAGAAAAAGTCCAGTTTTTTCTGCTCTGAACGGCACTTTATTCAGGAACTGACAACGTTACACAGTCTGTATTTTTCGGCTCCGGTCAGTCAACGGAGGATGTAAATCCATAACACTCGGCCGCTGCTCATGCTCACTTCACTTGCTCCGTTCAGCTGCCCGCACCTCACAAACTACATTACCCATCAGGCTACTCCCCTTCTTAAAGGGCCAGGCTGACTTACAACACATGCTTGTAAAATCACCATATAAACATTATCTAGGTAGACACACAAGCTATTCTTGATCATATTGACACTGATTAAAAAAAAAAAACATTTCAAATAAAACAATACTGAACTGATGAAATTTCCTATTGAAATTCTGTCTATGCCCCCACAATCATACTGACAACTAACTGCAGTGCTAAATTGTTTAATTTGTTGTGTGATTTTCTCCTTAAACCGACACACTTTCCTTTCGGTTGTTGCCGTCAAAATACAAAGAGTTGAGACCCATTAAGACGACAGGGGATGGAAATTGCCTGTACAACTCTGTTTCCCTCGTTCTGAAAGGTGATACACAAGATGATTTTATCTTATGTTTAATATAATGAAAAAATAGCTGAATTAGCTTGTTTTTTTTTTCTCCATTTCACAGAGACACACACACAGAGGTAAAATAAACAGAACTATATACACGATATAACTCACATGCAGCATAGAACAAGTAACTTTCTTACATTTGCTTTTTATAAATGATAATTCCAAATTGTGTTTGCATTGTTGCTAGGTGGTCTGAGTTCATATTTTTTGGCTGTTGAAAATTCAAATGTAGTATTGACAGTAGAAGTAAGTCTGTTTCAAGTCTGTGTAACATGCTGGGAGTCTAAAATGTCAAACCACTGTGGGACTTCATGTGGGCAGAAAAAGCTACTGCATGACTGTTGAACAGACTCCCAAACTTGTAGCTTCTTTCATGCAGATTCCAGTTTTTCTCCAGGAAGCTTAGATCTCCTGGCAGATATAGTGAGGTGGTGCAGACGTTTCATAATATCACACTAGTACAATAGTGTTTCCCTGATGGATTTACTGAGGATGTGCTGGAGAAATGCCTACTATAGATGGTAGAGGCCATTGAAGTCATTGAGCCTCCATGATGATGTCAGCAGTCTACGGGGGCCACGAAAAACACTGGCGACCAAAATTGCTAGCTGGTTACCAACTTCAAAAACCTGGTAGCCAGGGACTACTTGGTAAAAATTCTAATTTTATGCCCTGCAAATACATTTGGCAGAAAAATCTTCCTCACATTATTTTATTTCATCAGTTTTTCTAAAGAACTGTCCAAGCGCTTTAGGACCTTCAGAAAAATGGCTGCAGCCACCAGGACGTCAGAGGAACTTCAGAGGAGCTGAGATGAAGCAGCTGCTCCTCTGGATGTGAGAGATCCTCAGCTCTGATCACAGCTGATGTATCACTGCATCATGGATGTTGAAAACCTCCTGAAGTGTCTTCATGCTTCTACTCTGAACAAACATTTTAACATTTAAACCTCATTTTTCTTGAGGTGACCTTAAAGATCTCAGAACACAGAAGATCTGTTTCCTGGTGGCCTCCGTACAGGTGAACACCAGGTGTCTTCTACTGGACCATTCTAACAGAGCATGAAGTCTGTCTCTATCAGTGATCACGTCTCAGCGTGTTTAGATGTACAGCTGTTAGAGCTCCTGAGTTTAATTTTTAAGTTATATTTTGGACTATGTCATTTTAATCTGGTTAGATATCCAGATGTGTTGTGGATACGCTGGCTGTCTGACAGTAGCCTCTTTCTGTCCAACCAGGAGGAGGACTGGGGGCGGAGCTTCCAGTCTGAGGTGGACAACACCTCCTCCCTCTGTTCTGAGGAGGAGGAGGAGGAGGAGGAGACCAGGTGAGTGATGTCTGGAGGGGGCGAGGCTGGTTTCTAACGGTGCTCTTCGATTGGTTGTTGAGGATGAGTTGTCTCACAGAGGACCAGAACCTGGGTCAGAACTTGGACCTGAGGGGGAGTTTCCTCAGTCTGAAAGGGCTCTTCCTTTAGTCTCTAAACTGAAGACCAACAGGCAGGACGGATGTGTTGTGGATTATGTCTTCATCAGGATCAGACGGTTTTCTGTTGCTGTCATAGATTCACCAAGAGCAGTGACGTTTCCAGACCTGTTGGGTCCAGTTGGAACCAGTTGGGTCTAGTTGGTTCTAGTTGGGTCCAGTTTGGTTAATTGGGTCTAGTTGGGTCCAGTTGGGTGCAGTTGGGTCCAGTTGGAACCAGTTGGGTCTAATTGGGTCTAGTTAGGTCCAGTTTGGTCTACTTGGATCTATCTGGGTCCAGTTGGGTCAAGTTGGGTCTACTTGGGTCCAGTTGGGTCTAGTTGAGTCCAGTTGGGTCTAGTTGCATCCAGTTGGGTCTAGTTGGGTCCAGTTTGGTCTGGTTGGGTCCAGTTGGAACCAGTTGGATCCAGTTTGGTCTAGTTGGGTCCAGTTGGAGCCAGTTGGGTCTAGTTGGGTCTAATTTGGTCCAGTTGGGTCTAGTTTCATCAAGTTGGGTCCAGTTGGCTCTAGTTGGGTCCAGTTGGGTCCAGTTGGGTCCACGTGGGTCTACGTGGATCTAGTTGGGTCCAGTTGGGTCAAGTTGGTTCCAGTTGGGTCTAGTTGGGTCCAGTTGGGTTTAGTTGGGTCCAGTTTGGTCTAGTTGCATCCAGTTGGGTCTAGTTGGGTCCATTTGGCTCTAGTTGGGTCCACATGGGTCTACGTGGATCTAGTTGGGTCCAGTTGGGTCAAGTTGGTTCCAGTTGGGTCTAGTTGGGTCCAGTTGGGTTTAGTTGGGTCCAGTTTTTGTCTAGTTGCATCCAGTTGGGTCTAGTTGGGTCCAGTTGGGTCAAGTTGGGTCCACTTGGGTATAGTTGGGTCTAGTTGGGTCCAGTTGGGTCTACTCTGGTCTAGTTGGGTCCAGTTGGATCCAGTTGGGTCTACTTGGGTCCAGTTGGGTCCAGTTGGGTCTAGTTGGGTCTAGTTGGGTCCAGCTGGGTCTAGTTGGGTCTACTTGGGTCTAGTTGGGTCTACTTGGGTCTAGTTGGGTCCAGTTGGGTCCAGTTGGGTCTAGTTGGATCCAGTTGAGTCCCATTGGGTCTAGTTGGGTCCAGTTGGGTCCCATTGGGTCTAGTTTGGTCCAGTTGGTCAGCCAGTGCTCATCATGTGTGTTCCTTCATGAGCTCTTCAGTTTCCTGATGCTGCTGGGTCTGTGTTCAGGGAACCTGCTGTGAAACTGGTCCCAGTACTCTGGAGGACAACGCTATCAACAGGTTGTGGTTGATGCTGGAGTTGGCAGCTCCAGTTATCTTCAGCAGTAATTCTCAGGCCTCTTTCCAAGTTTCTATGTTAAACTGACTGATGGACCGTGTTAGATGGTCTTACTGGATGGTCTCTTCAGACGTAGGTCTGTTGCTCCAGGACATTCATAGTCATTCTGCTGAAAACACGTCTTCTGATCCAACTCAAAACTGATTCAGTTCTCTTTGTTTTGGTCCATAAAGAAAGTTTAAACTCATCACTATCTATTAAAGACCTAGAAGGTTCTTCCAGCTGTACCTGCTCCTCAGCTCCAGCTCCAGTAGATATTGAAGCTGCTTCTGTTCCGCCAGGTTCTCCACAGCTGAAGGAGCAGCAGCAGGAGGAGCAGAGAACTATGAAGGAGATGATGAGACCTCGCTGGCTGGAGCAGCCACCTCCTGCAGGAGGAGTGGGAGGAGCAGCCAGATGCAGCAGGTAGCCCGGTCACACTCCCTCAGGTCAGCGGTGCAGCAGTGCCCCCTGCTGTCAGCTCTGCTGTTTGGTCTGATGTCGGTTCAGGTTCAGACACTTCATTTGTCACCTACAAGTTAAGTTCATTCACTTTAATTCAGTTTTATTTTTATAGCATCTATCACAATGCAAATTGTCTCCTAGGTGCATGATCTTTGCCCCGAGCAGAGATCATTAACTAAAGTGATACAGTGATTCCCTTAGTTTTCACGGTTAATGGGGACCCCTAACCCTGTTTGATGTTTCGCTTGGCAGCTGCGGCCTCTCGTCTGCTGTGGGGTTGATTTTTGCAGAATTTCAGCGATTATTTCTTGAGGACAGACAGAGGAGAGCATGTAATTGACTGAATGAAATGACTCCATAAACAGATGCAAGTAGCAGCACTGAGGTGAGATGGTCAGAGGACTTGATCACCGGTCACCATGGCAACCAACACCCTGAAAACATCTACATACACAGGTGGATGTAAACGCAAGTCAGCATGAACCTCAGGAAACTCTGGCCTGCAAACATACAGAAAGAAAAGAGAAAAAAGGAGGGAAAAACAGCACAACAAACTACAGGAAAGAAAATGAAGGATAGTTACAGTAACGAGGTGCTCCTAATTAACTATGGAACAAGCTGGAGGAGGAGGAAGGGAGGAGGAAAGGGAAGAAAAAGGAGAAGAGCAGTGGAGACACCACTCAGCAGATCATGTTGGTGTCCCCCTGCAGTGTAGGCCTATAGCAGCATAGCTATGACGAAGCTGTGATTAAGACGAGCTACTCTAGTCTGAGCTACAACAACTATGGTTATAACTATTAGCCCCTACACACTATAGTTTAGACTAACTGTAGGCTTTACTGAACAGAAATGTTTTCAATTTAGTTTTAAAGATGGAGGTGGTGTCAGCCTCCTGAACCCAAACTGGTAGCTGGTTTCATAATAAAGGTGCCTGGTAGCAGAAGGCCTGTCCTACAAACCTACTTTTAGATATTCTAGGAACGATGAGTAGACCAGCACTCTGAGAGCGGAGAGCTCTATTAGAAGCATAACATGCTATCAGGTCTGGTAGATAACGAGGAGCTAGGCCATTAACGGCCTTATATGTGAGAAGCAGAATTTTAAACTCAATTTGAAATTTCACGGGAAGCCAGTGGAGGGAGGCTAACACAGGACAGACGTGATCTCGCTTACTGATTCCCGTCAGCACCCTCGCTGCTGCGTTCTGGATCAGTTGGAGGCTATTCAGCGAGCTTTAGTGGTTGGTAGAGGAACTGCAGCCTCTAGTGGTCGGTAGAAGAACTGCAGCGTCTAGTGGTTGGTAGAGGACCTGCAGCCTCTAGTTGTCGATGGAGGAACTGCAGCCTCTAGTGGTCAACAGATGAACTGCAGCCTCTAGTGGTCGGTAGAGGAACTGCTGCCTCTAGTGGTCGGTGGAGGAACTTCATGTCTCCTCTGGCTCGTGAGGGAAAGCTGCAGCTTGGTCTTGGTATTTCCTGTCACCTGTCATCCATCATGGTTGCTGTGGAACAATCATGTTGTGTGTCTCAGCTGAAGGAGGAGAATGTGTCACTAAGGAGGACCATCAGGGAGCTGCAGAGGAGTGCTGAGGCTGCCCAGCACAGGTCAGTGTTGACCAATCATGGCGCAGCACTGCTGTCAGCCCTGCAGCATTTACCCACATGCCCCTGTCCTCTTCCCTCTGCAGGGTGGCAGAGCTGTCAGAGGAGCTGCTGCAGAAGAAGCATCAGGAGGAGAAGGAGGCGCAGGACCTGGAGAGCATGGTCCACTCTGTGGAACAGAACCTCCACCTGATGACGGTGACACACATTCACACCTGAGTCCCTCTGATTTCAAGTATTTAGTCTGTAAACGTGTGATCAGGTGGATTATTGATCTGAGATCTGTGTGTGTCAGAGGCGAGCAGTGAAAGCAGAGAGCGGCGTCTCCAGACTAAAGGTGGAGCTACAGCAGCTGCAGGTGAGATGTTCAGGACTGTTGACCAGCAGTCACAGCACTTTCCTTCTAGAAACAGACTTTAGAGATGCACAAAGCCCCCACAGCCACTAGAGGACCTCTAAACTACCACAGAGAACCCCAAACTACCACAGAAGACCTCTAAACCACCACAGCGGACCTCCAAACTACCACAGAGGACCTCTAAACGACCACAGAGAACCCCAAACTACCACAGAGAAGCCCAAACTACCACAGAGGACCTCCAAACCACCACAGAGAACCCCAAACCACCACAGAGGACCTCCAAACCACCACACGTGACCTCCAAACCACCACAGAGGACCTTCAAACTACCACAGAGGAACTCCAAACTACCACAGAGGCCCTTAAACCACCACAGAGGACCTCCAAACCACCACAGAGGACCTTCAAACCACCACAGAGGAACTCCAAACCACCACAGAGAACCCCAAACCACCACACATGACCTCCAAACCACCACAGAGGACCTTCAAACCACCACAGAGGAACTCCAAACTACCACAGAGGACCCCAAACCACCATAGAGGACCTCCAAACCACCACTCATGACCTCCAAACCACCACGAGAACCCCAAACTACCACAGAGGAGCTCCAAACCACCACAGAGAACCTCAAACCACCACAGAGGAACTCCAAACTACCACAGAGGACCCCAAACCACCACAGAGAACCCCAAACTACCACAGAGGACCTCCAAACCACCACAGAGAACCTCAAACCACCACAGAGGAACTCCAAACTACCACAGAGGACCCCAAACCACCACAGAGAACCCCAAACTACCACAGAGGACCTCCAAACCACCACAGAGAACCCCAAACTACCACAGAGGACCTCTAAACTACCACAGCGGACCTCCAAACCACCACAGAGAACCCCAAACTACCACAGAGGTCCTCCAAACCACCACACATGACCTCCAAACCACAACAGAGGTCCTCCAAACCACCACACATGACCTCCAAACCACCACAGAGGACCTCCAAACTACCACACATGACCTCCAAACCACCACGGAGGACCTCAAAACCACCACAGAGGACCTCCAAACTACCACAGAGGACCACAGACTGAAGTCCTTCCCAACTAGGACTACTCTTCTAAAACCACATAACTCATCTAAAATCTAAATCTGGCATCAGTTTTTACTGGGAAGTTGGAGCTAGGTGGAGGTTGATCGAGACTGACTCACTGTTGGAACCAGCCCCTAGTGGTCAGCAGAGGAACATTTCTTTTTTTTTTTGAAACTTTCTTTTTATTAAAGTTTTCAATTATTTTTTACAACAGTAACAGTCAAATACAGAAACAATTAACAGAAAACAAATATTAATAAACAGACAGGTTGGCAGGACTGAAATAAGTCGCACACTCAAGCAGAGTAGGAGAATTCACATAGGTGATGGGTTACATTTTAAAGAATATGATGTCCACCTTTTCCAGTACCCTATGTACTGCTCAGCCCGCAGTCTTAGGGTGAAGGTCAGTTTCTCCATGCTTTGTATTTCGTTAACAATGGTGATCCAGTCATTCCTTGTTGGTGGATTAGTCTGCAGCCATTTCCGCGTAATGGCCTTCTTGCTTGCAGCCAAGAGTACGTTATAAAGGTAATTGTCCTGGGCCATAAGTCCAACTGGGATTTTACCAAGATAAAGTACAATAAATGTAAAATCAATTTTTAAACCAAAGATCAACTGAATTTCTCCAGCGAGATCCTGCCAATATGGTTGGATAAGGGGGCAGGCCCAAAATATGTGGAAATGGTCAGCCAAGGTCTGTCCACATTGTCTCCAGCAATTATCCTGACCCTGAGAACCCCGCTGCTGGGATTTCAATTTAGGAGTGACAAAAAATCTTATCAAGTTCTTCCAGCAGAATTCTCGCCAGGCTCTAGAGTTGGTGGTTTTAGCCTGACCCGCCCAAACGGTTTTCCAATCGTCTTCAGATATCTCCAGGCCAGCCTCCCTCTCCCATTTCTGCTTAACCTGGAGAGTGGAATGGTTCTTGGAGTTTTGTAGTTTTTTATAAATTTGTGATATTAAATGTTTTGTATCTTTAGCCTTATATGCATCAGTAAATATACTGATCAGATTTAAATCCATGTTGTCTGTCTGCTTGATTTCCTTGTTGAAGTAATCTCTGACCTGGAAATATCTGAACATATCCTCCCTTCCCAGTCCGTATGATTTAGAGATGTGGGCAAAAGGCTGCAGTCCATCCTTATCAGTCATAGTGCAGTAGGCTGTAATACCCCTCAATGCCCAGTGCCTGAATTGTTTATCTAGACCTGATGGTTTAAACTCTGGATCATATGCCACCCATTTCAATATTTTTGCATGTTTTACGAGGCAGAGTTTTTTTACGGGTGCTAAACCACACCTTGAGGGCGGCCCTAGTCCAACAGTTTATTTTGTCCAGGTGAGGATTCTGGTGTTGGCAACCTAATAAAGACTGTGCCGGTGTTTCAGATTGCGTTAATTCTAAATCTTTCCATTTGGCGGAGTAGTTTGGATTACACCAACAAACTAGGGGTCTTAGCTGGGCAGCGATAAAGTAGCTCTCCACACATGGTAAGGAAAGTCCACCCTCATCTTTAGGCAACTGTAAGATGTTATATTTAATTCGGGGCTTCTTACTATTCCAGACAAATCTTGATATCAGTCTATTCCAGTCTTTAAAATCCTTAGGAGGGACCTCTACAGGAAGCGACTGGAATAAGTACAGAAGTCGAGGGAGGACATTCATTTTTATCGTTTCAATTCTACTTGACATATCTAGGGGCAGCACAGTCCATCTATCCAGGTCTGCTTTGATTGTCTTAACAACTGGGTCATAATTTGTGTTATATATTTTGGAGATGTCTTTCGGGATCCAAACTCCCAGGTATTTAATAGCAGGGGCATCCCATTTAAAATTAAACCTATTTTTCAAGTTAGTATCCGGAGTGAAATTATATGTAAGTACCTGAGTCTTATGTGTGTTCAATTTATATCCAGAATACGAGCCAAACAGTCTTAAAAGGGACATCAACTTAGGTGCGCTTCTTTGTACATCAGTCAAAGTGAGCAAAATGTCATCCGCGAATAGACTTATTTTGTATTCATTGTCTCTAATTGAAACGCCCTTAATGCCCGAATCCTCCCTTATTGCCTGAGCTAACGGCTCTATAAAGAGGGCAAAGAGGGCGGGGCTTAGTGGGCAGCCCTGGAGACAACCTCTTTCTAACTTGATGCTTTGAGTTAAGTGGCCATTGATTCTTATTCTGGCAGAGGGATTTGAGTAAAGTGATCTAATACAATTAACAGATTTCTCATTAAAACCAAAACGTTGCAATAATTGGTAAAGGAAAGTCCATCCAACGGAATCAAAGGCTTTCTCTGCATCTAAACTAATCAGTGTTGCACTAATATTTCTCTTAATCACATAATCTACCAAGTGAAGTGTTCGTCTAATATTGTCCTGTGTTTGTCTGTCCCGGACAAAGCCTGTTTGGTCGGGGTCTATCATTTCTGAGACGATGTTTTCTATCCTTTTGGCAATGATTGAAGCGAATAGTTTATAATCTGTATTCAAAATAGATATTGGTCTATAAGAACTACATTCTTCCTTGTCTTTGCCTTCCTTTAAAATAACTGATATTACCGCCTCGCTCCATGATTGAGGCATCTGGCCTTCCTTAAGGGTGTGGTTAAAGCATCTGAGAAGTAGAGGCGTCAACTCAAGTGTGAATATTTTATACCATTCACTATGATATCCATCTGACCCTGGTGTTTTGTTGGTCTTTAGTCGAGAAATAGCACTAGCCAGCTCAGCGGTTGTTATCTCAGCTGTCAATACAGCATTCTGATTTTCCCCTATAGAGGGAAGATCCAGAGAATACAAAAACTCATCAATTACAGAGTCAGCAGCTTTGTCAGGCTGAGTGTATAAATCCTTATAGTAGGCTTCAAAAGCTTGTTGGATTTCCTCTAGCTTTTGGCAAATTTGATTGTTCTTTGGGTTTCTTATTTTATAAATTGTTCTTTCTGCGTGTTGCTTACGTAGCCTCCAAGATAGAAGTTTCATCGCCTTTGGGCCAGTTTCATAATATTTTTGTTTAATAAACCTCATTTTTTTCTCATTTTCTTCATCATAGATCAGATTTATTTCTTGTTGAACACGTTTTAATTGGGTCCAAATTTGAGGGTCCCTTTGAGTTGAGTGTTGAATTTCCAGGTTCCTGAGTTTTGACTGCAGCTCCACTAATTGTTTATGTTTCTCCTTTTTCCTATGGGATGAGAAGGCTATGAGTTTGCCCCTAAGAACTGCCTTCCAGGCATCCCACAGGACATTTGGTGATACTGTTCCATCGTCATTATTTTGCAAGTAATCTTTTAACTCTTTCTTTATATATTCCTTGCAAACTCTGTCGTTCAACAAGCTAGTATTGAGCCTCCATAGGGTATTCTTTCTTTTGTTATTTAGATGCAGAGAAAGGTATACTCCTGAATGGTCTGAGACGTCTCTAACACCTATCTTGCATTTACTTATTCTATGTCTGTCTGTAGCTGAAATAAAGAAATAGTCCAATCTAGAATATTCTGCATGGCAAGGGGAGTAGTAGGTGAAATGTTTTTCTGTAGGGTGTAAGTCCCTCCATATATCTATCATACCAAATTCCCTTAACATCTTCCGCATGTATACTGAGTTTCGGTTTCTCCTTTTGTGTAGATTTGATGAGTCAAGTTTGGGTTGCAATTGGATATTAAAGTCACCACCACAGATTAAGGTTCCCGAGGACTCTAGGGCTAATAAATTGAATATTTTCTTAATAAATGATCTGTCATGCCCTGGTGGCATATATACATTAAATAGAGTGATTTCTTTGTGGTCGATCTTGCCTTTGACTAAAATATAGCGACCCTCCTTGTCTTTAATTTGGGCAGTTAATTGGAAGTGTAACTTGTTTGAGAGCAAAATTGCCACTCCCCTTTTGCGTCCAGATTTATGAGACGAATAAAATGTGTTAGTAAACCCCATCTTTTTTAATTTTTCATGTTCTGAGTTAGAGAGATGTGTCTCTTGCCAAAAGCCACTTGAATATTTTCCCTTTTGATTTTAGCAATAACTTTGCTCCTTTTCACTGGATTATGTAACCCATTCACATTTAGTGTTATTATCTTATATTCCTGATAATCCATTTGCTTTGTTTCTTTGAGTCAGTAACAGCCTGTCGCAACCTGTAACACGTTACCCTAAAACTTGGGCAAAGACAACTAATGAAATATAAACAATACAGAACACAATGAGTGAACAACAAATTGGCTTCCACAACAAGAGAACTTACATGCTCTTTAAAACTGAGGGGAAAGCCTAATTCAACAAAAGGGCCCCTCTTTGAACTAGAAGTCACAAAAGTTACTTCGGTTGTCATAATATACTACAGTAGCAGTCTTTCCACCAGACCACTCTCCCCTTTACAGCAAATCTGCTTATGTGAAGCTAAAAGTAAGAATATAAGTCAGCGAGAGGAAATAGAGTGAAAAAATAAATAAATAAAAGAGGGGGGAGAGGATAACAGTTGTTATGAGTCTAATTGTCAATTCACCTGACGGGGTTGAGGGGATTAAGACACGTTCAAACCCTGGCGCCGGGGTCAGGTCTCCTGTCCTCTCCCGTATCTGCTCTGGGTGGGATGCTCGTTGACGGCGCTTGTCTCCGGCCCTCTCCCACTCAGTAGTGCGAAGTGCTGGAGCTGGACCGGGCTCGTTATGGTTGATGGGGAACCCTCTTTTCCGCAGGTCGTCAGCGGCTTCTCTCGCGTCGTTATAGATCCTGGGTCCGCCGTCCAGAAAAACTTTGAGCTTCGCCGGCGGGGGAGTCTGGAATCGCACACCCTTCTCCTTCAGCACTCTCCTTATTGCTGCATATTCTCTTCTTTTTTTAACTATCTCCGCCGGGTAATCGTGGTCAAAATAAACCCTTGTGTCTTTGTAAAATACCTCCTTCTTCTTCCAGGCTAACGACAGGATCAGATCTTTAGTTTTATACTCCTGGAAGTTAATCACTATGGAGCGCGGCGGAGCTTCCCGTGGCGGTCGCGGACCCAGAGCTCTGTGGCAGCGCTGTATTTTCAGGTCGAGCTCGCCGGGGGTGGCCAGCTCTGACTTCAGTAGTTTATCCATAAAGTCCGTCACATTGTTTTCCTCCTCACCTTCAGGTATCCCATAAACGCGGATGTTGTTCCGTCGTGACCGAGCCTCCAGGTCTGTCACTTTTACTTGCATGATTTCTTGTTTCTGCTGCATTTGTCGGAGCGAGTCCTCGAGGTCAAGGCTGCGCTCCTCCAGATCGGCTATACGCTGTTCAGCTTCCTCGACTCGCGTTGTTGTGCTTTTTAAGTCCCCCCTAATATCTCCCAGGGCCTGATTAATCTCTTCTCGCAGTTCAGTCAGCTCCTTCTTCACGTCCTCCCTCAATGTAGACCGGAATGAATGAAGTTCGTTCCTCACATCAGAGCGCATCGCCTTGATCTCAGTGTGAATGCTAGCTAGCAGGCTGGCTTCAGCTGGGTCAGGTGCTGCTGGGCTAGGTGAGCTAGCATTAGCGTCGGCATCGCTCTCCGTGGACATTTTATCAAACTTTCCGGATCTTGTGTTCATTTTTCTTTTAGCTTTGCTAGTTTGTCCCCTTCCTTAGTATAACAGCTATATTGCCTTATTTAAGCACTTGAATCTGGGGAAATAATCCGTGTCTTGGGGAGAGCGTTAGGTCAGCCTGCCATCTTGCCTGCGTGCCCACCGGAAGTCCAGAGGAACATTTCTGAGGTCACCTTGGACCAGCACCGTGTTCACAAATCTAGGTTCATTTCCATCTGAACTTGACTCCTGGTAAAGTGTAACACTTTAGTGCATCACCACTTTTTTTTATATTTTTTATATATAACTATATTGATAGTTTTATATGTATTTCATTGTGATTTATTATTGAACAGGTCACACTTGAAAATTAGATCTTGATCTCAATGTGTCTTACCTGTATAAACAAAGGTAAAAAAAAAAACAACAAAAAAAAACCCCCACAGATCTTCAAGGCTTTGAACTGGCCCATCACCTGGGGTTTTAGAAATCAGGTTCCTGCAGTCAGGTTCTGCTCTGGGCCTCTGAAAAGCCAGGAACTGTCCTGGCAGCAACACCTGATGATGTTGTGATGTGGGACCAGCAGCTCCCAGGACAGGGCTGGATTTGATAGGGTTGTGGTTTGGGTTGGGGTTGGGGTTAGGGGGTGAGGAAGATGGAGCTTTGAAGCATATGGACATGGACCAGAACCCAGCAGGGGGACAGCTGTAGCCTTGTTCCTCTGTCTGGTTCAGACCACTGGACCTCCATCAGGTCCTGAGAGTTTGAGAGCGTTGTGACTGCATGAAGGTGTTTGTGTTCCAGGTGGAGGTGGAGACTCTGCGTTCAGAAAACAACAGTCTGAAGGCAGCAGAGTCTCTGGTCATCACGACAATGAGACAAAACGCTCAGGTGGCGTCCGAGTACCTGAACAGGTCTGCGAGCCACGCCCACTCCTCCATCCGGTCAGTACCTGCCATCACACACACATGCACACAGAGCAGAAATGTTCTAGACCGTAGACCTGGACCAGATCCAGATGATCACTTTCTAGACCGTAGACCTGAACCAGATACAGATGATCAGGTTCTAGACTGTAGCTGAGGACCAGATCCAGATGATCAGGTTCTAGACCGTAGCTGAGGACCAGATCCAGATGATCAGGTTCTAGACCGTAGACCTGGACCAGATCCAGATGATCAGGTTCTAGACCATAGCTGAGGACCAGATCCAGATGATCAGGTTCTACACAGTAGACATGGACCAGATCCAGATGATCAGGTTCTAGACCGTAGCTGAGGACCAGATCCAGACGATCAGGTCTGGATCTGGTCGTAGCTGAGGACCAGATCCAGATGATCAGGTTCTAGTCCGTAGACCTGGACCAGATCCAGATGATCAGGTTCAAGACAGTAGACCTGGACCATATCCAGATGATCAGGTTCTAGACCGTAGACCAGGACCAGATCCAGATGATCAGGTTCTAGTCCGTAGACCTGGACCAGATCCAGATGATCAGGTTCTAGACCGTAGACCAGGACCAGATCCAGATGATCAGGTTCTAGTCCATAGCTGAGGACCAGATCCAGATGATCAGGTTCTAGACCGTAGCTGAGGACCAGATCCAGAGGATCAGGTTCTAGACCGTAGCTGTGGAGCAGATCCAGAGGATCAGGTTCTAGACCGTAGCTGAGGACCAGATCCAGAGGATCAGGTTCTAGACCGTAGACCTGGACCAGATCCAGATGATCAGGTTCTAGACCGTAGCTGAGGACCAGGTCCAGATGATCAGGTTCTAGACCGTAGCTGTGGAGCAGATCCAGATGATCAGGTTCTATACTGTAGACCTGGACCAGATCCAAATGTCCCCTGTGTGTGTCCAGGCAGCTGCTGGGGGAAGCACAGACCCTCCATCTGGTCTCTCAGCTCCTGCAGTCCATCGATAAGATCTCCTCCGTGGACGTGGATCCCTCAACTCCTGGATCTCCTCAGACCTCCGCCCTCTGACAGACGGGAGGCCGTGGTTGTCATGGAGATGACCCGTGAGGTCAGCAGGTGTCAGTCCGTCCCATCTCAGATGTTTTATTCTGGAGGAGCAGAGATGGCGGTGAAGGACGCTGGTGAAGGACGCTGGTGAAGGATGCTGGTGAAGGACGTGATCATCGTCAGAATAAACTGGTGTGGATGTTCTCCACAGGGGGATGAATCTGTTTGATCTTGTCTCAGTGTTCAGGTGTCGTCCTGAAACTGTCCCGTTTTAAAATGCCACATTTGAATAAAGAGTTTTGAATGAGCAGTCTAATTATTATAATTAATGAGGAAAGAGAAACAGTAGAAACGACACAGTGAATAGAAACATCAAACTGTTCTCTTCTATTCTGAACTGGCTGAAAAAGTTCAAATAGATTATTTCTGTGCAGGTGGTCTAACTCAGAGCAAAATTAAAATAACCTAAAATTAACACTAAGCATTTTTTCATACTAAATTTAATTTAATAATGGATTTCTTCCTTAGGAGTGTTAAGAGAGAATGTAACAACAGAAAAGAAATAATAATAAAGAATAAAAAGAAACACCAGAGATTATGACATGACAGCGTCAATCAAAGTTACCTACATCAAAGTTACGTACATCAAAGTTGTGTCCATCAAAGTTACCTCCATCAAAGTTACCTACATCAGTTACCTCTATCAAAGTTACCTACATCAAAGTTACATCCATCAGTTACCTACATCAAAGTTACGTCCATCAAAGTTACCTCCATCAAAGTTACCTACATCAAAGTTACATTCATCAAAGTTACCTACATCAAAGTTACCTACATCAAAGTTACATCCATCAAAGTTACCTACATTAAAGTTACGTCCATCAAAGTTACCTCAATTAAAGTTACGTCCATCAAAGTTACCTACATCAAAGTTACGTCCATCAAAGTTACCTACATCAAAGTTACCTACATCAAAGTTACCTACATCAAAGTTACATCAAAGTTACATCCATCAAAGTTACCTACATCAAAGTTACGTCCATCAAAGTTACCTACATCAAAGTTACGTCCATCAAAGTTACTACATCAAAGTTACAAAGTTACCATCAAAGTTACCCATCAAAGTACTACATCAAAGTTACATCAAAGTTACCTACATCAAAGTTACATACATCAAAGTTACATCCATCAAAGTTACATCCATCAAAGTTACCTACATCAAAGTTACGTCCATCAAAGTTACCTCAATTAAAGTTACGTCCATCAAAGTTACCTACATCAAAGTTACCTCCATCAAAGTTACCTACATCAAAGTTACCTCCATCAAAGTTACCTACATCAAAGTTACGTCCATCAAAGTTACCTACATCAAAGTTACCTCCATTAAAGTTACCTCCATCAAAGTTACCTACATCAAAGTTACCTACATCAAAGTTACCTCCATCAAAGTTACCTACATCAAAGTTACGTCCATCAAAGTTACCTACATCAAAGTTACCTACATCAAAGTTACCATCAAAGTACCCATCAAAGTTACACAAAGTACCTCATCAAAGTTACGTCCATCAAAGTTACCTACATCAAAGTTACGTCCATCAAAGTTACCTACATCAAAGTTACCTCCATCAAAGTTACCTACATCAAAGTTACATCCATCAAAGTTACCTACATCAAAGTTACGTCCATCAAAGTTACCTCCATCAAAGTTACGTCCATCAAAGTTACCTCCATCAAAGTTACCTACATCAAAGTTACATCCATCAAAGTTACATCCATCAAAGTTACCTCAATTAAAGTTACGTCCATCAAAGTTACCTACATCAAAGTTACGTCCATCAAAGTTACCTCATCAAAGTTACCTACATCAAAGTTACATCCATCAAAGTTACCTACATCAAAGTTACGTCCATCAAAGTTACCTACATCAAAGTTACCTCCATCAAAGTTACCTACATCAAAGTTACGTCCATCAAAGTTACCTACATCAAAGTTACCTCCATTAAAGTTACCTCCATCAAAGTTACGGCCATCAAAGTAACTTCCATCAAAATTAAAATAACCTAGAATTAACACTAAGCATTTTTTCATACTAAATTTAATTTTATAATGGATTTCTTCCTTAGGAGTGTTAAGAGAGAATGTAACAATGGAAAATAAGTAATAATAAAGAATAAAAAGAATCTCCAGAGATTATGATATGACAGCGTCAATCAAAGTTACCTACATTCAAAGTTACGTCCATCAAAGTTAATTAATCACAATTAATCACATTGTATACGCAAAATCAAATAATGAATTTAAAAGAAGTGTAAAGGTCACTTTTATTTAAATGTTCTGCTACCATATCAAATTAAAATCAAATCATACTTTATTTATAGAGCACTTTTCATGCCCTCAGGCAACACAAAGTGCTTTACATTAAAAAAAATTTAAAATAATAAAATAATGATAATGATAAAAAAAAACAATGCACATTAAAACAAAATAAAAGCCGTCACACATCCCAAAATCGCAAAACCATCCTCCCATTACCCCTCACCCCCCCATGCACCACAAACATAACAAAACTCCCTCTTTTTTGTCTCTTTAAAAAAAAAAAAAAAGGAGGATAAATTACTTCTATTTAATAAATAAATATCAAAACAAATATCAAAACACCTGGCTTGGCACTGCTGTCTGAAGTAACGATAATTTGGGGATCTATTCACCCAGGAGCCAGCCCACCCACATCCAGAGAGGCCACAGCAAATTTACAATATTTAAAAGCTCACACTCAAAGAAACTATAAAATGATTTTAACAGTGATGTGGGAATTGGATCTAAAAGGCAGGTTGTTGGGTTCAGTTGGGAAAAAACTCGACTAAGCATCTTTGCATCAACCAGGACAAAACTCTCCAGTGTTTCCTCAGGTAAAAGCAATTCTCACAGCAAAATTAATTCTGAAATAGTTACTGCATATTTACTTGTTTTAACTGTTGCATTCAGAGGTAAGAGTTCAATTCAATTTTATTTGTATAGTGTCTGTTACAATTTCAGTTGTCGCTTTACAGAGACCCAAAACATGACCCCCGAGCAAATATCATTAACTAAAATTATAATATTAAATCCTAATCAAGGATAATGGCAGGTAAAAAACTCTCACAGAGGAAGAAGAAAAAACCTTTAAGCCAAACAGTGGCAAGGAAAAAACTCCACTTTAAGAGGAAGAAACCTGAACCAGGACCTGGATCATATGGAGGAACCTTCCTGATAAAGACCAGCTGGATAAAGAAAGAAAAGAGGGGAGACAGGACAGAGAGAGGAGAGCACACAAATGACTAAATATAATGACCATATAAACATAAACAGATTGAGGTAGCAGCACTGGGATGAGATGGCCAGGTCGCCGATCACCACGCCAGTCGGCACCTCAAACACAAATGGAGGATGGACCCCAGGATGGACAGAGGATGGAACTATAAGTCAGCAGGAACAAGAACTCCAGCAGACCGTGACCCTGAACAGGAACAAGGGGGTTAGATTATGGGATTTCTGTTCTACACATTGTGTCGCATTTATTGTCACAATGTGATGACGTGTCACTTGTGAGTCTGTGGAGACTCAGATACACACATATATACACACCATGTTCATATTGTTAATCTGTTATTTAGATTTTTTATATTTTTTTTTATTAATTTATGGTTGAAAAACAATTCTTAAATTATCTTTCATTGTAAATCCAGTAGATTTTGATTTTAATCCAGCTGGTCACTTTGACCCTGAAGATGAGGTTTTCTTGTGTTAATTTATCAGCATCACCCCAAAAAGAAAAGTTCAAAAAATAAAATAATTACAAGAAAGTCAATGTCAGATTGAACTATTGAACTATTATTGAATCTATTTTATAGACAGGTCTTTCCAATGCACATTTAAAAAATGTTTTAATATTCATTAAATTAAAAAACGAGTGAATTATTTTCATTGAACCATGATCTGTGAAAAGTAAAGAGAATATATGCACTAAATATTGACTGAAATAGTTAGTGATGGAGTTAATAATGATATATAAACAGTGTTTATTGGGAGTGTTTAGTTTTGAGACACTTTTGGATGATCAAACGTGCCCCGGATTAAACTGACTCGGGAACATAATTGCTGTTCCTGAGAAACGAACATAACAGGAGGGTTAAACTAACACACACACACAAAAACTGCCTGGTTTTTTTATATTTCAATTTTAGACTTGGATCAAAAATACAAAATTAAAAAACGGGCCACAAGACTGAATTTGTTTTATAATGGAGGACTGGACTTTCTGTTGTCATTACACATCTGTGCCACTAGCTGGAGCTGCACTGCAGTAACCAGCTAGAGAACAGCAGGACAGTGAACACATGGAGCAGATCTGATCATAAATGGAGAAATGGCACAAAAGTTTTGTTGCAGTCCAGAATTTTTTTTTTTTTTTTTTGACAGAATTGTTAATATTGCTACCTGAGTTGACACCTGAACTGTAAAGTTCACAGATTTTTTACCGTTCTCCATGTCTGTTTTAGCTTTTTTTGGCATGTTTACCTGCAATTATTTTCCGGTTCCGCAACAGCCAGAAACAGACTTTTCAAAACAAAAGCATGTGAGCAACATGCGTTAACACCCGATAAAATAAATGTCGGTGTTAATAAACTAATGCGTTAACGCAATAATAACATGTTAACTTGCCCAGCCCTAGTTTTTATACTGGATATCCAGCTGGTCTTCATCATGAAGGTGCCTCCATATGATCCAGGTCCTGGTCCAGGTTTCTTCCTCTTAAAGAAGAGTTTTTTTCTTGCCACTGTTTGGCTTAAAGGTTTTATTCTCCCTCTGTGGGAGTTTTTTTACCTGCTATTATCCTTGATTAGGATTTAATATTATAATTTTAGTTAATAATATTTGCTCGGGGGTCATGATCTGGGTCTCTGTAAAGCGACAACTGAAATTGTAACAGACGCTATACAAATAAAATTGAATTGAATTGAACTGATGTTTATCTCTGAACGAAACAGTTAAAACAAGTAAATATGCAGTAACTATTTCAGAATTAATTTTACTCTGAGACCAACTGGACATCAACAGGTTGTTTGTAGCACATTTTCATATCTAATGAAAGAAGATGAAAGAAGGGGGGGGGGGGCATGGGACCCCTGCACATTTATTAAGTGGGTCATTGCTTAAAAGGTTTAGGGAACCCCTGACCTAACTGGCTTCAACTATGTTTTCAAGAGTTTTAGAGATAAATGGAAGGTTGGATGTTGGTCTATAATTCACTAAAATGTCTGGATCTAGAGATGGTTTTAGAGAAAAGGTTTAATTACTGAGACTTTAAAAATCTATGGTTCATATCCTGATTTTAGGTATCGGTTCATCTGATGTACCAGTAAAAGAGAAAACATTTCAGAGTAGTGGAGTTGTGATGGGGTCCAGTAGAATCGTGGACGGTTCATCTTCTCTGAAGGTTGAGGTTGTGATGGGGTCCAGTAGACACATGGACGGTTCATATTCTCTGATGGTTGAGGCTGGGATGGTGTCCAGTAGACACGTGGACGGTTCATCTTCACTGAAGGTTGAGGTTGTGATGGGGTCCAGTAGACATGTGGACGGTTCATCTTCTCTGATGGTTGAGGTTGTGATGGGGTCCAGTAGAATCATGGACGGTTCATCTTCTCTGAAGGTTGAGGTTGTGATGGGGTCCAGTAGACACATGGACGGTTCATATTCTCTGATGGTTGAGGCTGGGATGGTGTCCAGTAGACACGTGGACGGTTCATCTTCACTGAAGGTTGAGGTTGTGATGGGGTCCAGTAGACACGTGGACGGTTCATCTTCACTGATGGTTGAGGTTGTGATGGGGTCCAGTAGACACGTGGACGGTTCATCTTCACTGATGGTTGAGGTTGTGATGGGGTCCAGTAGACACATGGACGGTTCATCTTCACTGATGGTTGAGGTTGTGATGGGGGTCTAGTAGACATGTGGACGGTTCATCTTCACTGATGGTTGAGGTTGTGATGGGGTCCAGTAGACACGTGGACGGTTCATCTTCACTGATGGTTGAGGTTGTGATGGGGTCTAGTAGACAGGTGGACGGTTCATCCACATTCATGGTTGAGGTTGTGATGGGGGTCTAGTAGACATGTGGACGGTTCATCTTCACTGATGGTTGAGGTTGTGATGGGGTCCAGTAGACACATGGACGGTTCATATTCTCTGATGGTTGAGGTTGGGATGGTGTCCAGTAGACACGTGGATGGTTCATCCTCACTGATGGTTGAGGTTGTGATGGGGGTCTAGTACACATGTGGACAGTTCATCACCCTCAACTATTGTGCCAGATTCTACCGTAGGGAGGTGAGAAACAAGGACCTCCTAAACTGTATTCAACCAAAGACATTTTCAGCCATCTGGTGAGGATGTCCCCTGGACATGTCCAACCAGGAGATCATCTCTCTCAGGTGGCCTCTGAACACCCAGGTGTTCCCCTGGAGGAGCTGGATGGTCTGGTTCTCATCTCTCTGAGGGTCCAGGGCCATCAGCTGAAGGATTTCATGAGCGATGTTGTCAGTGGAGATAAAGAGCATTTTCTATTATTTTACTTCTGCTCAGATGTCGTCCAGGGTGTCCATCCATGTTCCTGTTCCAGAAACAGACCATGATGGATGTGACGCTCATGGTTGAAACCAGCACCAGAAGGCCCAGGAGGTGGAGAACCATACCGCTGTGGATGAAGCGGTCTACTTCCAGGTGGACAGGTCATCGTCTGTTGATGGAACCTGAACATGAAGGTAAAAGGTCAACAGGACAATGAAGACCTGCAGACTCTGGATGTCAGCGGTTGCTGTGAGCTTCTCTCCACACAGGTAGGGAGGAAGCACCCAGCCTGATGAACTTCAGAGTTCAGGTTCAGGGTTCACCTGGTGATCTCTCAAACACCAGAGGAGTCAGCCAGTCCTGAGACCAGATCTCTGGAACTTCAACATATTCATGGTCATGTCACCTCTTCTGCTGCTGCACAACCAGCCACCTTCTGGAGATGGATGAGAGCCAGAGACTGAAAGAACCTGAACCAACTGAAGAAGAAGGCTGGATCTGTTCTGGAGATGATGGAGCTGGTGGAGCAAAGGAGGATCCTTCATCAATGAAGACATCATGGATGACCCTGAACATCCTCTACTCAACACAGAGGTTCAGCAGCAGTGGATCTTCAGATCTACAGGAGGTCCTTTCTGAACACAGCTGGAACCTTCTAGAATCACTGAGGAGACCAGATCAGGACAGGTACTGAAACTATCAACCTCTAGGACTTCCATCTTAAACCTCAGTCATTAGTAAAGTTTATTTTAATTCAACTGACACACACGACTCCTTTTAATATAAAACCTTTTATTGGAAAATCAAATAACTTCCTCACATGAACTAAAACAATCTTTATAAACATCTGAAATAGCAAACATGTTTAGTGCAACTTCATTCCTCTAAAACCCACGCTCCTGAACGCAGCACGCTCCTGAACGCTCCTAAACTAGGCACGCTCCTGAATGCTCCTAAACTTGGCACGCTCCTGAACGCAGCACGCTCTTGAATGCTCCCGATAGCAGCATGCTCCTGAACTCTCCTAAACTAGGCACGGTCCTGAACGCAGCATGCTCTTGAATGCTCCTGAACGCTCCTGAACGCACACTCCTGGACGCAGCATGCTCTTGAACGCAGCACGCTTCTGAACGCTCGTGAACCCAGCACGTTCGTGAACGCAAACACACTCCTGAAGGCTCCTTGATGAGGCATGCTTCTGAATGCTCATGAACACGTGACGCTGCTGAAAGCTGCTGAACGTGTGGTGCTCCTGAACGCAGCACACTCCCCACATATTCAGGAGTGTTCAGACACTCCTGAATGCTCCTGAACGCAGCACCACCCCTGAACTCCCTTACACCACAGCAGCTGCTTGACAGAACGTCAGACTCAAGAACTGAAGATTCTCTGAGTGCTCAGATTTCTGAGGGCCTTTGAATGCACCTGACTAAACAGAACTTGAAGCAGATCCAGAACCTGAAAAACTGATGGTCTTGAAGTTCAGTGAACATCACAACATAAAACACCAACGTTGTTTAAAGATCTGAACTCATGGAACAGTGGACACAGGACATCCAGTTCATACTGGTCTACGTCCTACTGGTCCTGTCTGCCCTCCACTGGTTTGGTCTGGTCCGTGGCAGTCTTGCTGCTGTTGCTGATCCCTGAGAAGTGATTGGCCAGAGCTCCAGAGCCTTCTGACAGCAGCAAAGATCTCTGAGGAGAAAGGAAAAACTGGTCAGAACCGGTTAATTCTGGATGTCTCTGGGATCATCTTTGATCTGGGAACAGGCTGGAACCAGACAGGACCAGACTGGAACCAGACTGGAGTCAGACTGGAGTCAGACTGAACCAGACTGGAACCATACTGGAGTCAGACTGGAACCAGACTGGAGTCAGACTGGAACCAGACTGGATTCAGACTGTAGTCAGACTGGAACCAGAATGGAGTCAGATTGGAACCAAACATGAGTCTGGTTCCAGTCTGCATATAAGATGGCATATAAGATGGCGTATAAGATGGCGCCGCGGACGGCTGCCTCGGTATGTTGGTGCGTATTGTTTTGTTTTGCTTTGTGCTTTAACTCTGTTTCTTGTGATGGTACCTGGAGCTCCTTCATGAGAGAAGAGCTTATGAACATCAGGGCATCAACTACAGAGGATTTATTTCCTAGTTTTCTGCTCCCAACTCTGGAAATTTTGGACATTCTGGTCAAAGGTGTTCTCAGCTTTTTGCACGCAGTGAAACGCCGGAGGAGAGGAAAGCTAGCCGGCGCGCTCGTCCGCCTCCGCCAGCACTTCCGGGAATATTTCTCTCTAACGTGCGCTCACTGCCCAACAAAGTGGAAGAACTGCAATTGCTGTTGGGCAAAAACAGGGACTTTTCTTCATCGGCGGTTTTGTGCTTCACGGAGACGTAGCTGGGTGGATTAATACCGGACTCTGCAGTGCAGCTGGCGGGCTTCCAAATCTACCACGCGGACAGAAACACAGAACTTTCCGGCAAAACTAAAGGTGGAGGAATCTGTTTTTACGTCAACAGCGGTTGGTGCAACGATGTAACAGCGATCCAGCAGCACTGTTCTCCTGACCTGGAATCTTTCCTCATAAACTGTAAGCCGTTTTATTCTCCCTGGGAGTTTGCTTCATTCATCCTGGTCTACATCCCGCCACAGGCCGACGCGCAGAACGGACAGCGTACACTCGCCGATCAGATACTGTGTGGAGCGGGCCAAACCAGGACTCTTTAGTTATTCTTCTTGGAGACTTTAACAAAGGTAACCTCACTTATGAACTCCCTAAATACAGACAGCTTGTTAAATGCCCGACCAAAGAGGAGAAAATTCTGGATCACTGTTACATCACAATCAGAGGTGCTGATCACGCCGTCCCCCGTGCTGCACTGGGTCACTCTGACCATGTCATGCTCCACCTGATTCCTGCCTACAGGCAGAAACTAAAGCTCTGCAAACCTGTAGTGCGGACCTCAAAGAAGTGTTTTCAGGACTGCTACCAACAATCTGGATCAGTACACAGAGGCTGTGACGTCATACATCAGTTTCTGTGAAGACTGTTGTGTCCCATCATGCACCAGGGTGAGTTACAACAACGACAAACCCTGGTTCCCAGCCAAACTCAGACAGCTAAGGTTGGTAAAGGAAGAGGCCTTCAGGAGTGGGGACAAAGACAGATTCAGAGAGGTGAAATATAAGTTTAGCAAGGCAGTGAGAGAAGCTAAACGACTGTACTCTGAGAAGCTCCAACACAGTTCTCAGCTAATGACTCTGCGTCTGTCTGGAAAGGGCTTAGGCAGATCACCAACTACAAGCCTAAAGCCCCCCAATCAATCAACGACCGACGCCTAGCCAACGACCTGAACCAGTTCTACTGTCGTTTTGAAAGACATAGGGACAGTCCTGCAACCATCCTCCACAATCCCTCCCAACAGCTCCAGCTCCAGTCATCTCCACCAACGCCCGCCTTAACACCCCCCCCCACCCCACTGACGACTCTTTGCATTCATTAGAGGGATGTCAACAAACTCTTTAGGAGACAGAACCCCCGAAAAGCAGCTGGACCGGATTCTATCTCCCCATCCTCCCTGAAGCACTGTGCTGATCAGCTGTCTCCAGTGTTCACAGATATTTTTAACACCTCACTGGAGACCTGTCACGTACCAGCCTGCTTCAAGACCTCAACCATCATCCCCTGTCCCCAAGAAGCCAAGGACCACAGGAACTTAACAACTTACAGACCTGTCGCCCAGACCTCTGTGGTCATGAAGACCTTTGAGCACCTTGTGCTCTCACATCTCAAAGCCATCACTGACCCTCTCCCGGACACCCTGCAGTTCACCTACAGAGCCAACAGGTCTGTAGACGACGCTGTCAACCTTGGCCCCCCTCCACTTCATTCTCCAGCACCTGGACTCCTCAGGAACCTACGCCAGGATCCTGTTTGTGGATTTCAGCTCTGCTTTTAACACCATCATCCCTTCTCTGCTACAGGAGAAGCTCTCCCAGCTGAGCGTGCCTGACTCCACCTGCAGGTGGATCACAGACTTCCCGTCTGACAGGAAACAGTATGTGAAGCTGGGAAAACACATCTGGAACCCACAGACCATCAGTACTGGTTCCCCCCAGGGCTGTGGTCTTTCTCCTCTGCTCTTCTCCCTGTACACTAACAGCTGCACCTCCAGTCACCAGTACGTCAAGCTCCTGAAGTTTGCGGATGACACCACCCTCATTGGACTCATCTCTGATGGTGACGAGTTTGCCTACAGGTGGGTGACCTGGTGCAGCCAGAACTGCCTTGAGCTCAACGCTCTAAAGACAGTGGAGATGGTTGTGGACTATAGGAAGAACTCAGCCCTACCTGCCCCCATCACCCTCTGTGACTCCACTATTGACACTGTGGAGTCTTTCTGCTTCCTGGAAACTGTCATCTCCCAGGACCTTAAGTGGGAGCTGAACATCAGCTCCCTCATCAAGAAAGCACAGCAGAGGATGTATCTTCCTGAGGCAGCTGCAGAAATTCAGTCTGCCAAAGACAATGATGGTGCAGTTCTACACGGGCATCACTGAGTCCATCCTCACCTTCTCCATCACCTTCTGGTACGCTGCTGCCACCGCCAAGGACAAGAGCAGGCTGCAGCATGTCATTCAGTCAGCTGAGAAGGTGATTGGCTGCAATCTCCCATCTCTTCAGGACCTGGACTCCTCCAGGACCCTGAGATTGTGGCTGATCCCTCCCACCCCGGACACCAACTCTTTGAGTCACTCCCCTCTGGCAGGAGGCTGCGGACCATCAAGACCAAAACCTCACGCCACAAGAACAGTTTTTTCCCGTCTGCTGTCAGCCTTATCAATAAGATCCGGAACCCCCCGATACCCCCCCACTCTCCACCTCTGACTCTGACACTGCTGTCACATTGACAGAACTCAGAACACTATGCGTTACATTAATGCTCAGTCTGGACTACCTGTTCATTTGCACATTTTCATGTCACATCACTCTTGGTCGCTCTGCCCTTAATGCAAAAAACAGCTTGTGTATAAATATTTATATTGCAATATTTTTAATTTACATTGTTTGTTATATTTTTCCCTTAATTGCATGCACCATCATCGCCACAACAAATTCATCATATGTGTAAAATTGTACCTGGCAATAAAGTTGATTCTGATTCTAATTCTGAGTCAGACTGGAGTCAGACTGGAACCAGACATCTGGTGCCAGAGGGAGGAGATGCAGACTCACCTCCACTAGTCTCTGTCTTCCTCTCTCTTTGATTCTTCTCAGGTCCTCCTCTTCATCCTCCTCCTCCTCCTCATTGGTCGGACGTTTCTGTGTCTCCCTTCTGATTGGCTGGATGGTGGCCAGGAGGCGGGGACGGTGAAGCAGGACAGGAAGCGGGCCTTCAACAGTTGGTAGGCGGGGTTTGTAGAGAACCGCTCCGCTACCAGCGCACGCACCGCCGCCACCCGCTCCTCCTCCTGCTCAACAGTGGGCGTGTCAGATGGCTTCTCTGGCGGGTCGGGGTCTGGAAGCTCAGGCTGGGCGGTGCCAGTCCTGGTCAGCCGGGCAGGCTTGGACCGACTTGGAGGCGTGTCCAGCAGCTGCAACGACGACTGCCTGAGGGACTTCATGGAGCGCAGCAGCGCAGTGAGCGCGCTCAGACTGCTGACGAAGGGTGGCATGTAAGGTAGGGCCACCCTGGCTCCAGGCACTGCCACTCCCCCCCGTCCGCTCAGCCAATCACGCACCTCCTCTGGGGGCTCCAGGAAGATTAGGCAAGGGTCAAACTGAAGCGCCTCCCTTCTGAGGGGAGGAGCCTTCACCGAGTCCACTCTGACCACGCCCCTATACGGCAGATTCACTATGGTGGGAGGCTTCTGGACCGGGGGATTCAGGGGTGCAGCTGTGACGGAGGGTGGGGCTAACAGAGGGCGTGAAACTTTTTCTGGTGGAGGCGGGAGGGCGGTCCTCTGCATCAACGCCAGGCCAGGGGGTGGAGTCGGAGATAGCTGGACCATGCCAGCAGGAGTCATGACCCACATGGTCTGACCAGGAGCTAGACACACACTGGAGGGTGGGGGTGGAGTCTTCACGACCACCGTGCCCTGCGAGCGACACCTGCGGGGGCATTTCCGAGGACGTGGGGAGGAGAAGCTATGCTTCGCTTCAGCCTGTAAATGAAGCAGAGAGGAGGTCAACACCAGTCTGGAGGAGTTTCCACGGCACCCAACTCCTTCCCACCAACAACAGGAACTAACCTAAACCAGCAGCAGCAAGGTCCTGCATCACGGGTTCAATGTCAGCGTCTCACCTGTACCCGTCTGAGTCTCGCCATTACCCGTCAGTGTCTCACCTGTACCCGTCTGCGTCTCACGTGGACTCGTCAGCGTCTCACCTGTACCCGTCAGCGTCTCGCCTGTACCTGTCAGCGTCTTGCCTGTACCCATCAGCGTTTCGCCTGTACCGGTCTGCGTCCCACCTGTACCGGTCTGCGTCTCACCTGTACCGGTCTGCGTCTCACCTGTACCCGTTAGCATCTCATCTGTACCCGTCAGCGTCTTGCCTGTACCCGTCAGCGTCTCGCCTGTACCCATCAGCGTTTCGCCTGTACCGGTCTGCGTCCCACCTGTACCCGTCAGCGTCTCACCTGTACCGGTCTGCGTCTCACCTGTACCGGTCTGCGTCTCACCTGTACCGGTCTGCGTCTCACCTGTACCCGTTAGCATCTCATCTGTACCCGTCAGCGTCTTGCCTGTACCTGTCAGCGTTTCGCCTGTACCTGTCTGCGTCTCACCTATACCGGTCTGCGTCCCACCTGTACTTGTCTGTGTCTCGCCTGTACCTGTCTGCGTCTCACCTATACCGGTCTGCGTCCCACCTGTACTTGTCTGTGTCTCGCCTGTACCCGTCTGCGTCTCACCTGTACCCATCTGCGTCTCACCTGTACCCGTCTGCATCTCACCTGTACCTGTACCCGTCTGCGTCTCACCTGTACCCGTCTGCGTCTCGCCATTACCCGTCAACGTCTCGCCTGTACCCGTCAACATCTCGCCTGTAACCGTGAGGGTCTCACCTGTACCCGTCTGCGTCTCACCTGTACCCGTCTACGTCTCACCTGTACCCGTCAACATCTCGCCTGTACCCGTCAACATCTCGCCTGTAACCGTGAGGGTCTCACCTGTACCCGTCTGCGTCTCACCTGTACCCGTCAACATCTCGCCTGTACCCGTCAACATCTCGCCTGTAACCGTGAGGGTCTCACCTGTACCCGTCAGGGTCTCGCCTGTACCCGTCAGCATCTCATCTGTACCTGTGAGCATCTCACCTGGGTTTTCTTGGCTTCCTGCAGAGCTCTGGCCTTCATACTGGGCTTGCGAAGCCTCTTCCCCTCCTGGGCCACAACTGTACCTCCCCCACCCCCACTCTGCTCAGTCTGACTCCTCCCTAACTCCTCCTCCTCCTCCCTTTCTCTTTTCCTCCTTCTTGCTGGGCCGTTTGTAGGCTCTGCCATTGGTGGAGCCAGATGGTTTGGGGGTGGGACTTGGCTGGGTGGAGTCAGGACTACAACAGCTGTAGTTATGTTCACAGGAGTGTGGGCCAGGAGGTTCTATGGTTACTGTGGAAGGGGGCGGGACAGAGTTCAGGGCTTCAACTGAAGATGCAGCCTGATTGGAGCAGGAAGGTGTGGAGGTCTGAGGAGACAAGAGACACACAAACTTTATCACTGTAAGGATGACGTATATATGAGACATGAGGAGGAATGAGAAAAATGAGGAGCCAGTGCATCATGGAAGGTGACCCAGCAATAGAGCTGGACCATAAACTGTCCAATGAAATTTGTAAATTAATATTAAGTTGAAGTTGAGAAAGTACAGCCCCTAACAGGTCAGTAGAGGAACTGCAGCCTCTAGAGGTCTGTAGAGGAAGTGCAGTTCCTAGAGGTCGGTAGAGGAACTGGAGCCACTAGTGGTCAGAAGAGGAACTGGAGCCACTAGTGGTCAGAAGAGGAACTACAGCCTTTAGTGGTCGGTAGAGGGGAACTGCAGCCTCTAGTGGCCAGTAGAGGAACTGCAGTCAATAGTGGTCAGTAGAGGAACTGCAGCTTCTAGTGGTCAGAAGAGGAACTGCAGCCTCTAGTGGTAAGAAGAGGAACTGCAGCCTCTAGTGGTCAGTAGAGGAACCGCAGCCTCTAGTGGTAAGAAGAGGAACCGCAGCCTCTAGTGGTCGGTGGAGGAACCGCAGCCTCTAGTGGTCGGTAGAGGAACCGCAGCCTCTAGTGGTCAGTAGAGGAACTGCAGCCTCTAGCGGTCGGTAGAGGAACTGCAGCCTCTAGCGGTCGGTAGAGGAACTGTAGCCTCTAGCGGTCAGTAGAGGAACTGCAGCCTCTAGCGGTCAGTAGAGGAACTGCAGCCTCTGCCAATGGAACAAGTGAAATTTCGCTTAATTCAAGATGCACTGTCTAAAAACAAGCTCCTATATCTCACTGAAATGTTACTCTTTAGGTGATTTTGTCTAATATTAAGTGTGATGAGATATTTTGACTAGAAATTAGAAAAATACACTTGGTAAGATTTTGAGTTTTTGCAGTGTAAAGAGAGGAGCTGAGCTGTCAACTGATCACTACCTGGTGGTGGGTTGGATTAGATGGCGGGGGAGAATGCCGGTCAGACCTGGTGGGCCCAAACGTGTAGTGAGGGTTTGCTGGGAATGTCTGGCAGAGGAACCTGTCAGAAAGATCTTCAACTCACACCTCCGACAGAGCTTCAATCACATCCCAGGGGAGGCGGGGGACATTGAGTCTGAATGGGCCATGTTCCGCACCTCCATTGCTGAAGTGGCTGACCGGAGCTGTGGCCGTAAGGTCATCGGTGCCTGTCGTGGCGGCAATCCTCGAACTCGGTGGTGGACACCTTGGGTGAGAGAGGCCGTCAGACTGAAGAAGGAGTCCTACCGGGCTTGGTTAGCTTGTGGGACTCCGGAATCAGCAGACAGGTATCGGCGGGCCAATCGGGTGGTGGCTTTGGTGGTCTCTGAGGCGAAAACTTGGGTGTGGGAGGAGTTCGGTGAGGCCATGGAAAAAGACTTTCGATCAGCTTCACGGAGATTCTGGCAAACCGTTAGACGGCTCAGGCGAGGAAAGCAGTGCTTCACCAACACTGTGTATAGTGGGGATGGGGTGCTGCTGACCTCGACCGGAGATGTCGTTCGGCGGTGGAAGGAATACTTCGAGGACCTTCTCAATCCCACCAACATGTCTTCCGTTGAGGATGCTGAGCCTGTGGACTTGGGGGTGGACTCGTCCATTACTGGACCTGAGGTCGCTGAAGTAGTTAAGAAGCTGCACTGTGGCCGGGCTCCGGGGGTGGACGAGATCCACCCTGATTTCCTGAAGGCTCTGGATGTTTTAGGACTGTCTTGGTTGACACGTCTCTGCAACATCGCATGGAAATCGGGGGCAGTACCTCTGGATTGGCAGACCGGGGTGGTGGTTCCCCTTTTTAAGAAGGGGGACCGGAGGGTGTGTTCCAATTACAGGGGAATCACACTCCTCAGCCTCCCTGGTAAGGTCTATGCAGGGGTGCTGGAGAAGAGAGTTCGAAGGATTGTTGAATCCCGGATTCAGGAGGAACAATGCACATTCCGTCCCGGTCGAGGAACACTGGACCAGCTCTATACCCTCACTCAGGTCCTGGAGGGAACATGGGAATGTGCCCAACCAGTCCACATGTGTTTGTGGACTTGGAGAAGGCATTTGACCGTGTCCCTCGGGGGGTCCTGTGGGGGGTACTCCGGGAGTACGGGGTGCTGGGCCTGTTGTTACGGGCTGTCCAGTCCCTGTACAGATGGAGTGGGAGCTTGGTCCGCATTGCCAGTTGTAAGTCGGATTTGTTTTCAGTGAGAGTTGGACTCCGCCAGGGCTGCCCTTTGTCACTGATTCTGTTCATAACGTTTATGGACAGAATTTCTAGGTGCAGTCAAGGAGCGGAGGGGTTCCAGTTCGGTGGTGTCGGGATCTCGTTTCTGCTGTTTGCAGATGACGTGGTCCTGTTGGCGCCATCGAGTGGGGATCTGCAGCTCTCGCTGGAGCGGTTCGCAGCCGAGTGTGAAGCGGGAGGGATGAGAATCAGCACCTCCAAATCTGAGACCATGGTCCTCAGTCGGAAAAGGGTAGAATGCCTCCTCCGGGTCGGGAGTGAGGTTCTGCCTCAAGTGGAGGAGTTTAAGTATCTCGGGGTCTTGTTCTTGAGTGATGGGAGAAAGGAGCAGGAGATCGACAGACGGATTGGTGCAGCATCTGCTGTGGTGCGGACTCTATACTGGTCCGTTGTGGTGAAGAGAGAGCTGAGCCAAAAGGCAAGGCTCTCTGTTTACTGGTCGATCTTTGTCCAACCCTCACCTATGGTCACGAACTGTGGGTAGTGACCGAAAGAATGAGATTGCGGATACAAGCGGTGGAAATGAGTTTTCTCCGCAGGGTGGCTGGACTCTCCCTTAGAGATAGGGTGAGAAGTTCGGTCATTCGGGAGAGACTCAGAGTAGAGCCGCTGCTCCTTCACATCGAGAGGAGCCAGTTAAGGTGGTTCGGGCATCTGGTTAGGATGCCCCCCGGACGCCTCCCTGGAGAGGTGTTTCGGGCATGTCCAACTGGGAGAAGACCACGGGGCAGGCCCAGGACCCGCTGGAGAGATTATATCTCTCAGCTGGCCTGGGAGCGCCTCAGGATTCTCCCAGAGGAGCTGGTGGAAGCGGCCGGGGGGAGGGAGGTTTGGGCCTCTATGCTGAAGCTGCTGCCTCCGCGACCCGATTTTGGATCAAGTGGTAGTAAATGGATGGATAGATGGATGGATGGATGGATGGAACCTGGAGACCTTTGAACAAACAGATGTCTACTCACTCACCTCAGCTTCTTCTGGGGCTGGCAGCTTCTGACTCAGCTTCAGAATCCTCGTGTCCTCGTCACCTGTCCTGGTCACACCTGGACCTGCGCCCTGACTGACACTGCAGCTGTCACCAGACAGGGGCTGATGGGAAGGCTGGCTGCTCGGTGAGGCCCTGGAGACCTCAGCGATGGCAGGAGCAGGAGGCAGACTGGTGAAGACTCTTAGGGGAGGAGCTCTGATGGGAGCAGGAAGTGAGTTCATGGGGGGTGCAGGGATGAACTTGGTGGGACGAGGAGGAGGAAGGAGGACGGGCTGACGGATGAGGACAGGGGCCATCTGAGGATGGATCTGAGGAGGACCCTGGAGGAGGAGGGGTGGGAGGGGCCGAGGAGCCTGGAGGAGGGGTGGGAGGGGCCGAGGAGCCTGGAGGAGGGGTGGGAGGGGGCCGAGAAGAAGCTGGGAAGAGGAGGAGGCGTGGGCTGGGCTGGGGAGCCTGGAGGAGGAGGAGGGGGGGTCCAGGTGGGGAAGGTCCTGTGTTCTTGAGTCTGTCCTGCACCTCCACCAGCTGCTGCAGCATCAGTCTTCGTTGCTCCTCCTCCTCCTCCTCCTGCTGCTGCCTCCTGAACATCCTCTGCTGCAGCAGACCCGCCACAGTAGCGGGGTTCTTCTTTCTCGTGGCTGGTGGGGGAGGAGCCTGTGACTCCGCCCTGTTCTTGCGCCGCTGGATGGTGTCCTTGCAGCCGTGGATGTCCACGTTCATGGCCTGGAGGAGCAGCAGGAAGATGGTGGTGGAGGAGACACCGCTCCGCTCCCCCCCCTCCCTCATCTCGTCGGCTACTGTCCGCTTCGTCATGGACGCCACCAGCAGGTTGCCGACCCACGGCACCGCGGCGGCCTGCAGCTCATACTCCAAAGCCCTGATGGACACGGTCTGGCTTCCTGGGCCAGTTCTGCCTCTGCCGCCCGGGTTCCTTGTCTTCAGGGCCAGGCGGCTTCGGTGGGCTCGGAGCTGGTCACGTGACACCATCATCATGGCATCACTGCGGTGTCGCTCCTCCCAGAGTAGTTCTCTGGGACGGGGCCCAATGATGACAGAGAGGCCGGACTGTCCCAGGATGGTGGAGCGGACCGCCTCCCCACCACCAGAGTCGGACATGGACGCCAACGTTGCTGGGCGAAAGCTGAGAGCGGGAGAAGGTCCGGACTTCTCTGCTGGAACCCAGACCTGCATGGGGGGGAGAGTGTACTCCCCCACCTCCTCCTCCTCTGACACCACCATCTCAGTCTCCTTCACCACCTTCTTCCTTCCCCTCATCTTCTTCTCATCTTCATCACTGTCCATGTACTGCACCACTGCGTCCTCCTCCTCCTCCTCTTCCTCAGTTAGCTCCTCCTCCTTTATCTGAACTAGGCGTTTCCTGATTCTCTTCTTGCCAGTAGCCCTCTTCCTGTTTGCCCCCTGTCCTCCTTTTCTTCCTTTCCCTTCTTTTCTTCCTTTTCCTTTCTTGGTCTTCTTCTTCTTCAGCTGTCAGAGGAATCAGAATCACACCATCAGCTTCCACAGTTTCAGTTTAAAGCTTTGGTTTGATCCTCTGATTGGCTCATTCATGTCTGTCATGAAGCTGATGTTCTTTACGCTGATGACACCCTTATGAATCTGGATCCTCTGGAGTAACTCATCCATCCATCCATCTATCCATCCATCATCCATCCATCCATCATCCATCCATCCATCATCCATCACCCATCCATCCACCATCCCCATCCATCCATCCATCCACCACCATCCATCCATCCATCCATCCATCATCATCCATCCATCCATCCATCACCCATCACCCATCCATCCATCCATCACCCATCCATCCATCCATCACCCATCTATTCATCCATCCATCCATCCATCACCCATCCATTAATCCATGATCCATCCCTGTTGAATCCTATGGGATCAATCTCATGGGATCTCCTGCAATCTATCTCAGCTCTCTTCAGTCCACCTGGACAGGTATCCAGTCTGCCTAACCCTTACCCCAAACTGTGAACATTAAATCCCTTCTACGGCCAATCTAGAACAATCAATCAACCTGATGTGGTGGTGATCAGGTCTGGCAGTAATCAGGTCTGGCAGTAATCAGTTCTGGCGGTAGTCAGTTCTGGTGGTAATCACGTGCCCGTCCCCCTGCCCGTCTCTCTGCCCGTCCCCCTTCTTGTCTCCCTGCTCGTCCTCCTGCCCGTCCTCCTGCCCGTCCTCCTTCTCGTCTCCCTGCCCGCCCTCCTGCCCGTCTCCCTGCTCATCCCGCTGCCCGTCCTCCAGCCCGTCCCCCTTCTCGTCTCCCTGCCCGTCCTCCTGCCCGTCCTCCTGCCCGTCCTCCTTCTCGTCTCCCTGCCCGCCCTCCTGCTCGTCTCCCTGCCGGTCCCCCTTTTTGTCCCCCTGCTCGTACCCCTGCCCGTCCCCCTGCTTTCCCCCTGCCCGTCACCCTGCCCATCTCCCTGCTCGTCCCCCTGCCGTTGCCCTGCCCGTCTGCCTGCCCGTTCCCCTGCCCGTCCCCCTGCCCGTCCCCCTGCTTCTAAGTTAAGTTAGGACTTTGTATTTTTGTTAATAAATTCTCTTTCATTTTGAACTCCATTCAACCTCAGACTTGTGACAGACTCAGCCCCTCCCTCCCAGAGGTCAGGTAAGTGTACCTGACGAGGCTTGCTCAGTTTCCTCCACTCCCTCATACATTGAGCATCCATACGATGGGGAATCTCAGCTGCGATCTTGGCCCAGCGACCTGTAGCAGACAGGAAGCAAGGCTGGAATCAAGGACATGGAACCAGACAAGCAGGTCCTGATGAAGGCTGGACTCACCGACTCCATGTTTCTGCACCAGCGCCTGCAGCAAGCTCCCTCTCTTTTTTGTCAAACGCTCCTTTCCTCAAGTCCATTCTCAGAGAGTCCAGGTACCTGCAGCACAGAAACAAGCCATTCTACCAAGACACCAGCAACCACAGACCCCACCTTCCTGCGGGACTCACCTGTCCCTGCAGGCGCTGTCGGTGCGTCCAGTAACCTCCAACCGAACCTTCCACCACTTCTCCCCGTGACGGGCCACAGCCTGGAGCAGCAGCTAAAGGATGGGCAGACAGACATACGGTGACCAACTGTCCACCAGGAGGAATGACGACACAGATGGACTAGTAAGCCAATTGGACCAGTGGTCAAGTAGATAAGTGGACCAGTGGACCATTAGACCAGTAAACAAGTGGACCAGTGGACCAGTAGACCAGTATTCCAGTGGACCAGTGGGCCAGTAGACCAGTGGACCAGTGGACCAGTGGTCCAGTAGACCAGTACACCAGTAGACCAGTGGGCCAGTGGACCAGTGGTTCAGTAGACCAGTGGACCAGTGGACCAGTGGTCCAGTAGACCAGTGGACAAGTGGATCAGTGGTCCAGTAGACCAGTGGACAAGTGGATCAGTGGTCCCGTAGACCAGTGGACCACTGTGGACCATTAGACCAGTGGACCAGTGGACCAGTGGTCCAGTAGACCAGTGGACAAGTGGATCAGTGGTCCCGTAGACCAGTGGACCACTGTGGACCATTAGACCAGTGGACCAGTAGACCAGTGGTCCAGTAGAACAGTGGAACAGTAGACCAGTGGTCCAGTAGAACAGTGGACCAGTAGACCAGTGGACCAGTGGTCCACAGTAGACCAGTGGACCAGTGGTCCAGTAGACCAGTGGACCAGTAGACCAGTGGACAAGTGGACCAGTAGACCAGTAGACCAGTGGACAAGTGGACCAGTGGACCAGTAGAACAGTGGACCAGTGGACCAGTAGACCAGTTGACAAGTGGTCCAGTAGACCAGTAGACAAGTGGACCAGTGAACCAGTAGTCCAGTGAACCAGAGGTCCAGTAGACCAGTGGACCAGTGGACCAGTGGACCAGTAGACCAGTGGACAAGTGGACCAGTGGACCAGTAGTCCAGTAGACCAGTGGACAAGTGGTCTAGTGGTCCAGTAGACCAGTAGACAAGTGGACCAGGGACCAGTTGGACCAGTAGACCAGTAGACCAGTGAACCAGAGGTCCAGTAGACCAGTGGACCAGTAGACCAGTGGACAAGTGGACCAGTAGACCAGTGGGCCAGTAGACCAGTGGACAAGTGGTCTAGTGGAACAGTAGACCAGTGGATAAGTGGGCCAGTGGGCCAGTGGACCAGTGGTCCAGTAGACCAGTAGACAAGTGGGTAAGTGGTCCAGTAGACCAGTGGACCAGTTGACCAGTAGACCAGTGGACCAGTACACCACTGGACAAGTGGACAAGTGGACCACAGTGGACCAGTAGACCATAGTCCAGTAAACCAGTGGTCGGTCGCTGCCAGGCCCACTGGTGCGTGAGTGTGTGAGTGAGTGGGTGAATGAGAAGCCACTGTACAGGTGCAGTCTACACTCTACTACACACCTGGTCCTCCTCTTTGCTCCATGGGCCTTTCTTCAGGCTCGGGTCCAAAACCTGGTTCCATCTGTACAGGAGCTGAGCCGGATCCCGACCTTCCATGAAGTAACTCACTGAGAGAGGGACGGAGCTTTCATCAGGGGTGCACAAACCAGTCATGTCACAGTGATGTCACAGTAGGACCAGGGATGGGCTGCATTGACAACACCTGGTCCAAATAGTGAATGTACTTTAAAATACTTCCTTTAAAATACTAAGACACCAGACAGAGCACCATAGAGACACCAGACAGAGCACCAGAGACCAGACAGAGCACCAGAGACACCAGACAGAGCACCATAGACACCAGACAGAGCACCATAGAGACACCAGACAGAGCACCATAGAGACACCAGACAGAGCACCATGAAGACACCAGACAGAGCACCAAAAAGACACCAGACAGAGCACCATAGAGACACCAGACAGACCACCATAGAGACACCAGAGCACCATAGAAAGACCAGACAGACCACCATAGAGACACCAGACAGAGCATCATAGAAAGACCAGACAGAGCACCATAGAGGCACCAGAGCACCATAGAAACACCAGACAGAGTACCATAGAGACACCAGACAGAGCACCAGAGACACCAGACAGAGCACCATAAAGACACCAGACAGAGCACCATAAAGACACCAGACAGAGCACCCTAGAGATACCAGACAGAGCACCATAGAGACACCAGAGCACCATGAAGACACCAGACAGAGCACCAAAAAGACACCAGACAGAGCACCATAGAGACACCAGACAGACCACCATAGAGACACCAGACAGACCACCATAGAGAACTAGAGCACCATGAAGACACCAGACAGAGCACCATAAAGACACCAGACAGAGCACCTTAGAAACACCAGACAGAGCACCATAGAGCACCAGACAGAGCACCATAGAGACACCAGACAGAGCACCATAGAGACACCAGACAGACCACCACAGAGACACCAGACAGAGCACCATAGAGACACCAGAGCACCATAGAAACACCAGACAGAGCACCATAGAGACACCAGACAGAAGCACCATAGAGCACCAGAACATAGACACCAGACAGAGCACTAGAGACACCAGACAGAGCACCATAGAGCACCAGACAGAGCACCAGAGACACAGACAGCACCATAGAGGACACAGACAGAGCACCATAGAGACACCAGACAGAGCAGCATAGAGACACCAGACAGACCACCATAGAGACACCACAGAGCACCATGACACCAGACAGAGCACCATAAGAGACACCAGACCAGAGAACCATAGACAGACACCAGACAGAGCACCATAGAGACACCAGAGACCACACCAGAGCACCATCACAGACCACCATAGAGACACCAGACAGAGCACCATAGAGACACCAGACAGAGCACCACCATACAGAGACAGACACCAGAGACAGAGCACCATAGAGACACCAGACCAGAGCACCATAGAGACCACCCATAGAGACCACAGAGCACCATAGAGACACCAGACAGAGCACCATAAAGACCACCACACCATAGAGACACCCACACAGAGCACCATAGAGACACCACAGAGAAAAAAAGACCACAGAGCACCAGAGACCACCATGACAGAGACACCAGACAGCAACCCAGAGACCACCAGACAGACCATAGAGACACCAGAGCACCATAGAGACACCAGACACCAGAGCACCATAGAGACACCCAGACCAGACACCAGACAGACCATAAGAGAGACCACAGACACCAGAGACACCAAAACCAGACACCAGACACCCACCATAGAGACACCAGACCAGAGCACCATAGAGACAACCACCAGACATAGAGACACCACCAGACCACCATGAAGACCACCCACCATAGAGACCCAGAGACCACCATAGAGACACCAGACCAGACCCACCATAGAGACCACCAGACAGAGACACCAGACATAGAGACACCAGACAGACCACCATAGAGACACCAGACAGAGCACCATAGAGACACCAGACAGAGCACCATAGAGACACCAGACAGAGCACCATAGAGACACCAGACAGAGCACCATAGAGACACCAGACACCACATAAAGACACCAGACAGAGCACCACCATAAGACACCAGACAGAGCACCATAGAGACACCAGAGCACCATAGAGACACCAGACAGACCACCATAAGACACCAGACAGAGCACCATAGAGACACCAGAGCACCATAGAGACACCAGACAGAGCACCATAAAGACACCAGACAGAGCACCATAGAGACCAGCACCATAAGACACCAGACAGAGCACCAAGAGACACCAGAGCACATAAAGACACCAGACATAAAGACACCAGAGAGACCATAGAGCACCATAGAGACACAGAGACACCACAGAGAGCACCATAGAGACACCAGACCAGAACACCATAAAGACACCCAGAGCACAGAGCACCATAGAGACACCCAGAGAGCACCATAGAGACACCAGACAGAGCACCATAAGACACCAGAGACCCATAGAGACCAGACAGAGCACCATAAGAGACACCATAGAGACACAGACAGAGACCATAGAGCACCATAACAGGACACCAGACAGAGCACCATAAAGACACCAGACAGAGCACCATAGAGACCCCCATAGAGACACAGACAGAGCACCATAGAGACACCAAAGAGCACCATAATACACCAGAGCACCATAGAGACACCAGACAGAGCACCATAAAGACACCAGACAGAGCACCATAGAGACACCAGACAGAGCACCATAAAGACACCAGACAGAGCACCATAAAGACACCAGACAGAGCACCATAAAGACAGGAGAAGGAGAAGGAACCAGGCCGGTGACCAGGAGGAGGAGGAGCCAGGCCTGGTGACCAGCAGGAGGAGGAGGAGCCAGAGGACCAGGAGGAGGAGCCGGACTGGTGACCAGGAGGAGGAGCCAGGCCGCTGTAGATGTGTCTGGTGCTTCCATAGGCTGATGACTCGTTGTTGAATCAACACTCTGAAACTGTAAACTATTTTATTCCAGCTCTCTCTTCCTGCTCTTGGAGAAGGTGGGTCTTCCTCTGTCATCTGCCCTGCTGCTCTCTGTCTTGTGCTGTTTTTTGGAGCCTCACTTTGCATAATTTTCTAAATTTTAAACCCTGATCTGGTCAGCTGGTCTCTCAACGCAATTGATCATTTTTTTCAAGGAGAAGACAGAGCACAGGAGAGGTCTCTTCCCCTGATGGGACACTAGTGGACAGATAAATGATGGACTCGTGGAGTTAATCTTATACCTGGCTACATTGTACACTGAGGAAACAGAAGATGTACACACATCTGGACTTCTGCTACGAGGACTTCATCTGTCTACTGGTGGTTACCTGGTGGATCTCCAGATCCAGAACCATCAGCAGCTGTTCTGGTCATCATGACTACAGTTTGCATATCGGTTGAAGACGCCATCATCTACCTGCTTCACAGAGCTCACTCTCATCTGGACCAATCAGGCAGCACTTTGAGGGTCATGTTTTTTTATTTCTCAAGTGCTTTCAATACAATTCAGTCTGCGTTGTATATGAGAAGCTCCATAAGTTCCAGGTGGATTCCTCCACAACCTCCTGGATTTATGACTACCTCACAAACAGACCACAGTTTGTGAGACTGAAAGGTTGTGTGTCTGAGATGGAGGTCAGCGCATTGGAGCACCACAAGGAACTGTTCTCTCACCATTTCCTCTTCACGCTCTACACCTCTGACTTCCAGTCCAACTCTGAGTCCTGTCTCTGCAGAAATACTCTGATGACTGCAGTTGTTGGGTGTATCAGCACGGACAGAAGCAGAGTACAAAGAACTGATCTGTCAGTTTGTGAAATGTGTGTGTAACAATCATCTCGTATTAATACCAGCAAAACTAAGGAGATATTGTCGACTTCAGGAGGAGCAAGAATCAACATAGCAGTGTTTCCATCCTGGGAAAGGAGGTGGAGGTGGTGGGAGGAATACAGTATCTTGGAGTTCAGCTTGACAACAGACTGGAGTGGAAATGCAACACAGAATACCTCTGACAAGAAAGGTCAGAGCAGACTCTACTTTTTAAGAAAGTTGAGATCTTTTAATGTCTGCATCAAGATGTTGCACATCTTCTATAAGTCTGTTTGAAAGTGCAATCAGCTTTGCAGCCATCTGCTGGGCAGCATCATCAGAACCAGAGACCTGAAGAGAATCAACAAACTGATCAGAAAAGCTGGATCTTGTGCTGGGTGTAACTCTGGAGCCGCTGGAGCTGATTGTTGAAAAAGAATGCTGCACAAGCTGATGAAGATGATGGAGGTCTCTTCACACCCTCTCCATGAAGAGATGGAGGACTCTTCCACACCCTCTCCATGAAGATGATGGAGGACTCTTCACCCCCTCTCCATGAAGATGAGCTCTTCCATGGATGAGAGGACTCTTCACACCCTCTCCATGAAGATGATGGAATTTTCACACCCTCTCCATGAAGATATGGAGGACTCTTCACACCCTCACCCCTCCCACGACACATGATCAAACAACAGAGTGTTTCAGTGAGAGGCTTCTGCAGGTCCGTTGCAAGACGGAAAATACAGAAGATCATTCCTGCCAGCAGCCATCAGCCTCCACAACAAGACTTAACACCTGTTATTATATAATTATTATTATTTCTGTCTGTTTTTTATAAAAAAAAAAAAATTAAAAAAAAAAAAAGAGAGAGAGAGCCCTTACTACATTGACTTTCCCTTTATGGGATAAATAAAGTATTTTTCATTCATTTCATGAAGCTGTCTGGAGGTGGTTACCTGGTGTATCTCCAGATCCAGAACCATCAGCAGCTGTTCTGGTCATCATGAAGCTGTCTGGAGTTGGTGGTTACCTGGTGGATCTCCAGATCCAGAACCATCAGCAGCTGTTCTGGCCTTCATGAAGCTGTCTCTCATGTGTGATGAAGATGTCGGCTGTCAACACTCAGACTGAAATCACTAACTGGAGGTGATTCCTGAACAGTACCTCAGACTAGCTGTGGTTCTGGACCTCACTGACAGGGTGGAGAAGAACCTGGAGAAGCTACAAGCTCAGCTAGAAGGTAGCTGAACTGTCTCTCCCGTGTCTCGTCAGAGGGCTGGTTGTCTCAACTTCTCCTGAATGTTAGGACCCCACTACCCAGAGACAGGGAACCAGGGTAGAGAGACAGGGAACCAGGGCAGAGAGACAGACCAGAGCAGAGAGACAGGGACCAGGGCAGAGAGACAGAACAGGGAACCAAGGCAGAGAGACAGAACAGGGAACCAGGGCAGAGAGACAGAACAGGGAACCAGGACAGTAGAGTAGACCGGTGAACCTGGGTCGGCTGCAGGACGACTGTACATGGACCACCTGCTCCAGCCACTGACCCTGACCTTGCGGTCCATCTGTGCCCATCCCTGAGTGTGATGTCACAGTGTGATGTCATTACTTTGCGTGTAGGGGATGAAGTTCCCGATCCTCATCTTGTCCACCAGCTCTCTGAGCAGAACGTCCTCATCTGGAGTCCAGCTGCCGCGCTTCAGAGAGTCAGAGGCGAACCGCTGGAACATCTGCAGACACATGAAGGCTGTCCTCCCTGTCTGAAGTCAGGTGAGACAGGTGAGGCAGACAGGTAAGACACACGGGTGAGACAGGTGTGGCAAACGGGTGATACACACAAGTAAGACAGGTGAGGCAGATATGTGACACAGATGAGGCAGACAGGTGACACAAATAAGGCAAACAGGTGGGACAGGTGAGACACAGGTGACAGATAAGGTAGACAGGTCAGACAGGTGAAACAGGTGGGACAGGTGAGGCAGACAGATGAGACAGGTGAGGCAGACAGATGAGACAGGTGAGGCAGACAGGTGAGACAGGTGAGGCAGACAGATGAGGACAGGTGAGGCAGACAGGTGAGACAGGTGAGGCAGACAGATGAGGACAGGTGAGGCAGACAGGTGAGACAGGTGAGGCAGGTGAGGCAGGTGAGGCAGACATGTGACAGATGAGGCAGGCAGGTGACACAGATAAGGCAGACAGGTGGGACAGGCGAGACACAGGTTACAGATAAGGTAGACAGGTCAGACAGGTGAAACAAGTGAGACAGGTGAGGCCGACAGGTTAGACAGGTGAGGCAGACAGGTGAAACAGGTGAGACAGGTGAGGCAGACAGGTGAGTAGACAGTGAGTCAGACAGGTGAAACAGGTGAGACAGGTGAGTCAGACAGGTGAAACAGGTCAGACAGGTGGGATCCCTCCTCGTCCTCCTCACCCCAAGCTCCTCAGCGATCTCTTCCCAGTGTGTCTCCTGGTGCCTCCTGCTGACCTCCTTCAGCTCCTGCACCTCCTCTCTACTCCAGGAGGACTTGTTGATGGACGGGTGGAGGACATTCTGCCAGAACAGACGAATGTCCTCCACGTCCTTTGTCCCTTCAAACTGAGGAAGAGGACGAGCCGTCAGCAGCTTCTTCACCATCTGACCCATCAATTACAGCTGGATCTTCAGACTTACGTCGATGTTTGAGATTTTCTGCCAGTCGTGTTCTTCGTATCGATCACCTATCAGCTGCTCCTCCTTCTTCTCCCTGACCAATCAGGAAACAGAAGCAGATATTTTATTTGTAGATGTGATTGGACCAGTTTGGCTGGTTTCCAGTACGCTGTGGGCCGGTGCTACAGCTCCACCAGAGAGCTGGAGAAACATAATTTCCCTTTCATAGTTTTTACTCCCTGTGTTACTGGTTTTACTGGTCTCTCTGGAACATCAACAGCTCTCTGTGAGACATCTGTCAGATGTTTTACAGAAACAGTATCTTGTTTCACCCTGTTGGCTCCAAAGCTGCCATGCTGATAAAGGTGTCAGGAGCTGGTCTACAGTCTCTTGACCCAACTGGTCTCTCCAACTATAGACCCCATCTAAACTACAGACCCCATCCAAACTACAGACCCATCCAAACTACAGACCCCATCTAAACTACAGACCCCTTCCAAACTACAGACCCCATCTAAACTACAGACCCCATCTAAACTATAGACCCCATCTAAACTACAGACCCCATCTAAACTACAGACCCCATCTAAACTACAGACCCCATCTAAACTATAGACCCCATCTAAACTACAGACCCCATCTAAACTACAGACCCCATCTAAACTACAGACCCCATCTAAACTACAGACCCCATCTAAACTATAGACCCCATCTAAACTACAGACCCCATCTAAACTACAGACCCCATCTAAACTACAGACCCCATCTAAACTATAGACCCCATCTAAACTATAGACCCCATCTAAACTACAGACCCCATCTAAACTATAGACCCCATCTAAACTACAGACCCCATCTAAACTATAGACCATCTAAACTATAGACCCCATCTAAACTACAGACCCATCTAAACTATAGACCCCATCTAAACTACAGACTACCATCTAAACTACAGACCCCATCTAAACTATAGACCCCATCTAAACTACAGACCCCATCTAAACTACAGACCCCATTCTAAACTATAGACCCCATCTAAACTACAGACCCCATCTAAACTATAGACCCCATCTAAACTACAGACCCCATCTAAACTAAGACCCATCTAATAAAAACTATAGACCCCATCTAAACTACAGACCCCATCTAAAACTACTAGACCCCATCTAAACTATAGACCCCATCTAAACTATAGACCCCATCTAAACTATAGACTCCATCTAAACTATAGACCAAACTAAACTAAGACTCCATCTAGAACTAAACTACAGACCCCATCTAAACTATAGACCCCATCTAAACTACAGACCCCATCTAAACTACAGACCCCATCTAAACTATAGACCCCATCTAAACTATAGACTCCATCTAAACTACAGACCCCATCTAAACTATAGACCCCATCTAAACTACAGACCCCATCTAAACTACAGACCCCATCTAAACTATAGACCCCATCTAAACTACAGACCCCATCTAAACTACAGACCCCATCTAAACTACAGACCCCATCTAAACTATAGACCCCATCTAAACTACAGACCCCATCTAAACTACAGACCCCATCTAAACTACAGACATCATCTAAATGGTTTTTGTCCAAAGTGTTGGAAAGAAAGAAAGTTGATTTCAATCAACTCCAGACATTTTTTCACACTGATGTTCTCCATGACCAGTTTGAGTCTGGTTGTGAAACAGGTCAGAAACTGCTCTGGTAACCATTGACTCAGGAACCGTTCCAGTGTTCTAGATCTGTCTGCAGCATCTGAGACTGTGGACCATGATGGTTGTTGTCCAGACTCAAACATCTCGGCATCAGATTTTCTGCCAGTCGTGTTCCTTGACTGGCCTAGTTCTGGACTGGCCTAAGTAAGACCTCACTGAGAGTACCCAGATACCAGTTCTCTTTGAGAAGCAGAGTCTGGATATCAGACTCTGTCTTTCTAAAGGTTGTTGGTGCTTGTGAACGTTCACGGCCATGCTGACTCTGCTACAGACGGGAATCATGGGATCCATAAACACCAGCAGCACTTCTGAAACATCCAGAATAACTTCATAATGAAGATCCAAATGCAGGTGAAAACAGCTGTTGTGATTCCTGTTTTCTAAAGCACTGGTGAACGTTCACAAACACGAGTCCTGATCTTCAGACATGGAAGCTGCTGGAACATCATGGCTGACAGGGACCACTGCTGCTGGATTCTGGTGCCCCTTCATTCATCTCTTCTTCACCAGCTCCAGTCTCATTGTTTTGTTTGGTCAAGTAAGCCCGCCCCTCGCCCCTGATGTACTGGCGTCTGGACCAGTGAGGTTCTGGTGTCACCAGTTCTCCTGGATCTGAACCAGTGCTTTCTAAGTGGCTGGCATTCAAAGAGCAAAAGACTTGGTTCTTGGGTTGGTACCAGCTCTGAACCATGAACTGGAACCACTTCGGTGGAGGTATTCCTCTCACTAGTGGAGTTCCTCAGGGTTCTAAACTGGGCCTCCTGCCTTGTCATCATGTCTGTTTCTTCTGTGGTCTATTTTTTAGACAATGCAATCTTTTCCCGATTGTTTAACTGACAACGATGCTGGATGACTTGTTGACCTAAAAACACGGATTAAACTTTTCAACCTCAGTGAGTTTGTATAATGCGCTAGACAATGATATTAACATTGTTGGACTTTTGGCTCCACATCATAACTCCAGACAAAAATATCTGAAATATAATTATGTAATCTGGTGGAGGTCGATGTTTACCTGAGCAGGTCGATCTCCTTCTCCAGAGCATCGATGTTCTCTCTGAGCTGCTGTCGCTCTACTTCCTCTGCTGAGGACATCTTCTGGGTCAGGTAGTCCACTCTGAGGTGGACAGATTCAGATGATCGACACCTCCAACAACAACAATGATGACAACACCAAGAGCAGGTGCACTTACCTGGAGAGTTTGGGCTGGATGAGTCTCTTCAGGCTGTCTCTGGCCACCGAGTGGATCAACAGAGTCTTCTGCCAGCTCTCCCCTGAACACGCAAACACCAACCAAGAAAATCAGACAAGGAACAACATCTCATCACTGATCTGGACCTAAATCATCTTGGCTTCCTTACATCGTTTTGGTTTCACCTTCTTGTCGTCCAGAAATCCTGCCATTCTCAGAGCTCTCTGCTTCCCTTCCTCATTGGCTGGAGGACCCTGAACACAAATGTACCAGACAGCTGATTGGTCAACAGTCATCCATCAGCCGTCAGTGAGCATGTTTGTGTGCGTCTCACCAGTCCTGTCAGTTTGTCCTTGAAGTACGGTTTCAGGAAGCGGCCCAGGAACATCTTAGCTGGGAGCTGATAGGACGAGCGTGCAGGCTGATCTTTGGAAGGCTCTTTGGTTGGTCCAGACATCTGAGTCATGAGCTCCCTCTGAAGACACAGATATGCTCCTCAAATAAACCCGTCACCAACTTAACAGCAGAAATAAACATACTTACAGCCTAGTATAATAAACAGTTTAGTGTCTGGACCTATAACCTGTAGTTTAGCGTCCGGACTGACTTGTCACCAGTACTTTAGCGTCCGGACTGAGCTGTCACCAGTACTTTAGCATCCGGACTGACCTGTCGCCGGTACTTTAGCGTCCGGACTGACCTGTTGTCGATACTTTAGCATCCGGACTGACCTGTCGCTGGTACTTTAGTATCCAGACTGATCTGTCGCCGGTACTTTAGCATCCGGACTGACCTGTTGCCGGTACATTTTCGTCCGGATTGACCTGTTGCCGGTACTTTAGCGTCTGGACTGACCTGTCGCCTGTAGTTCAGCGTCTGAACTGAGCCGTCGTCAGTACTTTAGCATCTGGAATGACCTGTCGTCGGTACTTTAGCGTCCGGACTGACCTGTCGCTGGTATTTTAGCGTCCGGACTGACCTGTTGCTGGTACTTTAGCGTCCCGACTGACCTGTTGCCGGTAAGTTTTCATCCAGACTGACCTGTCTCTGGTATTTTAGCGTCCGGACTGACCTGTTGCTGGTACTTTAGCGTCCGGACTGACCTGTTGCCGGTACTTTAGCGTCTGGACTGACCTGTTGGCTGTAGATCAGCGTCTGAACTGACCTGTTGCAGGTACTTTAGCATCCAGAATGACCTGTTGCCAGCACTTTAGCGTCCGGAATGACCTGTTGCCGGTACTTTAGCATCTGGACTGACCTGTCGCCTGTAGTTCAGCGTCTGGACTGACCTGTTGCAGGTACTTTAGCGTCCGGACTGACCTGTCGCAGGTACTTTAGTGTCCTGACTGACCTGTCGCCGGTGAGTTTTCATCCGGACTGACCTGTCGCCTGTAGTTCAGCGTCTGAACTGACCTGTCGCCAGTAGTTCAGCTTCTGTACTGACCTGTCGCCAGTACTTTAGCGTCCGGAATGACCTGTTGCCGGTACTTTAGCATCTGGACTGACCTGTCGCCTGTAGTTCAGCGTCTGGACTGACCTGTTGCAGGTACTTTAGCGTCCGGACTGACCTGTCGCAGGTACTTTAGTGTCCTGACTGACCTGTCGCCGGTGAGTTTTCATCCGGACTGACCTGTCGCCTGTAGTTCAGCGTCTGAACTGACCTGTCGCCAGTACTTTAGCGTCCGAACTGACCTGTCGCCAGTACTTTAGCGTCCGGACTGACCTGTCGCCAGTACTTGAGCGTCCAGACTGACCTTTCGCCGGTACTTTAGCGTCCCGACTGACCTGTCGCCGGTAGGTTTTCGTCCGGATTGACCTGTCGCAGGTACTTTAGCATCCTGACTGACCTGTCGACGGTAAGTTTTCATCCGGACTGACCTGTCGCCTGTAGTTCAGCGTCTGAACTGACCTGTCGCCAGTACTTTAGCGTCTGGACTGACCTGTCGCCTGTAGTTCAGTGTCTGGACTGACCTGTCGTCTGTACGTTTTCGTCTGGACTGACCTGTCGTCTGTACGTTTTCGTCTGGACTGACCTGTCGCCAGTACTTTAGCGCCTGGACTGACCTGTCCTCTGTACGTTTTTGTCTGGACTGACCTGTTCCCAGTACTATTTCGTTCGGACCGGTTGCCGGTACTTTTTCGTCCAGACTGACCTATCATTGCCAGTACTTTAGCGTCCGAACTGACCTGTCGCCAGTACTTTAGCGTCCGGACTGACCTGTCGCCAGTACTTGAGTATCCAGACCGACCTGTTGTCGGTAAGTTTTCGTCCGGACCGACCTGTCACCTGTAGTTCAGCGTCTGAACTGACCTGTCGTCTGTACGTTTTCGTCTGGACTGACCTATCGCCAGTACTTTAGCGCCTGGAATGACCTGTCGCCTGTAGTTCAGCGTCTGGACTGACCTGTCGCCGGTACTTTAGCGTCCGGACTGACCTATTGTCGGTACTTCAGCGTCTGGACTGACCTGTCGCCGGTACTTTAGCGTCCGGACTGACCTGTTGTCGGTACTTCAGCGTCTGGACTGACCTTTCGCCAGTATTTTAGCGTCTGGACTGACCTGTTGTCGGTGGTTTTGTGTCAGCAGCGTCTCCAGCTGATTCAGGGTCTCTTGAATTACTTGCTGGTAGACGAGGTTCAGCTGAAGGCATGAGTCCACTGACGCCGACAGCCCAAGGTCACTCTGTGCACAGATCCACAGTCAGGGTGATGAAGCCACAATCAGATGATTGGCAGTTACTGACAGATACTGACCTCATCACTGGAGCTGCTGTCTTCATCATCTGACCAGAGAATAGAGCAGATCAAATGTTAACAGACTTGTTCACTTCCATCAGTCATGTGTTTTAAACACGTCTTAAAACAGATGGACTGGTACCGGAAACACAGATGGAACTGTGAGGTCCCAGGATGTGCTCCAGGTTCTGGATCTCATTCTGGATCTTCTCCCTCTGAGCCAACAAACCTGCTGCAGACTGAACAGAAACACACTCGTTTTTATCTCCTTATGGGGATGACAGAAGAAATAACCATACTTAATCCTACCTGGTACAAAATAGTTTTAGTCTCTATCGGTGGATTTATACAGCTGGACTATTTCCAGCTCATCAGCCTCTACCTTTGTCAGCAACTGGATCCTCCTCCCAGAGACCTTCACTTTCAGATCATTTTAGGATGCTTCCTGGTTTACTAACTGGACCACTAACCAATGATGTCTAAATGAGGATTAGTGGAGCTCTGCTGGGACCCTCTGTCACTTCACCTGCTGCTCGTGGGTCCGATAGGTTTGTCCACCTTGACAGAGACCAGCTTTGGTCGGTGAGCAGCAGATCCTAGTAATGCCCCACTATGAGCTAAAGTGAAACAGCTGACCCTAACTGGACTACGGTGGGTGAGCTGCAGTCAGCTTCCAGACCTGCTCGCTCTACACACCTGCAGCACGTTGAGGTTTGTCTGGTCTTTACTGAGTCTGTGATGGGACTCTGGTCCACAGAAGATCATCCTTACCTGTCCCACCATCATCCTCCACGTCCTCACTGTCTGAGTCATCACCTGGTGGAAGAGACAACGTCAGAACACAGGACAGTCATGGAGAGATCGGTTCTCCGTCTGTTAGTCCAGTACGTTTGTGTGAAAACAGAAAGATGAGACAGCTGATTAGAGTAGATCTCAGTTTTAACCAAACCCAACCTCAGGTGAACAACAACATGGAACCTCTGATCGGCACACCATCATCCTGTCACATGACCCAGTTTCATCTGCTCTCCTCCACCACTGTGCTGGACAGTGAGGATGAAACATGCTTCTGGGCTCCACTTTGGTCTCATCTCTCCAGAGGACATTGTCCCAGGGGTCTGCTGGAACAATGTCCTCTAGAGACACCGCTGGTTTGTGAACCTCAGTCAAACCCCTCCAAACAAACCATATTACTCCAGTCTTCTTCTGACTGTCCTGTCATGGACTTCAACATCTAACATGCTCAGTGGGACGTCCACTCCTGAAAGACTGACAACTGTCTTGAGTTTCTTTCTCACTGTTAGAGAAGGTTTCAGAACCCTCTCCAGACGGTCCTAGACTACTGCTGATGTCTTTCCCTGTTGAGGTTGTGTGAACATACACCAGAATGCTCCAGACCAACAAACACCTGCTTCTCCTGCTGATGACCAGTTCATCAGGTCTGGTGGTCAGCAGGTATTAAACCCTCTGGAACTATCTTTTATTCTTTGATTCAGTTTTGTAGAGGTAATGGTGAAACATCGATGCTGCTGTTCTTCTGAGGCTGGACTTCTACTGAGACCTGCCATGACCAGAGGCCTGCTCATGTCCTGGAGACCAGGAGGCTTCAGAAGGAGTCTAGACCTGGTACCAGTGTCGCTGCTCAGCAGGTCCAGTTCAGTCTGCGTTACAGAGAGACTCCGCTCCAGCTCCTCCACCTGTCTCTGGATCCGGTCTCTCTCTGAGGACAGGGACACGGACATGTCTGCGGACAGACGGACAGATCAGCATCAGTCTGGTTTGAGGAGCTTCCAGTAGCAGCAGAGACAGAAGACATGTACACGTCCATAAAGCTTTATCTGGACAGACGCCAGATGTTTGCTCACAAAAAAGAAGGGAGAGCATTGTTTTAGACATTTAGACAGTAGTTTTACTCTGATGGTATCCTGAAAGATTAAGTTAGGAGGCCCACCTTAGACCTGGTTACTGACCAGAACATCAGTAACAGGAGCTGTCTCCAGACTAGCCTGGAGAACTTCACAGGGTTTTTGGTGGCCCACCTTAGACCCTGGTTACTGACCAGAACATGAAGGTTTCTGGTGGCCCACGTAATAAAGAAGTGGAAGTGACTGACAATCACAGCATCCAGGAGTACCTGCTGCTGCCATGGTAACAAAGCTCTGTCTTTGAATGAAATGACTCTGAACCCAGTCTGGACCGAGAGACTCAGGTTGTTGACTGTTCTGGTTCTGGTCTCAGATCTGAGTCTGAACCCAGTCTGGAACCAGATACTCAAGTTGCTGACTGCACTGGTTCTGGTCTCAGATCTGAGGGTCAGAGTTGGTTCTGTGACTACAGAACAAACTCAACCAAATCAGCCCTACTCATCCTACTCATCACCAGAAGACTGTAGAGCTCCTCCCTGAGTGGGCCAGGGTTAGGGATTGAGATTTAGGTTTTGGGTCAAGGACGACAACCATTAACCATTTGACACTAACTTGCTTGCTGGCATCTATGTAGCTGCTGAATACTTTTACAATTCCCCCAGGATTAATAGAGTATCTATCCAAACCCAGTCTAACCCAAACAAGCCTCACCATCATGTCACTGACAGAAGACAATCAGAGATGTTTCATTAGCTTCTTCAACTTTCAAACTGAAGTCAGTGGTCAGATATCAATCACATCATCAATCAGGCTGATTACTGATCAGGAAACTCAGCCTCTGGAAGGTTCTGAGAAGTTCAGGTGTGCAGCCATACAGGTGAGAGTCAGGTTGAGGGGTGATGTAGGAACAATGAATCCAGAACCAAGCTCTCAGTAGAACCAAGAGTGCTTCACCTGGTATTAAGGTCTGCAGGCAGACACCTCCAGCCACAACAGTCTGTAGAACTGCTACTTCAGTATTCTCAATGATGATCTTCTCCTATACAGGCGTCTCCACAGTACCTGAGGCTCCAGAAGCTCGCTCCTCTCCTCTCTGTTTCTGAACTGTGATCCGCAGACTTTTACCGGTCAACTTCCCTCCGCTGGCGCCGCGCAGCTTCGACCAACGTAGTCCCAACGTCAGTTACCCGGCAGGCTTTGCGGCAGCAGAAACGGACCGCGTAGATTCTCCGTCCGGACTCGGTTCTTCGTGTAAAGTTCCGGAACCGCAAGAATTCGGTTTTTATCTCTTCAGTCCGTCTGTTGTGTGACGATTCACGAGTCCGACACAAAAACAAACCGGAGCCACTTTTGCTGCCGCGACGAGTTCCGCGTCATTCTGACGCCACTTCCGGCACCGCAATGTTTTAATAAAATAACTTTATTTAAACCTTGACAACCTATAATTTATGACTTTAAATTAGTATTTTGTGTTCCCTAAAAGTCGAAATCATGTCCTTGAATTATTTATTTTATTTAAATTATGAATACTAATTTATTTCATCAACATAACTCCAGTCATTTGGTTCTTTAGCTCTCACAGCTCAGCTTCAGCTACAGAGAAACCATGTATTTTTGCTTATTTAGGCTGGAAAATGTTACAAATATATCCTCAAAAGCTAAAGAAGTATCCATCTTTTGGCCAAATAATCTTAGAAAACACTAATATTATAACCCTGATATGAAGATACAAAGTCAGGCCAAAAATTCTTATTTGGGGGTCAAAAGTAGTAATATGAGGATATGAAATTCTAAATTGTGGCCACAAAATTCTCATCTGAGGCCTTAAAAATTGTAATACAAGGTCACAAAATTCTCAACTCAAACAACAAATACTCATTCAAGGCCACAAAATGGTAACGCAAGGCCATAAAATACATTCAAGGCCCCAAAATTCTAAATATACACAAGCCCAGTTGAGAAATAATTGCTGTGATAAATGCAAATAAAACAGAACGCAGGACTCAGAAACCCAATTTTAATCATAGAAAACATATCAAACATTTTTATCATTTCATGAAAATAAAATAATGTATCTCAGTATGGATGGTGTCAGTCAGAAAAACACTCAGGTTCAAAGTCAGGCTTTTACTTTGTAGTCAGCTGTCAATCATCATCAGATCATTGAAGCCACTCCTCCAAACAACATCAGACCAGTTCAGGCACCAGTCGTCAGTCTGTGATTGGCTGCAGTCCTGATTGCCATGGTGACGCAGACAAACTGCATCTAGCGGCGGCGGTACAGGATGTCCCAGCCATCCCTCCACTTCAGCGCCTGCAGCTGATTGGCTGACAGCTCAGGGCTGCCGTAAGTAAGAGGGCCGAAGGTCCGGTAGGACACGAAGATGGACACGAGGACGGCTGACACACAGAGGCGAAGAGCACGCCGGTGTGTCTCACTGCTGCAGACACAATCAATCAAGCTTTATTAATACAGCACTTTTAGTACAATTATAACGCGGCACAAAGTGCTTTAGAGAGTCGCTTCCAGCCCCTCCCTCCTCCCTAACCCTAACCATAACCAACCATGACCCACAGGAGAGGTAGGACCCTGGTAATAGACCACCACCCCCCAGACTGGTAAGAGCATGATGTTGGAAAGCTGCCTCACTGTGGGTTCTGGGATTAACAATGGAATAATTAGAAGACCAGAGGACCTGAGGGTCCTCCAGGGCTCATCAGGCGCAGTTCAGTAAGATCAGAAGGTGGAAGACCATGGAGACTTCTAAAAACCATTAGAAGAACCTTAAAGTTGATCCCAAAGGACACGTAGAGCCAATGCAGTGATTTAAAACTGGTGTAATGTGAACCCTGCTGTCCCCAACAACAATTCCATCCTCTGACGATCCCAGCGTTGACCTCCACCTGTCTATATAGACGTCATCCCGGCGTTGACCTCCACCCGTCTGTATAGACGCCATCCCGGCGTTGACCTCCACCCGTCTGTATAGACGTCATCCCGGCGTTGACCTCCACCCGTCTGTATAGACGTCATCCCAGCGTTGACCTCCACCTGTCTATATAGACGTCATCCCAGCGTTTACCTCCACCTGTCTATATAGATGTCATCCCAGTGTTGACCTCCACCTGTCTATATAGATGTCATCCCATAGTTTACTTCCACACGTCAGGTGTGTGTGTGTGTGCATGCGTGTACCTGAGCAGGTGGGTGTGTACGTGCTCCAGTAGGGCAGGGCTCAGCACATGCAGGTAGCAGAGGGCGGGCAGGTAGTGGTACAGGAACAGAGTCTTCTCCATCAGCAGGAAGGGAACAAAGTTGACCAACCATCCGCCAACACACACACACCCCAGATGTACAAACTGCCGCCATACACCTGAAACACACACACACTCATGAGCGCACGAACCGTCTCTGGCCAGACTGCATGATGTCATCTGAACTGGATCTAAATCCAGAACCTGGACCTGTCACGGTACCCTCAGAAAGGTCTTTGAAGCCCCTCCTCCTCCTGAGCAGGTAGACAGCTGCCAGCAGCTGGTAGGCCAACAGGCTGAGGTTGGCCACGCCCCACGACACTGGGTTACCAATCAGATGGATCTGAGCCTGAAACAGACAGAGCAGAACAAGAGACTCAATCATGTGGGAGTAAATAACTGCACAGTAAATTAATCTCCTCTATCCATCTGATTTCAGTTGTTTTGTTAAATTCAGCTCTTTCCTGCTCTGTTGGGGCTTTATTTATCTCAGAAGCAAAGAAGTTCCTACAGTGCTGGCTGCCAATCAAAAGGCCACACCCCCAATTGTACATACATTTGTTGGTTTACATAATTTGGAATAAAAAAGGTTCACCCTAAAATTTATGTGTTTTTGATGTCATAATTTGTCCAAAGCTTAGGATATTATTATATTGTATGCTATGTTATTACATAATACTTTAATATTTTACTCCCGTACCATTGTCATTCATGCAAAATCTACCTTTGGAGACCAAAAAGTAAATGGAGTTTCAGTCAGTGTTGGAGCCAGACCCTAGTGGTTGGTAGAGGAACTGCAGCCTCTGGCGGTCGGTAGAGGAACTGCAGCCTCTGGCGGTCGGTAGAGGAACTGCAGCCTCTGGCGGTCGGTAGAGGAACTGCAGCCTCTGGCGGTCGGTAGAGGAACTGCAGCCTCTAGCGATCAGAAGAGGAACTGCAGCCTCTAGCGATCAGAAGAGGAACTGCAGCCTCTGGCGGTCGGTAGAGGAACTGCAGCCTCTGGCGGTCGGTAGAGGAACTGCAGCCTCTGGCGGTCGGTAGAGGAACTGCAGCCTCTGGCGGTCGGTAGAGGAACTGCAGCCTCTGGCGGTCGGTAGAGGAACTGCAGCCTCTAGCGATCAGAAGAGGAACTGCAGCCTCTAGCGATCAGAAGAGGAACTGCAGCCTCTGGCGGTCGGTAGAGGAACTGCAGCCTCTGGCGGTCGGTAGAGGAACTGCAGCCTCTGGCGGTCGGTAGAGGAACTGCAGCCTCTAGCGATCAGAAGAGGAACTGCAGCCTCTAGCGGTTGGTAGAGGTACTGCAGCCTCTAGTGGTCAGTAGAGGAACTGCAGCCTCTAGCGATCAGAAGAGGAACTGCAGCCTCTAGCGATCAGAAGAGGAACTGCAGCCTCTAGTGGTCGGTAGAGAAACTGCAGCCTCTAGCGGTCGGTAGAGGAACTGCAGCCTCTAGCGGTCGGTAGAGGAACTGCAGCCTCTAGCGGTCGGTAGAGGAACTGCAGCCTCTAATGGTCACTGGAGGAACTGCAGCTGAAAGATTCTAAATAGAAGATCCAGGACCATGGCTCTCTTTAATCTGAGCAGAATGGAATCCTGGGTAATATGGGGAAAGTTTCATTAAAAGGGTTGAGCCTTAGCTTAAATAGAGTAAATACTGACTTCTTTTTGTTGAGACATTTTGTTCTGAACATTGTGTTATACATATTAATTAATGTTATCTTTGGTTGACTCATATTGGGTGATTGATTGATCAGCTTCTAATGTGACTGTGTTGATGGACATCATCTAAACATCTAAACCAGCCAGACTGGATGTCTCAAGGACTTTTACACTGACCTGGTGTGGTACTGTTTTGATGTGTGGTACTGTGTTGATGTGTGGTACCGTGTTGCTGTGTGGTACCCTGTTGCTGTGTGGTACCCTGTTGCTGTGTGGTACCCTGTTGCTGTGTGGTACCCTGTGTGGTACCCTGTTGCTGTGTGGTACCCTGTTGCTGTGTGGTACCCTGTTGATGTGTGGTACCCTGTTGATGTGTGTGTGTGTGTGTTACATTGGAGGTCGTGTGCAGCCAGTAGGGGATGTTGGTGTCCATGGTGATCCACTCCAGGGGGGTGGAGCTGTACTTATGCTCCGCCTCTTCCTGTTTCACCGTCAGCATCTTCCCCTGCCGTGACATCACATCATGACATCATCAGCATACATTATCATCCCATGCAGCTCAGGTGATTGGCTGAACGAGTCATGACGTCAGACCTGCAGCTCAACAAACTTGGCCCAGAAAGAAATCTTTCTGTCCACGTCGATGCGAGTGGGCGAATGAAGCTCCGCCTCCCGCTCCTTCTGCTCCTGACCTGCAGGTGATGCATCATGGGACATGGTGACATCACTGGCTTGTGTTCTGGTTGGGGCTGGTTTAAAAGGCTGGATGTAAACAGGGAATAAAACATCTTCTAGAGAAACCACCAAATAACCCAGTTTTCTTTTCTTTCTTTTTAAAATAAGACTGAAAGGAGACTGAGGAGACCGATCTGGTTAATATTTATCCATAATTAACTGTCCAAGTACATTTATGTTCTGGTGGACGTCCTCCCCTCCTCAACACAGCAGAGACAGAAACACCAGAGACAAACCACATCCTGTCTCACAAAACTCTCCAAACTATTTCTAGTAACACAGGAGGAGGAGACACAGGAGGAGATAAAGGAGGAGGAGAGACAGGAGGAGATGAGGAGAGACAGGAGGAGATGAGGAGAGACAAGAGGACCTGAGGAGAGACGGGAGGAGTTGAGGAGAGACGGGAGGACATGAGGAGGGACAGGAGGGGTTGAGGAGAGACGGGAGAAGATGAGGAGAGACAGGAGGACATGAGGAGGGACAGGAGGACATGAGGAGGGACAGGAGGGGTTGAGGAGAGACAGGAGGGGTTGAGGAGAGACAGGAGGGGTTGAGGAGAGACACGAGGAGTTGAGGAGAGACAGGAGGAGTTGAGGAGAGACAGGAGGCGTTGAAGAGAGACAGGAGGAGATGAGGAGAGACAGGAGGCGTTGAGGAGAGACAGGAGGAGTTGAAGAGAGACAGGAGGAGTTGAAGAGAGACAGGAGGAATTGAAGAGAGACAGGAGGAGATGAGGAGAGACAGGAGGCGTTGAGGAGAGACAGGAGGAGTTGAAGAGAGACAGGAGGAGTTGAAGAGAGACAGGAGGAGTTGAAGAGAGACAGGAGGAGTTGAAGAGAGACAGGAGGAGTTGAAGAGAGACAGGAGGAGCGGAGCAGAGCAGTCCCTACTGGTCCCGTAGCGGTGCTCCTCTACCGTCCAGACCTGACCGGTGCTGTGAACGGTGAAGAGTTTCTGAGCAACAACCTCCAGCTGATGGAAACCCCAGTCTGGAAGAGAAGCACCACTGAGCTGGACACACACACACACACACACACACACACACCACACACACACACAGGTCACCATGGCGCCCTCCTCTGCTCAGATGAGCTCTGTGAGGTCACTTCCTGTCACCTTGAGGACAGCTGACGTGTTGACGTGGACCAGTCGGACTTCAGACAGGATGGTCTTCCACACCTCTGACTCCGCCTCTCTGTTGGAGATGTCCTGGACACACCCACCCACACACACACACACACACACACACACATCAGTGAGAAGACGGGCTGCAGACACCTGGAGTCCAGATCTTTCCAGAACTCTATAAATCCTCACAGAGAAACCTGTTCATGCAGACGCATGACGAACTGGTCTGACAGAGAACTGAGGTTTAGAAGGAGATCTTCTCATCTCTGACTGGTGGTGGACCAACAAACAAAATTCTCATAGTGGACGAACAAACCTCTCACGGTGGACCAACAAACCTCTCATGGAGGACCAACAAACCTCTCATGGAGGACCAACAAACCTCTCATGGAGGACCACAACCTTCATGGGATCTTTCTGGAGAATCATCTCAGAAGAAGAAGAAGAGAAGCGGGGAATCAACCTCTAATAAGAAAAACCGAGAGGTAGAAAAAGGATACTTAGAGGAGCAGACCATCTTCAGAAGAAGAGAAGGAGGGGGGACGAGTAAGGACAGTTTCTTCCAGGGACTCTTTCTGGTTTGTTAAAGGGTTGTTTAGTCAGGAAAAAGGAGGACAGGTTCAATTAACAAAGCTAGAGGTTGGACATTACCGAAGAAAGACCTTTTCAGATTTAGAGAAGAAAGGAAACCTCGGTCTTCCACCAGATATGTCACCATTAGGAGAAGTAGCTCATGAGATGGACGTTAGACCCCCTAAGTGGAAGGTTGAAGAAGTAGTCAGAGGTGTAAAGGCTTCTTCAGCTCCAGGACCAAATGGAGTCCCTCCTGGGTTTATAAAAGTGCTCCTGAGATTCTTAGATTTTATGGAGGCAGCTAAAAATAGTTTGGAATCAACAAATGATCCCAAGAGCATGATGTAGGACAAGAGGTGTCCTCATCCCAAAGGAGAAGGAGTCTTCAGACCTGAGCCAGTTCAGATGAGTTCTCTGCTGAATGTAGACGGAAGATCTTCAGAGTAGTTGCTCAGAGATCAACTAACAACACAGATAGGAATAACTTAATCAACACGACAGTGCAGAAGGCAGGGATACCGGGTCCCGCAGGGAGACCGGGTCCCGCAGGGAGACCGGGTCCCGCAGCGATACCGGGTCCAATAGGGAGACCGGGTCCCGCAGGGACACCAGGTTCACCAGGTTTCTCAGCTAGATCAACAGTCTCACTGAGTTACAGACCAGACCAGTAACCTTTTCAGGTGCAGCTCCTTCAACAGAAGCGCTTCCCGTCCTGGTTTAGACCATCTTCACTACTGTGGTCTCCTATTGCTATCTCCAGTCCGCACTGGGAACACCAGGTGTCTCCTGCAGTGAGAGAGTCCACAGGTAAGGCAGCACCTGGACCAGAAACACTGACCAGGACTTCTGAAGACCCCATCAGAACTAGGGCCTCTGAAGAATCCACCAGAACCAAGACGTCTGGAGACCCCATCATAACCAGGACCTCTGCAGAATACACAAGAACCAGGACCTCTGAAGAATCCACCAGAACCAGGACCTCTGAAGACCCCATCATAACCAGGACATTCTGAACAGGTGACTTCACCTCTACTCACCACCCTCCACAGGTTCTGCACCGGCATGGAGATGTTGAAGTCCACGTATCCAGACACTTCCTGGGAATGTGGACTCATGGGAGCTGCCACGTCGTGACTGAAAACACATAAGAACCACAAACCCAGACCATGAGACAGAACTCCGTGTGGCATTTCACCTGAACACTGCCCAGGAAACCTCCCTGGGACCAGCTCAAACTCTGGGCTGCTTATGAACTATTCACCATGGTCAGGTGGGCTGCTTACCTGTTCAGGAAGCGTGAGGTCATCCCGTGAACCAGCTGGATGACATCACCATGACGGACAGGTCGGGGAGGAGTGTCCACTACCAGCTCCTGTCTGACAGAGACATGGACATGTTAGATCACCTGTGTGGCTACCTGAGGGAACAGGCTCAAACCCCCCCCTCCAGGTGAGCCACCTGGAGGGGGGGGTTTGAGCCATTCAGCTCTCCATGAGTCACTCTTTTTACAAGACAGGTGACTGAAGCTGGCCAGAAACAGTTGACATAGATATCTAGTAGATCTGCAGGTCCTCCAGTTTAAATGTAGATATCTAGCAGTAGATCTGCAGGTCTACTTTTTGTTATTTTGAAATAACAAATTTATTATCTGATAATAATGCAGAGCTGCAACGTCTATGCTCCCAAAGGAAGATGTGATGGTGTTGATCCAGCATCTACCATCAGATATCTGTGAGTTGGCCACCTGTCAGCCATGTGACCTACCTTCTGGGATCTTTGACAATCCACCAGTTGTTGACGTCTTTAAAAGGGTAACAGGTGACCTGCTGCTGGTGAGAGCTGCCCCGCCCATTTTCATACCTGAACACAGGAGACAGGAAGTCAGAGTCTAATGAAGAGGCCTCTGATTGGCTGCTGGGTCAGAGTGAGCTGGACATACCTGATTGGATAGTTGGCTTTGTGGGAGTGGAGCCAACAGGGGAGGGGTTGGGAGGCGGAGCTTCTTAGAGTCACCTGACTGCCGTAAGCAACCTCTAGAGGTTGACCCTGAGTGATCCTGGAGAGACCTCCCTGACAATAAATCAATCAATCAAATCAACCAACCAACCAAACGTGTGAGTGATTGTGGGGGTGGTACCTGCAGGTTGGCCTGGAAGGCAGAGCTCATCAGCTGGTCATGTGGTCCACTGCGATTCAGGATGCTGAGGTGAACGTAGAACCAGAATACGTAGAGCAGAACAGGAAGCAGCAGCAGACACACAACTCTGCACACACACTGAATACAAACGCTTAACTACAAACACACACAAACAGAACAGGGATCAATACTCTCATTGATCTGATGAACGCTGTACAGACGTCAGGTGGATGCACCACCAGAGCATGATAACCAGTGAACTCACAGCCTGATCAATCAAGAACACTGATCAGCAGAAACATTTCTGAGCGCGCTCAGAGTGATGCTGCACTCACATGACTGACAGCTCGGTCTCCAATCAACTCCCAGGTGTGTAGAGATGCCAGGCCCAGCAGCAGCAGGTAGGAGAACACGCCCATATACTTGACCCTGACAGCAAAAATCACATGACTCAAAATACATGTATTTTAACAGACACATGACATCTTCACACATGAGTTCCTGTCAGAGCTAAAACAAGATCCGGCCAGAGCTGTAACGAGTTCTTGCAAGAGCTGAAACAAGATCCAGCAAGAGCTGAAACAAGATCCGGCCAGAGCTGAAACAAGATCCGGCCAGAGCTGACACGAGGTTCTGCCAAAGCTGAAACGAGTTCCTGCCAGAGCTGAAACGAGTTCCTGCCAGAGCTGAAACGAGTTCCTGCCAGAGCTGAAACGAGTTCCTGCCAGAGCTGAAACGAGTTCCTGCCAGAGCTGAAACGAGTTCCTGCCAGAGCTGTAACGAGTTTCTTCCAGAGCTGTAACGAGTTCTTGTCAGAGCTGTTAAGCCTGATTTATACTCAAACGTCAGGTCGTCTACATCACCTACGCAAAAGACGCAGAGATGCCCCCCCACCCTACGCAGACATTACGCAGACTCCCATGCACCTTCCCAAAATTGTAGGTCAACGCAGACAGTGTTGCAGAGAGCAAAAAAAGGAGGCCTCTGATTGGTCAATTCTACATCCGCATAGAAAAGTGCGTGTCATTGAAGAAATGAGGAAGTACCCACATCTGTACGATTCTTGTTCTCCACACTACAAAGACAGCACATATTCTAGTAATTCATGGAGGAAGATAGCGATGAATGTGGGTCTGGATACGGCCGAGACGGTGAGGAAGTGGAAAAACACAAGAGATAAGTTTAGTAAGTTTAGCTAGTTCGTGATTGTCGCTCTTGCGTTGTGGCGTGGAGACCGTGTGAGTATAAATCAAAAGTGACGGCAGCATCTCTGCGACAAGCTGACGGCGACACATTGACGTGAGAGTATACACAGCCCTTAACGAGTTCTTGTCAGAGGTGAAACAAGTTCCTGCCAGAGCTGAAACGAGTTTCTGCCAGAGCTGTAACCAGGACCTTGAGAGTTGAAATGAGGACTAGCAGAGCTGACACAAGCGCTGCCAGAGCTCCTGGGAGACCCTACCGTTGCTCAGCCTGCTGCTTACAGGGGTAGATTTGCAGTCAGACTAGCCTACAGGAGTATGTCTAGGCTGGCAGTAATGGAGGACGAGGTCGGCCCACTCCAGCCCCAAGATACGTCTTGCCCATCCAATTAAAAGTCAATTGTCTTAAGTCTCCAGATTTCAATCTGCCTCCTCAGTCACTTACAGATTATTTTCTGCTAATGAGCTGTCGCCAATTGTTTCACCAGTCAGCTTTAGCTCCTCAGGTTTCTCTGCAGCTTCTTGAAAGCCCCTGATGTCACTCATTATTGTTGTGCAGCAGCTACTGAACACTTCTAAGTTGGATGTTACATTTGCTGTGATTGCAGTTTGAGGTGCTGTTTTTTTATTTAGTTCTTTTTGGTGCGTCATCAGGTCAGAATTGCGTCTACAACATTGACATTTGCTTCAGATTTGGCAGAAGGCTAAAGGACCATTCTGCTCCTTTTTAGAGCGCTGGGATCACCTTAGTCCAGGTCCAGTTGAAGAAACCACAACATTTAGACTGGTCACGCTTGAACTGAGAGATCTTTACGATTGTAAAGATTGTCAAACAGTTTAACATGTAAAACTTTAATTCTGTTAAACTAATATAATGACCCGTTCGTCTTCTGATGAATAGGGATCTGCAAGTCATCCTTGTGCAACAACAACCAATCCATAATCAATACCTCAGACCAAACTGATGTTGTTAGGATTTCCTGACAAACTACCCACCTATTATTTGCACCAGCCAATCCTTATATAACTGGTCCTGAAATGAGGATCTAAACTCTCAGAGAGTTTCTGAGGGGCAATCAAAGTAAAAATGACAACTGTGGCGCTGATCAACATGAACATAGATCAATACTGCAGAATATGGGACCTCCCGCTGACATCCACCATCTTCATGGTCCAAGTGCTGGAAATGAACTACATCTACGATTCACAGGTGTGATTTCAGGACAGTGAGGCACATGGACGGCAGGACAGAAACAATCAGGGAACAATAATCAACAGATTAGTCATCTTCTGGAAAAGGTTAGTCCCATCTACAGACACATGAACATCAGATCAGAGAGGAGTTCTCACCCAACAGCTGCAGAGCAGGAGACTCCACAGAGGATCAGCCAGGCATACTTAGACCAGGAGCTGAGGAGGAGGAGCCAACAGGTGTTACTGCAGGATCACACACTGAAGAAGGAGACCTGGATATACCCTTTATGATGTCATCAGAAGTTTCTACAGAGTCACTCTAAGGCCTCTTTTTCCTCATACTGTACAAAGCTGCAGCCTCTGGTGGTCAGTGGAGGAACTGCAGCCTCTAGTGGTCGGTGGAGGAACTGCAGCCTCTAGTGGTCGGTGGAGGAACTGCAGCCTCTAGTGGTCGGTAGAGGAACTGCAGCCTCTAGTGGTCGGTAGAGGAACTGCAGCCTCTAGTGGTCGGTAGAGGAACTGCAGCCTCTAGTGGTCGGTAGAGGAACTGCAGCCTCTAGTGGTCGGTAGAGGAACTGCAGCCTCTAGTGGTCGGTAGAGGAACTGCAGCCTCTAGTGGTCGGTAGAGGAACTGCAGCCAAAAGTGGTCGGTAGAGGAACTGCAGCCAATAGTGGTCGGTAGAGGAACTGCAGTCAAAAGTGGTCGGTAGAGGAACTGCAGCCAATAGTGGTCGGTAGAGGAACTGCAGCCAATAGTGGTCGGTAGAGGAACTGCAGTCAATAGTGGTCGGTAGAGGAACTGCAGTCAAAAGTGGTCGGTAGAGGAACTCCAGTCAATAGTGGTCGGTAGAGGAACTGCAGCCAATAGTGGTCGGTAGAGGAACTGCAGCCAATAGTGGTCGGTAGAGGAACTGCAGCCAATAGTGGTCGGTAGAGGAACTAGAAGTGGTCGGTAGAGGAACTGCAGCCAATAGTGGTCGGTAGAGGAACTGCAGCCAATAGTGGTCGGTAGAGGAACTGCAGCCAATAGTGGTCGGTAGAGGAACTGCAGTCAATAGTGGTCGGTAGAGGAACTGCAGTCAATAGTGGTCGGTAGAGGAACTGCAGTCAATAGTGGTCGGTAGAGGAACTGCAGTCAATAGTGGTCGGTAGAGGAACTGCAGCCTCTGGTGGTCAGTGGAGGAACTGTAAGTTGTCTTCATTTCCAGGTTGACCACAGTGTCTCTGACAGGTATGGCTTTACTCGAAAGACTCACCTGGGGGAGGAGTTGTGGAACCGCAGGTATGAGAAGAAAGCCAGCAGCACAAAGAAGACAAGGACAGACTCCAGTAACATGAAACGTGATTGGACGATCAGAGAGTTTTCTGTAAGGACAGAGACAGTGTTGAAGTGTGGACCGGTGTCATGTTGACGTCTGTCTGGAAGAGTGTCTCACCCAGCAGCACCAACAGAGCGGCTCCCAGAGCCGTCAGGTGAGAGAACCTCAGCTCCAGAGTCAGCAGGTAGACCAGAGGAACACAGAGAGCTCCACAGAGAGCAGGCAGCAGCCGCAGACTGGAGACACTCATACTGGACGGATACTCTGTGGACAAAAATATTTCAAACCAGTTCAAAGCACTCAGACCAGCCTGGCCTGTTCTAAACCGGTTCAGCTGGTTGGTCCTGGTACCTGCTCCAATCCGGTTCCAGACAAAGTTCCCGTCGAATCCTCCCAGGTAGGCTGAAACAGTCAGACAGGGGGACAGGTGATGAAACATGGCGTCTAGAACACTCACTGCTGGCTGTGACGGACACCAACCTCCCAGAGCCAGGATCATGTGACCAAGCGGCGGGCCGCTGTCGTCCATGAAGAAGACCCTCTTCATGTAGAGGGACACGAACTGGCCGTAGTAGACCTCGTCAAACCTGCACACAAACACAGCTTCAGAACCCTGTCTGCTGCCGGATGCTCAAGCAGACGAATCAAACGCACTCACACTACAGCGCAGGGGTAGCTGAGCTGGCTGAGCCGGGTCCAGAGGGCCAGCAGGGACACCAGGACCAGGACCAGGTCCACCTCAGCTGTGACCACCAGGGGGAGCTGCAGCATCACCGTTGTAGACGCTGGCTGGGAAAAACGGGCACAGAGAGAGTCCATGAACGTCTCATTGATGACCTCCACCCTCGTTCAGACCTCCGCCCTCGCTCGGACCTCCGACCTCCGCCCTCGTTCAGACCTCCGACCTCCGCCTTCGTTCAGACCTCCGCCCTCTGCTCTCGTCAGGGGTGTCAACGGGAAATTCGAAAAAACTCTGAAACGGTTCACGAAGACGGGGGGGTTCGAGCAAATTTTGAGCACTCTCGGGGTGCTTTAGGAGGCATTCTGAGCACAGCATTGTGTATTTGGGAAGCATCAAGTAGGGAACATAAAGTTGTCCACATTGATGCTTTGAATGCCACATAATCAGATTCAACATCATATTTAATAAATGACTTATTTAATAAAGCTATCCCTCATCAGAAAATAAAAGATAAAAATGGCACAAAGTTTAATCATTCCTGCTAATGTGAGAATACACTGAGCATAACTCTGAGGTTAGATATCAAAAATAAAAGTAGTTATGAAACAATTAAGTTGCCTATTAAAGGCAAAAATTCAGAATGACTAGTGATTCAGTCACTGGTGAACTTCAACAGTAAAACATCACTGACAACAAGATACATGGATCCAAAACTTTAGTAAGCAGTTATAGAAAATAGCATGTTAAATTCAACATGTCTTTTAGATGCCTGTAATTCTGAACATAAGCTTTTCTTAATTTTTTTTTTTTTTTTAAATCACAAAAAGCTCTAAACACTGAATAACTAATACTTCAGGCATGAAAATCCCCCACCTTTCGGTGAAATTTGCCATTTTGAAGTCAAAAAGGGTGACCTAGATATTAGGGGTACCCTGTACATTCCCAGCTAGTTAGTAAGGGAAGCATCTGAAAATCTGGGAACTAATTCATTACCAAGAAATCTCTTCACCAATGTGTTTCTAAAGGTGTCTAATAACATCTCTTAAAAAGTTGAAATTCAACTCCTGGGGGAAACCTCATAAAACTGCACAAAATTGGGCTATCAATAACCGATTTTCTAAAATTCAAAAATGTTTAATTTGGCCTTAAGTAACTAGTGAGGAGTCAAACTAGGGTATTTTTTTGATTTTGAGTTCATTTATAGCATTTGTTTTTCACTACAACCATTCCTTAGTGGAAAAAAATTGACACACACTTTTTTACATTTACAAAAGGTTGTATTTATACAATTTGTTTAACATTACTCAGATTAAACAGTGATCCCCCAGGTGGAATGCTTCATGAGTTAATGTCTGAATATTCATCATCAATGCTTTCATCATGAATAGCATTCTTGCAGGTAATGCCTCGACAGACTCCACAAGCTGAGATGCACTTGACGGCATTCTTCTTGCAGCTGCATCGCCGGCTGCTGCAGTCTCCATGGCAATTGCAACTTGTCAACTAGGGGTGTAACGGTACATACAACGGTATTTGTATTGAACCGTTTCGGTACGGGGTGCTCGGTTCGGAACGGAGGCGTACCGAATGAGTTTCCACACGGACATATTAGGTAGAGGACCGCATGTTGTGGAGCAGAGCATGCTGCAGCCGCACATGCGCAGTTGCACGCACACCGAGCCACAACAAACAGCAGTTGTACCGGACGTCATGGCTAATGCTAATGCCGCTAGCATTGGCAATAAGCCAGAGCTTGGTTTATATTTACAAATATAAACAGGGACAAAGAGAAGTTGATAAAACCAAAGTGGTTTGCCGACATTGTTCATCTGAGATCGGGTATGTTTCTGGCAACACGTCAAACCTGTTAACTCATTTGAAACGGCACCACCCCAGCGTGAACATTGCTACAGCGTACAGAAAGATGACAGTAGTACAAACACAGCTCCCCACCGCATTTAAACAGCCTCTCCCTGGTGAGTCAGATCGGGCTAAAGCAATAACAAATGCCGTTGGTGTTTTTATAGCTGCAGATTTAAGACCCTAATCACCCTAAACGCTGGCTTCAAACACATGATAAAAGTATTTGAGCCCTGATATCAATTACCTTCTCGTCCACATTTTAGCCAGAAAATCATACCGGGACTTTATGAAAAAATAAAAAGATTTGTTTTTAAAGAAACACTCTGAGCCTTATTCATGTTATTTAATCTGAGCAACAACTTGAAACTGTTCAGTGTTGCAACTGTTCAATTTTGCACATCAGATGGATATTTTCTTTAAGAAAAAGTCTGAGCCAATGTTATTTTTATTTTGTTTTTCAAAATATCTACATTTCAGAATATTGTATTTATATTTTTGAGCAAAATTCTAGCTTTGTATAGTCTAATGTTCCTATTGTTAAAAAGCACAAACGTGTGAAATAAACAACTAGCACATTTATATTTCGCATTTTGTTTTCTTACTGTACCGAAAATGAACCAAACAGTGACCTCAAAACCGAGAGTTTTGTGTACCGTTACACCCCTATTGTCAACTGGAGTAGCTCCTCAGGAGCCTTGGGGTCTAGTGTTGGAACTGGCTCATAACCATGAACACCTACTGTCCACCCATAGTCACTGGGGTCCAGAGACGTGAAATAGAGATGTGAAATACAATGTGTCATGGTATTTCTCTTGGAGTTTTGTCTTTAGCCATTTTTTTGAATAAGAGAGGCTCTTATCTGGTGACAGTTTTTCATTAACTTGGTGAAGCGTCATCACACCATGCTCAAGTTCTGTCTCTAGCCAATCGCAGAATTCAAGAAAAACAGCCTCTCGTTCTTCCTGCCTTCCTCGGTGCTTCATCTTCATTCTTAGAGTAATGGTCACCCCTCTCAAAAAGAAGTTTGCACCGCAAGTGATACAAGGTTTCTTCTGCTACCAAGTCATTGATTCCTTCCAGACGCCCTCGGACTTCAGTGCCCTAGTTATCCCCACGACCCTGTGCTGTCTTCAGCAAGCTTGCCTTCAGTCTATCTGCAGTCAAATTATCAGGCACTCTATATTTCTTTCTAGCATCTGCTGGCTTGTGTTTGTAGAGATGAGCGGGTTGAATGCAAAGAATGCATACATTCTTGTACAGAAGCTGAACGGGCCGTGTTCTTGTAGAACTGCTCACAGCTGATGCACTCAACTCAGTGCACGTGCGTCTTCTCTGCAGCTTTGCGGACTCTTTCTCTGCCTTTGATGCTTGAGCTGACTTTTTGGTGAGCTCGACAAACTTGTTGTACAAATAATCTTTACACTTTTTGTGATATCTAAGTCTTCCTTCTTTTTCATCCTCTTTCATACACGCTCCAAAATCGTAGCATTTTCAACTACTTCTGCTTGTTTCAATAAAGTAGAGTAGCCTTTAGGAGTTACTTGAATAAGACTCATCTGGCGTCTCCAGGCCTGCACAGATGAAACACTTGAGCAGAGCTGGAGTGACATCTTCATCCATAGTACTGCAATTACAGTATATTCCAATCATAAGCATGGAAAAGTAGAATGGAAATAAAGATTTTATATTTAGTAAGATCAATTTCACGGTAACATCTAGTGCTGGGCGATATGGAAAAAAATCCTATATCACGATATGGACTATTTTATATCACGATAACGATATATATATATATATATATCACAATATACCATAATAAAGTATGTTTTCAGTTATTCTCTAAAAGTTTGACAAAAATGTCATTGCTTACTTTTCAACTTTATTTTGAAAGGACATTTAGCTGAACTGTCACAAACATACATTTTAGTGCAGCAAAAACAGGTAGGTACAGAGGAACAGTAGCTTTCACATTTTTTTTAAAAGTGCACAACAGTTTCTGAGAGGAAAAACATTTTTGCACTGAAGTTCAGCTATAAAAAAATAAATTATTTTTCAACTTTCTGAAATCTGTAACCTTGTAGTGCAAATTTTGCAAACCAATATAAAGTGGCTAAAGTAAACATCGGGGTTGAAGAGAACTCTGTTTAAGGTATTAACCATGAATAAAAGTGCAAACATAAAAGGCTACTTTGTAGAAGTAGATATGATTCTATCAAATTTATCGTTGCAGGTTATTTAATTACATATTTGCTGTAAAAATTGATAAAATTAGGTTAGAAACGATAGAAGAGAAATGGCACGATACACACTTTTCTATCGTCCCCACGATATGTATCGTCATATTGCCCAGCACTAGTAACATCAAATATCACTGAAAACATCAGAATCTCACTTAAACATCAAACTTTTCTTAGTAGCCTAAATATTTCTGACTCTCAAACAAATCACATACTGAAAGAAGCAAACAACACTTACTTGTAATGTACGCACACACACACTGAAAAGTAATGCAGTAAATGTGATGATTTGTAGCTGAATCTAAAGCTGCTGTTCTCCTCACAAAAACTGAAGCATAGTGGCAAACATTTTGCTAGTACAGGTGCAAAAAAAAAATCACTAATCAAATTAACAGCAGGTGCAGCAAAATGAGCAATCAACTACTGTGGCCTCAAAACACATCAGTATAGAAATCAAGAGGACACTCTTAGAAAAAAGCAGAGGAAAGCAGGCAATTGTTAAATATGGAGCTTAGGTAATCTTCTTAACACTAGTAATACATAATATGTTTAGCTTAGATACGTTATATCCTTATAATCTATGTAGTGAAGTGAAATATTTCAAATTGATAGAATAATCAATAACACTTACATTTCTGGACATTAAAAGCAGAATATTGTGTCCACCCATGATAAAAGAAAAGAGATGCAAATGGCTCCAGGATGTTTGAAGCTAATGTTATTTCAAAAGTTCCTCACATTGAATGCCAATCAGCTACAGCAACCATCACTAAACACTGACTTAGGCTATTTATCAAACATTAAAGAATAAAATAATGTATAGTTTTTTTCTTTTTTTTTTTTTTTTACTTATATACCCTGGACTGTAGGTGTGAGTGGGGGACATTGTGGGGATGACCTTGGAAAGTGGGCGTGGCAGTTTTTCCACCAGGGAGTTGTCTTGGTGAAAGATAAATACTTGCAATGAACCCAGAATAAAGAAAAAAACCCCAGTTTGACCCATCTTAGTTAGTTAAGGCCAAATAAAGCATTTTTAAAATTTTCCAAAATCGGTTATTGGTAACTCGACTTTGTGCAGTTTTTTTAGAGGTTTCCCCCAGGAGTTGAATTTCAACTTTTTCAAGAGATGTTATTAGACACCTTTAGAAACACATTGGTGAAGAGATTTCTTGGTAACGAATTAGTTCCCAGATTGGCCAAATAAAAAAAAACTGATAAAAATGACCTTACTAAGTATATTTATGTCTGTTTCACACTTCTGGTCTTGGTACATGACTTTTTTAGCTTTTGATTTTGACCGTTATTTTAAGTGGTTAGGTAGTCCTTGTGTTGTCTCATTAATTTGGCACAGCCGTCCCCCCCACACACACACACACACACACACACACACACACACACACACACACACAGGTGAAGCAGCCGATATCCTGTCAATAAACTCATATAAAACCATAGTTATTTCATGTCATTATTATTCCTTGGTCGTTGGTACGTTAAAGTCCCTGAAGGCATCAGATCCACTCTAGACCTGAGCAGGGTGTTCAGACCAGCAGGCGGTCCAGAACAGGGAGCTGGGCCGGATCTCTTGAGGGGTCAAACATGTCCTGAATGTTGGAGCAGAACCACAGGAGCTGCTGAAACCTTCTCAGAAGACGCATGAACTCCCCTTAACGAGTCCGTCCGCTCTCTGCCACCGAGCATGCGCAGTAAGGAGTGTGTCGTTTGTCGCGTAGACTCGTGAACGTCTTACCTGAAAGCGTCTGTCTCAGTCCTGCCTGTCTACCTGCGGCTCGCCTGTCTGTCTAACCCGCAGCTTCCGGTACCGGTTCCACCGCTCTGCTGCCGCTCGTTCAGCACGCACGCGGCTCCTCTCGATGATTCCGGTGTTCGGCTCGTGCTGCCTGCCGGTCGCGCGCTCGGAGGGGGGGGGGGGGGGGCTCTAATGTTGCCATGGAAACGGTGGGACGGAAGCCGAGAGCGTTTGCGTGGTTGATAGCGGGATTCCTCCGACCGGAAATGACGTCAGTTTAAACAGTTGACGGCGGAGGCGATCAAAAATCATTTTCAGTTGAAACTGCTGATGAATCCATTTAGATCTGTTGACTCCTCTCAGAGACTTATATTTATACTAGGCCTGGGCAACGATTAACTCACACAATTTCCCCTGTTTAATCACGACTGATCGCATTGTATATGAAAAGATTGAATAATTAATTTAAAAGTAGTGTAAAGGTCACTTTTATTTAAATGTTCTGCTACCATATGAACTAAAGTGCCATAACATTTATTGTTCAAACACTTTTAACATCAGCACTTGTCCAGTAACTCACATTTAGTGTAAATCTCATCTTAGAAAATGTCAAATAAAATAAAGCTTATTGCCACTGCCAGGGCATTAATGTCATCCTGTTTTTATGAAAAACAAAAAAAGTCTACAAACAAAATCCTAACAATCTAGAGGCCACAATCAGAACATTAAAACAGGTAATTTCTGAGGTAACAGCAGAAACTTTTAACGGGGAGTTCAACTTGTCAGTTGTTACAAATAACCTTGTTTCTGTTGAATCCTCCGTCTGGAGAACTTTGAAATTAAAATGTCCATGTTAAAGTTCTGTAACTTTATCAATTCGTAATTATCTGTGTGTAATTTGTTTTTTTTTTTTTCCATGGAGGAGGTGGAGGAGATGGTGGGAACCAAATGGGGGAGGAGGGGAGGAGATGGTGGAGACCCATGCGGAGGGAGGTGGAGGAGGAGAGTGGAGACCCATGCGGAGGATGGAGGACTGAGGTGGAGAAAAGATGGTGGAGACCATGCGGAGGAGGTGGAGGAGATGGTGGAGACCCATGCGGAGGAGGTGGAGGAGATGGTGGAGACCCATGCGGAGGAGACGGTGGAGACGGTGGAGACCCATGCGGAGGAGGTGGAGGACATGGTGGAGACCCATGCGGAGAAGATGGTGGAGACGGTGGAGACCCATGCAAAGGAGGCGGTGGAGACGGTGGGACCCATGCGGAGGAGGTGGAGGAGATGGTGGAGACCCATGCGGAGGAGGCGGAGGAGACGGTGGAGATGGTGCAGACCCATGCGGAGGAGGTGGAGGACATGGTGGAGACCCATGCGGAGGAGGCGGTGGAGCGGTGGGGACCCATGCGGAGGAGGCGAAGGAGATGGTGGAGACGGTGGGGACCCATGCGGAGGAGGCGGAGGAGATGGTGGAGACCCATGCGGAGGAGGCGGAGGAGATGATGGAGACGGTGGAGACCCATGCGGAGGAGGTGGAGGAGATGGTGGAGACCCATGCGGAGGAGGTGGAGGAGACGGTGGAGACCCATGCGGAGGAGGCGGAGGAGTGGTGGAGACCCATGCGGAGGAGGTGGAGGAGATGGTGGAGACCCATGCGGAGGAGGTGGAGGAGACGGATGGAGACGGTGGAGACCCATGCGGAGGAGAGCGGTGGAGGGAGGATGGTGGAGACCCATGCGGAGGAGGCGGAGGAGATGGTGGAGACCCATGCGGAGGAGGCGGAGGAGAGGAGGAGACGGTGGAGACCCATGCGGAGGATGCGGAGGAGGCGGAGGAGGGGAGGAGATGCGGAGGATGGAGACCCATGCGGAGGAGAGGCGGAGGGAGATGGTGGAGACGGTGGAGACCCATGCGGAGGAGGCGGCGGAGGAGACGGTGGAGACCCATGCGGAGGAGGCGGAGGAGATGATGGAGACGGTGGAGACCCATGCGGAGGAGGTGGAGGAGTGGAGTCCCATGCGGAGAGGTGGAGGAGATGGAGGAGACGGTGGAGACCCATGCGGAGGAGATGGTGGAGACCCATGCGGAGGAGACGGTGGAGACCCATGCGGAGGAGGCGGAGGAGACGGATGGAGAGGAGGAGGAGACCCATGCGGAGGAGGCGGGAGGAGATGGGAGGTGGGAGACCCATGCGGAGGAGGCGGAGGAGATGGTGGAGACCCATGCGGAGGAGGCGGAGGAGATGGTGGAGACGGTGGAGACCCATGCGGAGGAGGCGGAGGAGATGGTGGAGACCCATGCGGAGGAGGCGGGGAGGAGAGGATGGAGACGGTGGAGACCCATGCGGAGGAGGTGGAGGAGATGGGAGACCCATGGAGACCCATGAGGAGGAGCGGTGGAGACCATGCGGAGGAGGGGAGGAGATGATGGAGACGGTGGAGACCCATGCGGAGAAGGTGGAGGAGAGGAGACGGTGGAGACCCATGCGGAGGAGGTGGAGGAGATGGTGGAGACCCATGCGGAGGAGGCGGAGGAGAGGGGTGGAGACGGTGGAGACCCATGCGGAGGAGACGGAAGAGACGGTGGAGACCCATGCGGAGGCACCTCCTGCTGCAACGGCCATAGACGGGACTTGGGCGAGCATGAGTCAACCGCCTCGGAGACGAGGAAAGGTGCGCATCGACGCCTTGAAGGCCGGAGAGAAAGCGCGTCGGCGTCGACTGCCCCAGGAACAAGAGACAGTGATGCCGTAGACGGCCGAGTGCATGGATCAGGAACAGGGGGGTCCGTCAGCTCCTTTGTAAACCGGATCAGGTCCGTGGACAGAGCGACGATAGTGGGGAAGGAAGAAGTCGGGGCTTGGTATTCAAGGTCCTTAATAAAATGTCCAACAAACAGAGCCACCGCTTCTCGTCCCTTGTCCCCACCATGGACGCCATGAGCCTGTGATAAAGGTCCATGAAGGCCTCCAACTCACTCTGCGTGGACTGCAGGGCCTCCCCCATGCCCCCAGGGACAGGAGGTGAAGGCACATCCTCTCGGGCGGCCGCGGAGCTGGGAGCCGGAGGTGAAGGGGTGTCCTCTTGGACCACCTCAGCAACAGGAAACCCCGGAGGACTGGAAGCGCTGGCCTCGCCTTTTCCTGGGGGTCTGATTGGCCGAATCCGAGGCCAGCTCTGCTGGGCCTAACCTCGAACTGTGGCCTCCCTGCCAAAAGCTTTTGGGGCCCCCCAACGCCAGCTGGGTGTCCCAAAAGGGAGAATCCTCTCCCTCCCCATAGTCTCTCCCGTCCCACTCCTGGCAGGAGAAACCAAGGAGGGTCACCTGCTGGGTCCATCAGTGGGGTCACCCCAGACCGCGAGCGCCTGCCTCTTCCTGGGGGTCCTCACCACTGCCTCAGCGGGATGTGTTGCCAGAAAGCAGGCCGGGCCCAACCCGGAGCTGCAGCCCGCCTGCCGGAGACTCTTGGGACCCCTTGGACCAGCACAGACAGGGAAGATGACAAGACTTGAATACACAGGTGAACAGACGAGAGGCAGGTGCAGAGGATCAAGGTAACGAGGGGAAGGAAGCAAAGCAGAACACAATGAGAACAATACAGACCTTCAAAGTAAAACAGGAAACAGAGCAGACGAGAGACAGGCCGACATGTCATGGCCGACCCAGGCCATGACAGGATGGTTCTTGTTCCTCCACGGGGGTTTTACCCGGTAGTCAGTACCAGGAAGTCTTCTACTGGCTTCTCACCTCCTGGGGCTTGATGTTGGGCTTCTGGTGGCCACAAAAACAGACTATGGGGTTTGGTTTCTTCCTCATCTCATTTATAAACCATCCTCTGCTGCTGCTGGTGACCCAGTTCCTCTCACACCCACACTCTTGCTCTTCAACCTTCACGTATTATGATGATTCCTAAACTCTGGACTGTGATGTCATGACTGGGGTCTTTGGAGACAACATCAAAAGGGAAATGTGATGGGATGATTATTCCTCATTTTTCTGTTATCTAACCAGTTCCTGTGATGAGCTCTCAGTTCCTGCCAGTGTCTGACTCTTTAGTTCCCTCTCAACCATTCTCCAGCTGCAAGCTTGTGTTTCTGAGCCTCATCTACTCTGCCAGGTGTATTCAGGTGCGTCCTGGTAAAACAACTGTCCTACTGATGTTCTTGATGGATCTTCACCACCTGCTCAGGTGGATGTTTCACTCCTTGAAGTGCAGTGATATTCAGAAGCCACCTGTGTCAGCAACCTGTTTGCAGCCACAGCTCCAGTCAGCTGGGACCATGGAGGAACCAGGAACCTCCATCAGGGCGTGACTGAAGCTCAAGCTGGATAATAAAATAATTACAGAACTACTCATTTTAAATGCAGTTATTTATTTCTACAATCACACAGAAAATCAACAGATTCTTCCGGTAAAATCATGCCTTTTTTGTAAGAAAGTTTGTTATAAAATTGAGGCTTTTGTTACATCATCACAACATTGTTGTGAAAGTTGTGATTTCACAAAATCACAACTTTCAGACATCAAATTACAAGTTTATGTCCTAAAAAATCAGTTTTTGTTGTAAAATCACAAGTTTCACAGTTTTGTGGAACAATAAATGAAAAATTCACAAAATCAAGTCAAAAGTTGTTTTTGACATCAAATTACACATTTCTGTCAAATTCACAGTATTTATGAAATTGTGACTTTAGTAGAACTGCTTTTCTTTGCTTTTGCACCTGTTTGACTGTCCTGTATCAACTCTTTGATGTGGGACCAACCTGCTGGAGCACCACCTGCTGGGGCAACACCTGCTGGAGCACCACCTGCTGGAGCAACACCTGCTGGGGGAACACCTGCTGGGGCAGCACCTGCTGGGGCAACACCAGGGTGAGTCCACCTGCTGGAGCACCACCTGCTGGGGTAACACCTGCTGGGGCAACACCTGCTGGGGTAACACCTGGTGGGGCAACACCTGCTGGGGTAACACCTGCTGGAGCACCACCAGGGTGAGTCCACCTGCTGGAGCACCACCTGCTGGAGCACCACCTGCTGGAGCACCACCTGCTGGAGCACCACCTGCTGGGGCAACACCTGCTGGGGCAAAAACTGCTGGAGCAACACCTGCTGGGGCAACACATGCTGGAGCAACACCTGCTGGGGCAACACCTGCTGGGGTAACACCTGCTGGAACACCACCAGGGTGAGTCCACCTGCTGGAGCACCACCTGCTGGAGCACCACCTGCTGGGGCAACACCTGCTGGAGCAACATCTGCTGGGGTAACACCTGCTGGAGCACCACCAGGGTGAGTCCACCTGCTGGATGACCACCTGCTGGAGCACCACCTGCTGGAGCACTACCATGGTGAGTCCACCTGCTGGAGGACCACCTGATTGAGCAACACCTGCTGGAACACCACCATGGTGAGTCCACCTGCTGGAACACCACCATGGTGAGTCCATCTGCTGGAACACCACCATGGTGAGTCCATCTGCTGGATCACCACCAGGGTGAGTCCATCTGCTGGAACACCACCATGGTGAATCCACCTGCTGGAGCAACACCTGCTGGAGCACCACCACGGTGAGTCCACCTGCTGGAGCACCACCATGGTGAGTCCACCTGCCGCTGCTCCTTCATTATTCTTGTGCATCCTAGCTTCTGAAAACGTCCCCGTTTTTCAGCCAGCAGGTCTTGTCTCTTTGGTGACTCTTTGTGGCCCATGGCCCCAAAAGATGTTTGAATGAACCCTAAACATCCCAGCAACAGCTGACTCTTATCTGGTTCTAATCTGAATCTCTGCAGGACTTGACTTCATAAAGACACTGGACCCTTTCTGATCCGAAATCCAGATGTCATTCGGTCAATTCAAATACTGGATTCTGAGGCTGATCCTGTGGGGCCCCCTAGTGGCTCCAGGGGTCTTCTGCATCCACATAGATATACAGAAGAAACATCTCTGTCCAGAACCCTCTCGCTGGTTCATCCATGTTCAGAAGTGCTCTTCAGAAACCTATGTCTCAGAACATCTGTCCTGTCTGTAGAATATCTAAAAGTAGGTTTGTAGGACGGGCCTTCTGCTACCAGGGACCTTTAATATGGAACCAGCTACCAGTTTGGGTTCAGGAGGCTGACACCACCTCATCTTTAAAACTAAACTGAAACATTTCTGTTCAGTAAAGCCTACAGTTAGTTGTAGTTGTAGTAGCTCAGACTAGAGTAGCTCGTCTTAATCACAGCTTCGTCATAGCTATGCTGCTATAGGCCTACGCTGCAGGGGGAACGCCAACATGATCTGCTGAGTGGTGTCTCCACTGCTCTTCTCCCTTTCCTTCCCTTTCCTCCTCCTCCTCCAGCTCATTCGATAGTTAATTAGGAGCACCTTGTTACTGTAACTGTGCTCCATTTTCTTTCCTGTAGTTTTTGTGCTGTTTCCCTCCTTTTTTCTCTTTTCTTTCTGTGTTTCCAGGCCAGAGTTTCCAGAGTTTCATGCTGACTTGCAGTTCCCTCCTCTGGCCATCCCAGCATTTACCTCCACCTGTGTGTGTAGATGTGTTCAGGGTGACGGTTGCCGTGGTGACCGGTGATCTAGTCCTCTGACCATCTCACCTCAGTGCTTCTACCTGCATCTGTTTATGGAGTCATTTCATTCAGTCATTTGTGTCTCTCCTCCCTCTGTCCTCCATCCTCTCTGTCCTCCATCCTCTCTCTGTCCTCCCTCCTCTCTTTGTCCTTCATCCTCTCTGTCCTCCATCCTCTCTCTGTCCTGTCTCTCCCCTCTTTATCCAGCTGGTCTTCATCAGTAAGGTACCCCCATATGATCCAGGTCCTGCTCAAGGTTTCTTCCTCTTAAAGTGGAGTTTTTCCTTGCCACTGTTTGGCTTTAAGTTTTTTTTTTCTCCCCCTGAGGGAGTTTTTTTTACCTGCCATTATCCTTGATTAGGATTTAATATTACGATTGTAGTTAATGATATTTGCTCGGGGGTCATGATCTGGGTCTCTTTAAAGACCTGGAGACAATTGACATTGTAACAGACGCTACAAATAAAACTGAATTGAATTGAATTGAATTGAATCTGTCCTGTTCTTATAGCCGGTGGTCTTCTCATCTCCAGAGTCTGACCCTGATGGAGGGTTCCTACCCAGACCAGTTACTAGACTGAAGTGGATCATTTCATAATTTGGGTGTTTTTAATGAGTCAGCGTGATTACAGCTGTAATGAAGAGCACTGAGAAGAGCGACAGTAGAAGTTTGTCTGGAAAGTTCCCTGGTTCCTGGTCTCCTGTGAGCAGGTTCTACAGCTGAGAGTAGCGCTGGACGACAGTTCTTGATTCTTTCACACAAATATACCTCTGAGATCGGTTGAGTGGATTCTGGAACCAGGTGAACCAGGCTATCACCTGGTTCCAGACATACCGAGGGTCCAGGTAAACCCAGGTACCCTTGAAGTCTGACCAGCTCCAGGCTAGCCGGCAGTTAAAAATCCAGTTATGGTTCAGGTATGTCACCAATCAGATTAGTGAACGTTAGGATCCCACCAGTCTGGATGATCACAGTACCGGTCCAGAGCAGTGCCATCTCAGGTGAGCACCAGGTTTCTAAACCTCATTCTTTGTTACAGATCACATCGTCTCTGATGCAGTCTCAGAGTTTCTTCCTGCTGCTCTCTGATTGGCCTGTGTGAGCCCGGATCATCTCTGATTGGTCCGAGGTACGTTCCTGGGCCGGATCCTGAGGGAGAGCTCCCACAGAGCCTCTTCTGCCAGGTGGTCGTTGAAGTCGTTGAAGAAGGAGATGATGTCGTCGTCGGGCTGCAGAGAGTAGCCCCTGCAGAGAAAACCACAGAAACTAAGAACACAGCGACCCGCAGACCTCTACTGAGCAGCGGTACCGGACCTTAAACCAGAACTCACACTTGCTGGTAACTCCTAAGAGTGTCCAGGATGTTAAACTGCTGCCAGCGCTTGGAGAAGTTCACCCTTGACCCCTGTGATGTCATTAAGGTGTCAGGATTTCCCAGGTGGACGAACGTCAAGTCCTGAAGAATCAAACCCCTGGACGGGCAGAGGGACAAACGTGTTAGGGAGGCAGGTCAGAGACAGACTGGTCAGAGAGACAGACGGGTCAGAGAGACAGACGGGTCAGAGATAGATGGGTCAGAGACCGAGGGGTCAGAGAGACAGACGGGTCAGAGACAGACAGGTCAGTGTGACAGATGGGTTAGGAAGATAGATGGGTTAGAGACCAGGGGGTCGCGGAGACAGATGGGTCAGAGACAGATGGGTCAGAGATAGACGGGTCAGAGTCAGACAGGTCAGGGAGATAAATGGGTCAGAGACCAAGCACTCAGAGACAAAGGGGTCAAGGAGATAGAGGGGTCAGAGACAGACAGGTCAGGGGGACAGATGGGTTAGGAAGATAGATGAGTCAGAGACAGACAGGTCAGGGGGACATATGGGTTAGGAAGATAGATGAGTCAGAGACCAAGCGGTCAGAGACCAAGGGGTCAGGGAGACAGGTGGGTAAGAGACAGACTGGTCAGAGTAATAGATGTGCCAGAGAGACAAATGGGTCAAAGTCAAAGGGGTCACAGTCAGGCGGGTCAGAGAGACAGGTAGGTCAGGGTGATAAATGGATCAGAGAGTCAGACGGGTCAGAGAGACAGATGGGTCAGAGAGTAAGACAAGTCAGAGACAGACGGGTCAGAGAGACATGGGTCAGAGAGACAGACGGCTCAGAGACAGACGGATCAGAGACAGAAAATCAGAGAGACAGACGGGTCAGAGAGACAGATGGGTCAGAGAGACAGATGGGTCAGAGAGTAAGACAAGTCAGAGACAGATGGATCAGAGACAGAAAATCAGAGAGACAGACGGGGCCGAGTCAGATGTTAGAGACAGACGGCTCAGAGAGACAGACGGGTCAGAATCAGCCCCAACCCATAACCTTAACCCCTAACCCTAACCTCTAACCCTAATCCCTAACCCTAACCTCTAACCCCTAACCCCTAAACCTAACCCCTAACCCGTAACCCTAAACCCTAACCCTTAACCCTAACCCAATACCCTAACCCTAACCCTAATCCCTAACCTTAACCACTAACCCCTAACCTCTAAACCTAACCCCTAACCCTTAACCCCTAACCCCTAACCCTTAACTCTAACCCCATAACCCAACCCCAACCCGAACCCTAACCCTAACCCCGAAACCCTAACCCTAACCGAACCCGAACCCTAACCCGAACCCTAACCCGAACCAACCCCTAACCTCGAACCTAACCCGAACCGAAACCCGAACCCTAACCTAACCTAACCCCAAACCTAACCTAACCCCTAACCCTAACCTCTAACACTAACCCCTAACCCTAACCCCAACCCATAACCTTAACCCCTAACCCTAACCCCTAACCCTAACCCCTAACCCTAACCCCTAACCCTTAACCCTAACCCCTAACCCCAACCCATAACCCTAACCCCTAACCGGCTATAAAATGTGCCTGATTACCACAGTGTCACACTAGAAACATCTCATGACCTTAAACGCAGAGTTCTCTCAAGACCTTCACATGCTTGTTGCTGTAAAACATCCTGATGGCACTGGATCCAGAAGGATTTCTAAACTTCTGAATGTTCCAGTCACCTCTGTAATCACCATAAACCACCACAACCAACTGCTTCTCAGGGTTCTGACAGAGAAGTGAAAAGAATCATGGGAGTTGTCCAAGAGCCGAGGAGCCTGGAATCAGGAGGTACAACATTTTGAGGGAAACGGTCTTAATGACCTGTATGGGCACTGTATGACTCCCCTTGTTTTCCTTCCTCTACTCAGCTGATCTTCAGAAGAAAGGTCCCCCCTGATGATCCAGGTCCTGCTTGAACCTTTTTCCTCTTATAGGAGTTTTTTCTCTGACTGGGGAGTTTTTACTTGTCTTTGTTTCTGTGATTAGGATTTGATAATAATACTTTGGTTAATAATATCTGCTCAGGGGTCATGGTCTGGGTCCCTGAAGATCACCTAGAATCATAAAAACACGGGACGTGATGTTGAGACTGTCCATTGTGCCAATAGATGGTGTGCGTCCACATGAGATCTGCCGCGATGTTAAAGAGTGGCATGGGAGATACTGTTCATTCCTATGAATTTCGGGACACATCCTCAGTAGTGTTCCTTCGAATCAGTGGGTGTTTCGGCCTTTAAACACTATACACCCTCAACGAAGGCGGCCAGCTACCGGGTGATCAAGCCTTAGCCTGTGTCCCATGCCCAATCATTAGGATTAGCCTAGATGTAAGATGGCTGATGTCCCAGGGGACTATGCAAGGCAGGGGCGTCCTCTTCCCTGAGCCAGCCTACAGCCAACCGCATACCTCATAGGCCCTCCTATGTTTGGAGGGTCGGGTTCTCAAGTGAAGGGGGGGGGTTATGTTCTTATGGCCCAGCATGGGTCCTTCCGTTTGATCCATAGCCAATGGCTGGTCCTTTCAGCTGCTTCAGAAACTGATCTGATGGTCTGCCGCAGAGCCTGTCCATGGATTCCGAGTTCTTTGAGCAGCCTGATGGTGGAAGAAGCCACAAAACCTCTGCATCCGACTTCAACTGGACAGACTTTTGCATTCCAGCCATGTTGTATTGCGTCTGCTGCTAGCTCCGTGTATCGCAGTTTTTTCCGCTCATAGGCCTCCTCAACAGAGTTCTCCCACGGGACTGTGAGCTCTATGATAAACACTGATCTTCGAGAAGGAGACCAGAGTACCATATCTGGCCTAAGGTTGGTGGTCGCAATCTCTGATGGAAAAATGAGTTGCTGGCCGACATCAACAAGCATTTTCCAGTCCCGGGCCATGGCTAGGTGTCCAGTTTCCGGTTTTGTAGTGGTATGCTTGGGCTTTTTCTGTCCCTCCCGGATGATGAATGTTGTTGTTTCCAGAGGATTGGTTGATCTTGGGGGTAAGGAGTTGGTTGCATTCCTCTTGATCTCAACTGCTGCAGCTAGGCTCTTGAGGACTTGATTGTGCCTCCAGGTGTAGCGGCCTTGTGTGAGGCTGGTCTTGCAACCAGTCAAGATATGTCTGAGAGTCGCTGGAGCTGGGCAGAGGGGGCAGGTTGGATCCTCGCCATACCACTGATGTAGATTCTTTGGTGTTGGTAGCACATCATATACAGCTCTTATGATGAAACTGATGTTGCATGTGTCCATTTGCCATAGCTCACTCCAGTTGATCTTTCTCCTCTCCAGACCTTCCCACCGCATCCATTGCCCCTGTTTAGCAAGAGAGACAGCCTTTGTGCTTCTCACAGTCTCCTCCTGCCTGCGCACCTCTTCGACCACCAGTTTCCTCCGCTCAGATGTTGTTGCCTTGCGCCACGATGGTTTGCTCGCTGCCAGGCCAAAACCTCCTCTCCCATGCTGGATATGCCCCAGAATGTCTTGGTGTCTCAGGGCAGATGTAGCTTGCTGCACAGCATTGGATGGGGTCCATTTTCGTCCAGTTATTACGGGAGGTGCAGCACTGCGGATGGTCTGGTCTCTGGAGTCCCTCAATGTCATTTCAAGTCTTACTTTAGAGCACTTGTATTCCTCTGTTAGACTTGTCAGAGGTAGTTCAAGGACCCCTTTGCCGTAGAGACTGATGTTACTTAGACATCGTGGGACACCGAGCCATTTCTTTGCGTATGATGTAATGGTACGCTCCATCTTCTCCACTGCTGTTATTGGGACCTCATACATGGTGAGTGGCCACATTACTCGGGGGAGAAGTCCAAACTGTAGGCACCAAAGCTTGAGCTTCCCAGGCAGTAGTGTCCTGTTGATCCTCTCCAGGCCATTGGCAATGTCCTGCCGTAGCTGTTGCACTTGATCTGTATCCTTGAGACTTGCACTGTACCATCTTCCAAGGCTTTTCACAGGTTGTTCAGACACTGTTGGTATCGGGTCATCTCCAATGCAGAACTTCACATCTTTCAGCTGCCCCTTGACTATGGCAACGCTTCGAGACTTGCTTGGCTTGACTTGCATTCGGGCCCACTTGATGTTCTCCTGCAGTTTTGCCAGTAGTCGCTTGGTGCAGGCTGGTGTTGTGGTCAGCGTAGTCATGTCATCCATGTATGCTCGGATGGGTGGCAGACGGAGCCCGTTCTTAGTTCGCTCACCGCCCCCCACCACCCATCTCGAGGCCCTGATGATGACCTCCATGGCCATAGTGAAGGCCAGAGGTGAGATTGTACAGCCTGCCATTATTCCTACCTCCAGTCGCTGCCATGTTGTAGTGAAGTCAGGTGTTGTGAAACATAGTTGAAGGTCTTGGAAGTAGGCCTTTACCAGCGTGGTGATGGATTCTGGTACGTGGAAAAAGTTGAAAGATTCCCAGAGCAGTTTATGGGGAACTGAGCCAAAAGCATTGGCCAGGTCAAGGAAGATGACATAGAGGTCTCTTTTGTCTTTCTTAGCTGCTTGGATTTGGTGCCAAATCATGCTAGTATGCTCCAGGCAACCAGAGAAACCAGGAATACCTGCTTTCTGTACAGATGTATCAACATAGTTGTTCTTTTCCAGGTAAGTGGACAGCCTCTGTGCTATTATGCTGAAAAAGATTTTCCCCTCGACGTTGAGGAGACAGATTGGTCGGAACTGATTTATGTCAGTGGAATCCTTTTCTTTTGGAATCAACACACCGCCAGCCCTTCGCCATGCCTTGGGTATTATTTCCTTCTGCCACACTATCCTCATAAGTCTCCAAAGAAAGCGTAGTAGAACATCCGGGGCGTTCTTATAGAGCCTGTATGGTACTCCATTTGGCCCAGGGGCCGATGCTGCTCTTGCTCGCCGGACTATATTCTCGACTTCCTTCCACTTTGGAGGGTCAGTGTCCAGTTTGACTTTTGGAGGTTGAATGGGTGGAATGTCATGGGGGATGATTATCTGTTCATGTCTTTTCGGGTCCTGATGGACCTTCTCCAGATGTTCTTCCAATACTCTCTTTGGTGTTTTCAGGATTCCACTCTTGTCCTTAGCAAAGAGGTCTTTGACAAACTTAAAAGGGTTTTTGTAGAACCGTGTTCTTAAGTGTTCTTTCTTCTTACGAAGTTTCCTTAAGTTCTCTGCTCTTCGCAAGGTTATCAGCCGACATTTGATGTCTGCTTGGAGTAGCATGAGACCTTCTTTCTCTGCCTCAGAGGCTTTCTTCCATTGCTTTCTCAGCTGCCTTCTCTCTCTGACAAGTTTCTCAATCTCTTGCTGTCTCCTAGATTTGGCTGGTGCTGGTTGTGCCTTTCCATTTCTCCTGATGCTTACACCAAAGCGATCTTCTCCATAATGGTAGATAATGTCTCCCATCCTTTCAAGTTTTTTCTCTGCTGTGCCTTTCTGTTGCTCCAGGATTTTTATGAGGTCGTTGTTGATGGTTTCCCACTCTTTCTTCTCAACAGCTTTGGGCCACTTCACATTCGGTCTGTGCCCTTTGATCTTTTCCTCCTTTGGGGGTCTCTGTGATTGATTGAGTTCATCCACCGGCATATCTGTGCTTGTGTTATCTTCCTCAATGACAGGAGTGCTGATGCTCTGCGAACTGTGGTTTGTGTCCTGTCGCTGTGCTTCATTCGACTGACTTGATCGGTTGCTTCGTAAGAAGTACTGGTCAATGCGAAGTTCCTGCCTCTGCTCTCCCAAGCACCTTTTCCTCCCTTGATGGATTTTTAACCCTCTTGCCGATGTTACTTTCTTCCAACCACAGCTGCACACCTGAAGTGTGTGTCCTGCTGCTGTTGTGGGTGTCTCATGTGCTGTGTTTTTCTTTCTCATAGTCGTTTTCGTTCCAAGGTCTGTAGCCGTGTGATCAATCAGTGAGCCATCTTGCGCCCCAGCTCTCGCAGGCTCTAGGGGTATGTTCCTTATTTGACTTTCTGTAGCAGATAGCGGGTGTCTCCAACATACTGAAGCAGCGTCGGAGACTGCCAACATGGGTAGCTAGCCCATGACAGCCCCAGTGGGGTCTATTCCCTCCTGTCAGCTGTCTCTCCATGCTGTCACAAAGTCTTTCCTATGTTGTCAGCTGTCCTTTCACAGCAGTCACTGGACGGGTCCAGAGAAACAGAATTCACTGGACGGGTGAAGAGACAATACACACCATCTTTGGAGGACTAATGACAGCACACATCAGCCCAGAATCACCATAGTAACAGTGAAGTTGGAGGTGGGAGCATCATGGTGTGGGCTGTTTTCAGGAAACTTCATATAACTGAAGAAAGGATGACTAAAGATCTGCTGCATCTACCAGGATGATAAATATGAAACGAGGATGGACATTTTTGAAAGACAATGATCCCAAACACACAATAAACTGCTGAGATGGCCCAGAACCTGAAGATCTGTGAAAAACATAAACATCAGAGTTCATAGAAGAGGACTGGTCTGGGATGATCTGGGAGGGTTCTGGGTTGGTCTAGGACAGGTTCTGGGATGGACAGGAAAGGTTCTGGGTTGGTCTGGGACAGGTTCTGGGATGGACAGGAAAGGTTCTGGATTGGACAGGAAAGGTTCTGGTTTGGGGTAGAGGGGTTCAGAGGTTGATCCGGAGGTTGTTAGTAGGTTAGACATTCAGAGGTGGGTCTCAGCAGAGCTCTGCTAGTCCTGGTTTCAGCTCCGCTGGGACAGGTTCTGGGTTGTTCTGAAAGGGTTCAGAGGTTGGTCCGGAGGTTGTTAGTAGGTTAGACATTCAGGTGGGTCCCAGCAGAGCTCTACTAGTTCTGGTTATAGCTCTGGTCGCACTTGTTTCAGGTGTTGTTTCAGTAATGACACTTGAAATGAAGATGTTTGGACAGACTTGGTCAGAATAAATGTAAAGTAATATTAGTTAGTTTCAATAACCAGGATGGGGTGGAGTCATTATCTGTTCCTACCAACATGGTGATGAAACAGAGGCTTCAGAAGCTTTCTTCAGAAGTCTGTGGGTGGGGTCTCTGGTTCTTTTCTCCAGTCTGCGGTCTATGAACCAGGTAGGGTAAATCTGGGGGAACTGACATGGGTACTAATCTACAGATGGGATCTCTGAGGTGGTTGAACTTACAGGTAGGGTATACAGGGGGGTTCCACCTCAGCCAGAGCTGCTCTGTACGCTCTGAAAGAAGACGAGCTGTCAATCAAAGAGCTGTACTCCTCCAGAGTCTGAAAAACAACAGAAAATTCACCTAGAACAGCTCTGGAGAAATTTTAAAGTAGCGCCAACGGCTCTGTGTTTGAGTTGGTTCTGACATCACAAAACCAAATACATGAGATGAGGACCCCTAACCCTAACCCAACCAGATTAGAGTTAACCTAAACCAGTTCATGGGGTTATGGTTAACCCGGATCAGTTGATGGAGTTAGGATTAACCCTAACCAGTAGATGGGGTTAGGGTTTACCTAAACCAGTTGATGGGGTTATCCAGTTGAGAAGATTAGGGTTAACCCTAACCTGTTGATGGGGTTAGGGTTTACCTAAACCAGTTGATGGGGTTAGGGTTAGCCCAATCCAGTTGAGAAGGCTAGGGTTAACTCTAACAAGTAGATGGGGTTAGGGTAAACTCGATCCAGTTGAGAAGATTAGGGATAACCCTAACCAGTTGATGGGGTTATGGTTAACCCAGATGAGTTGATGGGGTTATGGTTAACCCTAAGCAGTTGAGAAGGTGTGGGTCAACTCTAACCAGTTGAGGGGGTTGGGGTTAAACCTAACCAGTTTATGTGGTTAGGGTTAACCCAATCCAGTTGAGAAGGTTAGGGTTAACCCCAACCAGTTTATGGGGTTAGTGTTAAAATCTGGCATCTTTTAAACAAAATGAAAACTATTCCTCAAAAAGTTGTGATTTTACAACGTAAAGTTGCACATTTTTGCCAAATAAAACTTAAATGTTTGCTTTTAGCTCAGACAGTTGAAATGAGAGAATATCTGCAGTTTTACAACATAAAGCCGTTTCATGTCACAACTTACTATTTTTCTGGAATTTGTGATTTTATGACAAAAAAGTCATTATTTTTCAATTTTCAATTTTTCAATTTCAATTGTACAAAAACATTGTAATCTTTCGTGATGACATTTTACAAGAAAATGTTATAATTTTAGAACAGAAATATGTGGTTTTTAATGTCAAAAAGTTGCAAATATGAAAATAGAACTATTTTTTGACTAAGTTGTACATTTACGTGTTGATTAAAAAGGTTGATATGTGTAAAGATGTATTTAAAACAGGAAAATAAGGATGATATAATAATAATAATAATAATAATAATAATAAAAATAATAATAATAATAATAATAATAATAATAATATTAGTATAACAAGGACTATGTTTTTCTAAAGCAACCATCCTTAACCAACCTCACAGGTACTTCTCTGCCAGTCCAGACGCCGCAGGGGGGCGGAGTCCAGCGCCGACAGGATCGACAGGTATGAGTTGAAGTTACTCAGCTTCTTGAGATGCTGCAGGGACACATAGACCGTTAGAACCTCAGGTGAGCACTAACACTGGAGAAACACTAGCACAGGTGAGAGTGGGCTGAGTCTGATAATCAACAGCTGTCTCGAACAGACAGTGAGCAGAATCATCCTGTAACATTAATACAACACCTGCACATTAGCAACACGTGCGAACCAAGAATTAACCACATGCTAACCGTAGTTGAGTTAACAACACACTAACCAAGAGTTAACCACATGTTAATCAGAGTTGAGTTTGCAACATGCTAACCAAGAGTTAGCCATATGTTAACCGCAGTTGAGGTACCCCCATGCTAAGCGCAGTTGAGTTAGCAACCCGCTAATCAAGAGTTAGCCACATGCTAACTATAGTTGAGTTAGTAACACATTAACCAAGAGTTAACTACATGCTAATCAGAGTTGAGTTTGCAACATGCTAACCAAGAGTAAGCCATATGCTAACATAGTTAGCATATGGCTAAATAGTTGAGTTAGCAACACACTAACCAAGAGTTAACCACATTCTAATAAGAGTTCAGTTTCCAACATGCTAACCATAGTCGAGTTAACAACACACTAACCAAGAGTTAACCACATGCTAATCAGAGTTGAGTTTGCAACATGCTAACCAAGAGTTAGCTACATGCTAACCATAGTTGAGTTAGTAACACACTAACTAAGAGTTAGCCACATGCTAACCACAGTTGAGTTAGCAACAAGCTAACCAAGAGTTAACCACATGCTAACCAGAGTTGAGTTTGCAACATACTAACCAAGCGTTAGCCACATGCTAACCATAGTCGAGTTAGCATCCCGCTAACAAAGAGTAAGCCATATGCTAACTATAGTTGAGTTAACAACATGCTAACCAAGAGTTAGTGACGTTAACTGTGAAGACATTTTTCTCCTGAGTGTATATAGACACATTATCATGGTCCTCCTGGCTTACCTTCATGATCTTCAGGAACTTGAGCAACAGTCTCTCTCTGTCTTGAGATTTGTCCTGTAGGATGATGATTGAACGAACCCTGAACACAGACAACTGATTAATAAACACGTTCAACCTCTGATTATTAGAACTTTGACTATCAGGATGAATTACCAGAAGGAGACGTTGTTGAAGTGCTGAGTGAATTCTGTCAGGTTTGGAGTCTTCTCTTCATTTCTGCTCTTTAGACCACAACAGCACCTCTGGAAGCTGGAAAGGTGAGACACAGACAGGTGAGATACAGGAGGACCACAGACAGCTGAGACTCAGACAGGTGAGACACAGGTGGGCTACAGACAGCTGAGACTCAGACAGGTGAGACACAGCTGGGCCAGACAGGTGAGACACAGGCAGGCCAGACAGGTAAGACACAGACAGCTGAGACTCAGGGACAGGTGAGACACAGCTGGCCAGACAGGTGAGACACAGGCAGGCCAGACAGGTGAGACACAGACAGCTGAGACTCAGACAGGTGAGACACAGGTAGGCGAGACCCAGGTGGGCCAAACAGGTGAAACACAGGCAGGCCAGACAGGTGAGACAATGATGGGCCAGACAGGTGAGGCACAGGTGAGACACAAGTGGGCGAGACACAGGTGGGCCAGACAGGTGAGACAGACAGGGGAGGCACAGATGAGATACAGACAGCCAAGACTCAGACAGATGAGACACAGGTGGGTGAGACACAGGTGAGACAGACAGGTGAGACACAGACAGCTAAGACAAAGACAACTGAGACACAGACAGGTGAGACACAGACAGGAGAGACAGAGAAAGCTGAGACTCAGACAGGTGAGATGCAGACAGGTGCATACCTGGATCTTGTGGAAGAGCTGGGAGTCAAGCAGGGTCAGCTGTTCAGCTAGGTCCTGACTCCTGAAGTCCAGCAGGGTTCCTGGTCTGTAGAGAAGGAAGAGGGACATGTTAAAAACTGACCAATGACAGCCCAGCATGTGCTCCAATCAGGTGACGGCGGTTACCTAGCAGCAACGCCCTTGGCAGCAAGTGGGCAAAGCGACTGAGGTTTACCAATCAGCTGCCACCTGGCCTCCATCTTGGACAGGATGTTGGAGTGCAGCAGACAGGCGGAGCCTAGCTCTCCACCAATCAGAAGGCTGAAGACCAGGTTGGTAAGCAGCAGCAGCAGATCAGCCTCCAGCTCTATGGCGCTGAGCATCACAGACAAACACATGGATGTGACCTTCTCTGATGGTCCTGGCGCAGACTCTGCTTCTGATTGGTCCACATGTCAAGGTGTGTCTCACCTGAGCTCAACCACCACTTGGACCAGCAGCCGGAAGGTCTTTTTAGCAGCCGTCAGGTATGCAGGTTCCCGCTGTTGACACAGGTGTCTGTATGTACTGCAGATTAAGAAAGAAACAAAACGGAGCCACAGAGCAGCTGTCAGACACACCTGAGATGATGATGTGGACCTGGAGATGATGTCACAGGGCTTCACAGACTCACTCAGGTGTCACAGACTCACTCGGGTGTCCCAGACTCTCTTAGGTCTTACAGACTCTCTCGGGTGTCACAGACTCTCTCGGGTGTCACAGACTCTCTCGGGTGTCACAGACTCTCTCGGGTGTCACAGACTCACTCAGGTGTCCCAGACTCTCTCAGGTGTCACAGACTCTCTCGGGTGTCACAGACTCGCTCAGACTCTCTCGGGTGTCACAGACTCACTCAGGTGTCACAGACTCACTCGGGTGTCACAGACTCTCTCGGGTGTCACAGACTCTCTCGGGTGTCACAGACTCTCTCGGGTGTCACAGACTCTCTCGGGTGTCACAGACTCTCTCGGGTGTCACAGACTCTCTCGGGTGTCACACAGACTCTCTCGGGTGTCACAGACTCTCTCGGGTGTCACAGACTCACTCAGGTGTCACAGACTCTCTCAGGTGTCACAGACTCTCTCAGGTGTCACAGACTCTCTCAGGTGTCACAGACTCAAGTGTCACAGACTCAGGTGTCACAGACTCTCTCAGGTGTAGGTAGAGCGTTTGAGGATATCTGTCCTGAAGTTTTCTGATAACTTCATCTGGGCTGATGAAGCTCCTGTAGGTGCAGAGGAAGGCCTCCTGGTACAGATCATGCTCTGAAAACACACAAACATTACAGGTTGACATTGATCAGTCACCTGTCAGGTTCAGATGAAACACCTCCTGGCAGAGGTGTTCCAGTTGTGATTAGTGAACTCACTGCACTTTCTGTTCTGTTTCTAGAATTTTGAGGGACTTGGGGAGGGTTCTGTTTGGGGGTCCGAGGTAAACCTCCAGTGTGGTGGAGGACTTCTGGGGCTTTGAGATGCTGTGCTGATGTCTGGATCTGTTTCACTTCCAGAAGGAACAGGCTCTGTTTGTGGAACTAAAGCTCAATGCATGCTGAGCTCAGCTGGAGAACATTACTGCGCTGCGCTAGCTGAGCTAGCATGTGCTAGCTCAGTTAGCTGACATGCATCAGTTCAAGTTTGCATAAACGTGCAAATAGGCAACAATTAACTACTTTTTGGAGAAAAAAAATTGACTTTTGAAGTGAAGATTTTGACACATGTATATACAGAATTAGAGAAAAAATATTTCAGATCAGAGGAGGTGAATATCTAAGTCATGATCTCAGGTCTTCAAAGGGTCTTATTTAGGAGGTTACAGATGAAGACAGATATTTTACTTCTGCATTGATACTGGACACTGGAAGGTCCCAGGTTCAAACCCTGGTTGTATCATGGAGGCCATCTGGCCTGAAACTAAGCTTCTAAGGCAGATCACTGGCTGAGGCGACCAATAAACTCATACCGTTACTGATGAACTTGTAGCATGAGCCCCCCGGTGGCTGCATGAGGTAAATGCAATTGGTAACAAATATACACCACCGGTTCAGTTCCTCGACTGACCACTAGAGGCTGTAGTTCCTCCACCGACCGCTAGAGGCTGCAGTTCCTCTACTGACCACTAGAGGCTGCAGTTCCTCCACCGACCACTAGAGGTTGCAGTTCCTTCACCAACCACTAGAGGCTGCAGTTCCTCCACCGTCCACTAGAGGCTGCAGTTCCTCCACCGACCACTAGAGGCTGCAGTTCCTCTACCGACCACTAGAGGCTGCAGTTTCACTACCGACCACTAGAGGCTGCAGTTCCTCTACCGACCACTAGAGGCTGCAGTTCCTCTACCGACCACTAGAGGTTGCAGTTCCTTCACCAACCACTAGAGGCTGCAGTTCCTCCACCGTCCACTAGAGGCTGCAGTTCCTCCACCGACCACTAGAGGCTGCAGTTCCTCTACCGACCACTAGAGGCTGCAGTTCCACTACCGACCACTAGAGGCTGCAGTTCCTCTACCGACCACTAGAGGCTGCAGTTTCACTACCGACCACTAAAGGCTGCAGTTCCTCCACCGACCACTAGAGGCTGCAGTTCCTCCACCGTCCACTAGAGGCTGCAGTTCCTCCACCGACCACTAGAGGCTGCAGTTCCTCTACTGACCACTAGAGGCTGCAGTTCCACTACTGACCACTAAAGGCTGCAGTTCCTCCACCAACCACTACAGGCTGCAGTTCCTCTACTGACCACTAGAGGCTGCAGTTCCTCTACTGACCACTACAGGCTGCAGTTCCTCTACCGACAACTAGAGGCCGCAGTTCCTCTACTGACCACTAGAGGCTGCAGTTCCACTACCGACAACTAGAGGCTGCAGTTCCTCTACTGACCACTAGAGGCTGCATTTACACTACCGACCACTAGAGGCTTCAGTTCCTCCACTGACCACTAGAGGCTGCAGTTCCTCTACTGACCACTAGAGGCTGCAGTTCCTCCACTGACCACTAGAGGCTGCAGTTCCTCTACTGACCACTAGAGGCTGCAGTTCCTCTACTGACCACTAGAAGCTGCAGTTCCACTACCAACCACTAGAAGCTGCAGTTCCACTACCGACCACTAGAGGCAACTGTACATAGAAAGAGAGACTTCAATAGTACTATTTGTTAACCCCTAGGTGATGTCACAGAGGGGTGTGACCAGTTCATCTTAAATGGTTCATTGGGTGATCCTGAACTGTGGGTGCCCCCTAGTGGCTATAGTAGAGCTGAGCATCACTGAGCTTATTGTTCGATGCTGTTTTGTATCATCGCTCAGCTGTGAAACTGACCGTTGCTAGGAAGCTCTGTGGCATGGACCAATAGGATCTCAGGAGTCGCCGCCTTCACGTCTGGCCCCTCCTCTTCCTGAGAAGGCAGAGGTCAGAGTCAGGATGCGGTGAAATCAGTGAGTGAGTCGGACAGGTGATGGTCCAGGGTCTACCTCAGACTTCAGGGTGATCTTCTGAAGGATCTCCCGCTGATTGGTCAGGAACAGCTCCTCCTCCTGCTCCAGCTCCTCCTGCTGGACACTCTGGGAGCTGCACGGTCAGAGCAGCAAGTCTGAATGTCTTTTGGTGCATCCAGGTGTCTATACAGTTGAGCTTACAGGTGTGTGTCCAGGTGTTTATACATGTGTGTGATGATCTGTGTGTCCAGATTTATCTACAATTGTGTTTACACATGTGTGGACAGGTGCATTGTTCAGGTATGTGCACAGTTGTGTTTATACCAATCCATCTCTCCATCACTGGTGAACAAGACCCAGAGATACTGAAACTAACCCCTAACCCTAACCCACTGGAGGCAGAACCTCACTCCCAACCTGGAGAAGACCTTCTACACTTTTCAGACTGAGGACCATGGTCTCAGATCTGGAGGAGCTGGTTCTCATCCCTGCTGCTTCACACTCAGCTGTGAACCGCTCCAGTGAGAGCTGAAGATCTCCACCTGATGGTCCCAACAGGACCAGGTCATCCTCCACCAGCAGAGATGAAATCCTGACACCACTGAACTGGAACCCCTCTGGTCCTTGGCCGCTCCTAGAAATTCTGTCCATCAACGTGATGAACAGAACCAGAGACAAAGATCAGCCCTGATGGAGTCCAGCTCTCACTGGAAACCAGTCTGACTACAACCATCAATGTGGACCATACTCTGGCTCTGTTCAGGGACTGAACAGCCTGTAACAACGGGTCCAGGACCCCAGACTCCAGGAGTACCCCCCCCCCCCCCCTCCCCCACAGGACCCCAGACTCCTGGAGTACACCCCCCCACCCCCACAGGACCCCAGACTCCTGGAGTACCCCCCACAGGACCCCCCGAGGGACACGGTCAGATGTCGTCTCCAAGTCCACAAAACACATGTGAACTTGGATTCCCATGATCCCCTCATGATCCTAGTGAGGGTCTAGAGCTGGTCCAGTGGTCCAGGACCAGGATTGAACGCACATTGTTCCTCCTGGATCTGAGATTCAACAATCGATGGGACTCTGTTCTCCAGCAGACCTGCATAGACCTGACCAGGGAGGCTGAGGAGTCTGGTTCTCTTGGAACTGGAACACACCCTCCAGTCCTTCTTCTTAAAAAGGGGAACCACCATCCCGGTCTGCCAGTCTGGCGGTACTGGTCCTGATGTCCAGGTGATGTTGCAGAGACGTGTCAACCAGGACAGTCCTACAACATCCAGAACCTTTAGGAACTCAGGGTGGATCTCCTCCACCCCTGGAGTCCTGCCACCTTGCAGCTTCTTATCTAACTCAGCGACCTCAGCTCCAGTATTGGACCAGTCCAGCTCTAAGTCCACAGACTTCATCTTCATCTTTGTGAAGCCAAAAGAAAGTCTTTTTCCATGTTCTCACCAAACTCCTCCCACACCTGAGTTTTCTCCTCAGAGACCACCAAGGCTGCAGCCCGCTTGGTCTGTTGATACCTGTCTGCTGATTCCGGAGTCCCACAAGCTAACCAAGCCTGGTAGGACTCCTTCAGCCTGATGGCCTCTCTTACCCGAGGTGTCCACCACTGGGTTCAAGGATTGCTGCTACGCCAGGAACCAACGACCTTCCAGCCACAGCTCTGGTCAGCTGCTTCAACATCAGAGGTGTAGAACATCGTCTATTCAGACTCAATGTCCTCCACCTCCCTCAGGATGTGGTTGTAGCTCTGATGGATGTTGTAGATCTGTTGTAGATCTTTCTGACAGGTTCCTCTGCCAGACGTTCCCAGCAAACCCTCACTACAGGTTTGGTCCTACCAGGTTTGACCAGCATCCTCCCTCCATCTGATCCAACCCACCACCAGGTATTGATCAGCTGACAGCTCAGCTCCTCTCTTCACCAGAGAGTCCAGAACATCAGCTGAAGATCAGATGATACGACTATGAAGTCAATCATTGATCTAGAGTCAAGAGTGTCCTGATGCCGTGGCCTCAACCCATGGAGCTCATTTGGCCTGAACCTGGCCGGGTTCACCAGGGGCCACCAGTCCTGGCCACCAGGGGCTCCCAACAACCCACTCCCCCAGGCCTGGGTCCAGGGTGGGGCCCCGGAGACCCTCGTCCAGGCCAGGGACATCGAGCTATTGATTTAGCTTCTTCCATACGAATCAACTGTTTACACCTGCGTGTACAGGTGCCTTTACAGGTGTGTGTTCATTTATGATTACAGGTGTGTGGACAGGTGTGTGTTCAGTTATGTTTACAGGTGTTTGTACTGGTGCCTTTTGAGGTGTGTGTACAGTAATGTTTACAGCTGTCTTTATAGGTGTGTGTACAGGTACGTGTACAGCTGTGTTTACAGGTGTGTCCACAGGTGTGTGTACAGGTACGTGTAACGGTACAGGAGTCAGGAGTCTCACCTCTGTCTGCGCTGACTCACTTTGGTCTGTTTCTCAGGTGAATCCTAGTGACATGAAAAATAAAAAGTCCATATCAAGTTTGATTGTGAGAACATCACCTCACACAGAATTCTGCCATCCTGCTTCACCTGCTGCTTCTTCTTCGGTGGTAGAGCAGGAGCTGGGAGGGGCTCAGGTGAGGGGGTGAAGTCTGCATCCAGGTGAGTGAAGGACAACTGGTTGGCGGTGTCCAGCTCTCGCTGATGGCTGTTGTGCCTCTGACTGAGTACCGGTGGTCTCTGGTAGAAGACCACCGGAGACTGATCACTGTAGGATGAACAGATCTGCAGGTACTGGTGGACTGGAGGAGGAGGGTTGAGGTCCAGGTGGTGGTGGGGAGGAGGGGGGTAAGGAAGAATGAAGGGAGGACAGGAGGAAGTGATAAAGAGAGGGAAGTGGGAAAGGAAGAAAGGAAAGGAGTAGAAGAAAGGAACGAGGGAGGGAGGGAAGGGAGGGAAGGAAGGAAAGAGTGAGGGAAGGAGGGGTGGAGGTCAGGAGGAAGGAGGGACAGATGGACACAAAAACATTTAACGTTGAGTCGTTCTGATGAGTCTGATTGGTGATCGATAGATGCTCACTGTGGCGTTTCTTCTCAGGGAGGGGCGGGGGCGTCTTGGTGGGGGACACACAGGTGGACTCTGATTCAGCAGGACCTGAGCCGTCTGGAAGGGCGGAGTCAAATCCAAAAGAAGGTGAGCTATTAGAACCGGGAACACCTGAGAGACAGACAGGTGACTGTGAGACGGACAGGAGACTGTGATACAGTGAGACAGACAGTGATACTGTGAGACGGACAGGAGACAGCGATATGGGGAGACAGACAGGTGACTGTGAGACGGACAGGAGACAGTGACTGTGAGACGGACAGGAGACAGTCATATGGGGAGACAGGCAGTGAGACTGTGAGATGGACAGGAGACAGCGATATGGGGAGACAGACAGGTGACTGTGAGACGGACAGGAGACAGTGACTGTGAGACGGACAGGAGACTGTGATACAGTGAGACAGACAGTGATACTGTGAGACGGACAGGAGACAGTGATATGGGGAGACAGACAGGTGACTGTGAGACGGACAGGAGACAGTGACTGTGAGACGGACAGGAGACAGTCATATGGGGAGACAGACAGTGATACAGTGAGACGGACAGGAGACAGTGATACGGGGAGACAGACAGTGATACTGTGAAATGGACAGGAGACAATGACTGCGAGATGGACAGGAGACTGTGATACTGGGAGACAGACAGTGATACTGTGAGACGGACAGGAGACAGTGACTGTGAGACGGACAGGAGACAGTGATATGGGGAGACAGACAGTGATAGAGTAAGACGGACAGGAGACAGTGACTGTGAGACGGACAGGAGACTGTGATATGGGGAGACAGACAGGTGACTGTGAGACGGACAGGACACTGTGATACGGGGAGACAGACAAGCATAGAGACATGGGGCAGGTCAACAGGTGGGCTCAGGTGTGTCCTCACCTGCAGTGCTGCGGCGTGTCTTCTCAGGAAGAGGAGGGAGTGTATCAGAGGAAGACAGGTCCTTGAGGAGGAAGTCATAGTCGGGGTCGTCCTCTGAAAATCAGAAAAGAAAATCTGAACCTGGTCTGGGTTCAGAAATCCTTTACCAGTACCAGAAAACTTGTCCCCCTAAGACTAGAACCTGATCCCTCTAGACACCTGATACTCATCTTTAGTCCAGGTGGAGCCTCCATATAAAGACTGGAGGCTAATGAGGACATCAAAGTAGAACTTCTGGACTACTGAAGAATGACTGAGATCATGTCGGTCCTCATTCTTCACAATGTCTTCAGAATGAATCTGAAGACATTCAGACGTCTACCTCCAGATCCGTCTACCTCCAGATACGTCTACCACCACAGACGTCTACCTCCAGATCCCTTTACCTCCAGATACGTCTACCTCCAGATACGTCTACCACCACAGACGTCTACCTCCAGATACGTCTACCACCACAGACGTCTACCTCCAGATACGTCTACCACCACAGACGTCTACCTCCAGATACGTCTACCTTCAGATACGTCTACCTCCAGATACGTCTACCTTCAGATCCGTCTACCTCCAGATCCGTCTACCTTCAGATACATCTACCTCCTGATCCGTCTACCTCCAGATACGTCTACCTCCAGATATGTCTACCTTCAGATACGTCTACCTTCAGATACGTCTACCTCCAGATACGTCTACCTTCAGATCCGTCTACCTCCAGATCCGTCTACCTTCAGATACGTCTACCTCCAGATCCGTCTACCTCTAGATACGTCTACCTCCAGATATGTCTACCACCACAGACGTCTACCTCCAGATCCCTTTACCTCCAGATACGTCTACCTCCATATACGTCTACCACCACAGACGTCTACCTCCACATACGTCTACCTTCATATACGTCTACCTCCAGATATGTCTACCTTCAGATACATCTACCTTCATATACATCTACCTCCAGATACGTCTACCTTCATATACGTCTACCTCCAGATCCGTCTATCTCCAGATACGTTTACCTCCAGATAAGTCTACCTCCACAGACGTCTACCTCCAGATCTGTCTACCTCAAGATACGTCTACCTACACAGACGTCTTCCTCCAGACACGTCTACCTTCAGATACGTCTACTTCCAGATACGTATACCTCCAGATCCGTCTACCTCCAGATCCGTATACCTCCAGATCCGTCTACCTCCAGATCCGTATACCTCCAGATCAGACTACCACCACAGACATCTACCTCCAGATACGTCTACCTGCAGATACGTCTACCACCACAGACGTCTACCTCCAGATCCGTCTACCGCCACATACGTCTACCGCCACAGACGTCTACCTCCAGATACGTCTACCTCCAGATACGTCTACCTCCACAGACGTCTACCTCCACAGACGTCTACCTCCAGATACGTCTACCACCACAGACGTCTACCTCCAGATACGTCTACCACCACAGACGTCTACCTCCACAGACGTCTACCTCCACAGACGTATACCTCCAGATACGTCTACCTCCACAGACGTCTACCTGCAGATCTAGTTCTAGATATCTAGATCCTCAGGTGTTTCCAGCATGGTCAGCAGAGCAACACCTCACAGCCAGGTCCAGCTGACAGTCTTTGACTTCAGTCTGAACCCAGCTTGACAGGAAGTGTGTGAGTGTGTGTTACCAGAGGGAGTGTTGTACACGGCCGAATCAGCAGAAGAAGAGGAGAGTCTCTTCAGACAGTCGTAGCTGCCATCCTGAAACACAAGAGCTTTGATCATCAGTGACATCATCGCCTGTTTCTGCTTGGCTCCACCTCCATCATATTGTCATGGAAACCAGTGGTTGTGACAGTCCTGCTGCTGAACATATTCATCACTGTCAGTTAGCTGGGGGAGCTTGTGGTAGTGTAGTTTTTTGTGAACAGAGCAACAGCATAACTATTTTCAGCTTACACCGTCATCATGAGTTCATCTGATTTCAGTTTGCATTTTTAAAACATCTGCATGTGAGCAGCTGACATCAGAGTTCTGATCTCATGAATGTAAACACCAGCTGGCGTAAAGGCAGGCCAACTGTGGACTTTCTGAAGACTGCACTTAGTTATCAGTCCTGATTGTTTTATGGTCTTGCAGCAGACAGGAGGACCCAGAATTGCTCCTGGGTCCACCAGATTGGAGACTGTAGGTTCAGTCATTGAAACACTCAAATAAAAATCTACCATCTCAAAGCATCTCAGAGATCGACACTGAGACTGACATCCTCACTCATAGAAAAACAAAAGCATCTTCATGACTCCACCTCCATCAAGGATCATCCTGGACATGAAGACATGAGAGGAAGCAAGGTGGACACCTGCTGCTGACTGGTCACACACTTGGTCATACACCTCACTAGCTTCTGTCAATGTCTTCTGCTTCCATGGTGAGGACGTGCAAATCTAGTAATTCACTAGTTTTTATGATTTATTCATATTTTTGGATAACTTATTTTGTCTTTTATTGATGATGTGCAGGACTGAAGTCCAATGATATGAGAGACAACAAGGTTAAAAAGAAAACACAATAAAAAACATTAATAAACAAATCATAAGATCAGAAGGAACAATACAGGTAAGTTACAGGGAAGGATGGAGCAGAAGGTAGCTCAACGGCTACTGCCGCAACTCAGAGGCTAACTGCTGCAGCTCAGTGGCTACTGCCGCAGCTCAGCGGCTACTGCCGCAGCTCAGAGGCTACTGCCGCAGCTCAGAGGCTACTGCCGCAGCTCAGAGGCTACTGCCGCAGCTCAGAGGCTACTGCCGCAGCTCAGAGGCTACTGCCGCAGCTCAGAGGCTACTGCCGCAGCTCAGAGGCTACTGCCGCAGCTCAGAGGCTACTGCCGCAGCTCAGAGGCTACTGCCGCAGCTCAGAGGCTACTGCCGCAGCTCAGAGGCTACTGCCGCAGCTCAGAGGCTACTGCCGCAGCTCAGAGGTTACTGCCGCAGCTCAGCGGCTACTGTCGCAGCTCAGGGGCTACTGTCGCAGCTCAGGGGCTACTGCTGCAGCTCAGGGGCTACTGCTGCAGCACAGGGGCTACTGCTGCAGCTCAGAGACTACTGCTGCAGCTCAGAGGCTACTGCCGCAGCTCAGCGGCTACTGCCGCAGCTCAGCGGCTACTGTCGCAGCTCAGGGGCTACTGCTGCAGCTCAGGGGCTACTGCTGGTCAAGCTGACCTCCATCATGGACAATCTGAGCTGCTGCATCAGACAGTGGAGGCTCCGAGAAGCTCCTTCAGACTGTAACCCCCTCAGAGAAGAAGGGAGCTACCACAGATCCTTCATTCCTGCCGCTGCCAGACTGAAGAGATCTACATGCTAGTTGTCCTCTGCTCATGTCCTTGATCTTCTCTCTCCTCACTCCACTGATGGGTCTAAGCAGGAACTCTGATTAGCTCTACACTTTAGTTGTCCTCAGTTTACTGGATTTTACTTTTACTCTTTTATTACTAAATTAACAGTTGTTTTCAACTTAATTTTTTCCTCTTTATATTGTCTTCTGAGCTGCTTGAACAAGTGATTTTTCCTGCTGTATAAAAATGGAGCTGATTGTATCTTAACGTGGTTAAATAAAGTTCTTCATAATAAATCTATAGTTCCTGAGCAGATCACCAAGAGAAGGAAGACGAGTGATCAAAGGAGAGACGCCAGGCAGAGTCCTCCAGGGACAGGCTTGACCTTAATGACCCCTGAACCACCCAGGACACAGCTGTGGTCAACATGACAGGTGCTGCTGAGGAGTGCATGATGGGAGATGGAGTCTGCTGAAAGTGGAGGAGGAAGAGGAAGTTGAAGACTCTGGGGTCTGCTGCCATCACACCTTATCCAGGTGTGCTGGTGCCACCAATGAGATCTGTAGTTCTGACACGCTGGGGTTTCAACCACAAAGACCAAACATGTTCTTGAACATGCAGAGGCCCAGTCTGCACTCCCAGCTGGTGGTTCCGGTCAGTATTATGAGTCAGCATTCATTCACACTGAAACTGCTGCCTTCACACAAATCACCCAGTAAAACAGGAAGTGATGCAGATGTCTGGGTTTCGACATGAATATGCTCCAGAACATTCCAGGACCAACAGGTCATGTGACTCTGGTTTGTTTCTGCTTCCAGCAGAGTGAGGATGATGCGTTTGTTTGAATCAGTCCTTCAGTGATCCGTTTAGACCTGCAGAAACCGGTGACATCTTCATCTTCACCAACAACTGCAACCACTGTACTCAGGAAGTGGTTGCAACAAAGCTGTCACCAATTTAAAAAGAGACGGAGCATGAGGAAGTGGTGGGTCGAGTCAAACAGTCTGACTCCACCCCTAAAACCAGCAGCTTTCAACAAAGCTGTAAATACACAGATCTCTGTGGGATCTGGAACAAAACATGTCCTTCAAAATCCAGACTGTACAGATGCAGAGGGGCCCTGTAGACACAAGGGGTCCCGTAAGGGACAGGATCAGGCAAGACTATGGAAAACTGTGGGAACATGTAAAAAAGGCAGAGTTTATCTGCTTTAAAGCTGCTGAAGATTTAGAGTCTCTGCAGTTGGAAGTTTGGTAAAACAAACAAATGATCCAGAGTCTGAATCCAGTCTGAATCTGGTCTGGACCCAGTCTGAATCTGACCTTAATGAGGTCTGAATCCAGCCTGAATCTGGTCTGGACCCAGTCTGAATCTGGTCTCCTTAAGGAGACCTGAATCCAGTCTGAATCCGGTCTGAATCTGACCTTAAGGAGACCTGAATCCAGTCTGAATCTGGTCTGGATCCAGTCTGATTCTGACCTTAATGAGATCTAAAGGTAGCCTGAATCTGGTCTGGACCCAGTCTGAATCTGGTCTGGATCCAGTCTGAATCTGGTCTGGATCCAGTCTGATTCTGACCTTAATGAGATCTAAAGGTAGCCTGAATCTGGTCTGGACCCAGTCTGAATCTGGTCTGGATCAAGTCTGAATCTGGTCTGGATCCAGTCTGAATCTGGTCTGGAATACAGTCGGTCTGGATCCAGTCTGAATCTGACCTTAAGGAGACCTGAATCCAGTCTGAATCTGGTCTAGATCCAGTCTGAATCTGGTCTGGATCCAGTTTGAATCTGACCTTAATGTGACCTGAATCCAGACCAAATCTTGTCTGGATCCAGTCTGAATCTGGTCTGGAATACAGTCTGAATCTGGTCTGGAATACAGTCGGTCTGGATCCAGTCTGAATCTGACCTTAAGGAGACCTGAATCCAGCCTGAATCTTGTCTGGATCCAGTCTGAATCTGGTCTGGCATACAGTGTGAATCTGGTCTGGATCCAGTCTGAATCTGGTCTAGATCCAGTCTGAATCTGACCTTGATAAGGCCTGAATCCAGTCTGAATCTGGTCTGGATCCAGTCTGAATCTGATCTGGAATACAGTCTGAATCTGGTCTGGATCCAGTCTGAATCTGACCTTAATGAGGTCTGGATCCAGTCTGAATCTGGTCTGGATCCAGTCTGAATCTGGTCTGGAATCCAGTCTGAATCTGGTCTGGATCCAATCTGAATCTGACCATAATGAGGCCTGAATCCAGTCTGAATCTGGTCTGGATCCAGTCTGAATCTGACCTTGATAAGGCCTGAATCCAGTCTGAATCTGGTCTGGATCCAGTCTGAATCTGACCTTAATAAGGCCTGAATCCAGTCTGAATCTGGTAAGGATCCAGTCTGAATCTGACCATAATAAGGGCCTGAATCTAGTCTGAATCTAGTCTGAATCCACTTTGAACCTGACCTTAATGAGGCCTGAATCCAGTCTGAATCTGACCATAATGAGGCCTGAATCTAGTCTGAATCTAGTCCGAATCCACTCTGAACCTGACCTTAATGAGGCCTGAATCCAGTCTGAATCTGGTCTGGATCCAGTCTGAATCTGACCTTAAGGAGACCTGAATCCAGTCTAAATCTGGTCTGGATCCAGTCTGAATCTGACCTTAATGAGGTCTGAATCCAGCCTGAATCTGGTCTGGACCCAGTCTGAATCTGGTCTCCTTAAGGAGACCTGAATCCAGTCTGAATCTGGTCTGGACCCAGTCTGAATCTGGTCTCCTTAAGGAGACCTGAATCCAGTCTGAATCTGGTCTGGATCCAGTCTGATCTGACCTTAATAGGGCCTGAATCCAGTCTGAATCTGGTCTGGATCCATGCTGAATCTGATTTGTGAATAGTTATTTGTTTACATTCAATCCAGGATCAAGACTTTCACATTAAAATACAAAGAGATAACCGAAAAACAGATGACATAAATCTTGAACATAAAACATTTCTTTGGAACTGCCATTATGGAGTTGTGTTCATGTAAATCAGGTGTTCGTACCGTTTCCAACTGCCCTTCTTCCTCAGGCTCATGTCTCATTGGTGCTACTATGGCAACCCTGCAGGGGGAGGGAAAAGGGGCAGGGACTAGCGATGATTGGCGTCTTTTAGGAGGCAGAGCTGGAGGACTGAGAGAAAAGGAGAGAAAGACAGGTGAACAGTGAACATGTGTGTTAACGCGATGTCAAAGGAAAGACATCAGCAATGGGCTTAGACGATCAACACGGGTATAATGGCTTCTCCTTCTCCCTGGTGTCTGGGTTCTGTTCTGGAGCCAGACCCATGAGAGCTCTTAAACTGGTCTGGAGACAGCGGGTCAGCAGACCAGGACTAATAATATCTACTTCCTGTAACAGTGAGGCTGGAAACCACCAAAGCTGCCTGCTGTCATCTTTCTGTTGCACTCACTCCCTCGTCTTCTGCTGCCGCCGCTGAACTTCTCACACACAGGAAGTGTGCGGCGGCTGCGATGTGTCCTACTTCCTGTTTAATCCACAGTTCTTTTTTTCTTTCTCTTTTAACTTTTGTTGTGTCTGGAAAGGGTATTTTCATATTAACCCAACAAACTCAAGTACAGAATTGATGTTTTCATCATCCTTTTTTTCCCATATTATATCATCACAGTCTGAGTGGTGAGGGTACCCAGATGGATTACCAGGGATCAAGAGGTCCCGGTCCGAGTGGTGAGGGTACCCAGATGGATGAACAGTGGTCCAGAGGTCCAGGTCCGAGTGGTGAGGGTACCCAGATGGATGAATAGGGGTCCAGAGGTATCCCAGCTCTCTTTCTGGACCACATCAGGTAAAACTATAGAAACGGGCAGAAATAAGTATTCCTCCACCTGGAGGCATCCTCTTCTGGACACTGAGGGTTGGGACGCCGAGGGGCTGGGATGCTGGGGGGTTGGGAGACCAAGGGTCTTGACGGTGAAGGTCAGGACGCCGAGGGTCAGGACGCCGAGGGGTCTGGATGGTGAGGGTCAGGATGGCGAGGCCCTCGCCTTGGGCCTCAATCGGGCCAACCAAAATTTATTTTAACTGATAAACTTGACTTATTGAGTCAAATATTGTTATTTGATAAAAATGCAATTAATATAGATTAATTATTTACAAATCCTTTAATGAGTTTAATCTTTTTAACTGTGTGTGTGTGTGTATATAGAGGACAAACATGATGCTCACTGGAGCCCTCAGGAAATAGAAGATTTATTTTGCAGCATCTAATGGACCTGGAGAGTTTTTGAATTGTGATGGAAGTAGAGGGACTCTTCTCGGGGTGGGCAGGGATCAACTCACCTCAGTCCTGGTGGGGGGCTCACTCGGAGAAGGGGCATCACGGGCTTGGGAGGAGCTAGTTCCAGTTGCTCCTCCTCTCTCGGCTCCATCTTCAGTCCTCCATCATCCTCTGCAGCACTCCTACAGGGAGACGGTTCCTCTGTTGTCTGGAGATCCTCAAACCCTCCAGACTGGGACTGGACAGGAGATGAGGGGACAGAGCTTTCCCGTCTGTCTGCAGCCAATCGAACCAGTTCCTGACAGACCATAGAGAACAAAAGTGACTGGACCACAGCTCAGTAGAGAGAGGATGATGGGAAATGACAGGACAAAGCACAGATCCTCACCTTGACGCTGTCCAGCAACGCCCTGATCACTGCGGTAATGCTCTCTGCGGACTCTTCGCCATCATGGGAGGCTCCCTGCAGGATCACCTGATCAGCCCAGCGGATCAGCTGAGCCAGAGAGCGGTAGAGACGGGAGAGACAGGCAGAGACGGACTTCCTGCAGGGACCAGGACACGGCGTGAGGACACAGGAGACGTGCTGGCGACGGCCGTCACACACCACCGGCTGGAACATACCTGTTCTGCAGGTGTGGCTCCAGCTGAACCAGAGTCTGGACCGCCTCCAGGACTCCTCCAGAGGCTCCGCCCAGTAGACCGCCCACTGCAGACTGGTCCAGGTTGGGTTTGTCCCTTCCAGGTCTGTCCACTCCCAGTCTGTCCACCAGAGCTTTGAAGTACTGCAGAGAGGTGACAACAGCCCGCTCCTGGTCTGACGACACCCTGGACGACTGGACACACAACACACACCCATCAGCCCACGCTGCTGATGATGTCACGCTGATGTCATAGATCAACACATTAACTGGATCAGAAGTACCTGTGTAGTTTATCAGGCCCAGCTAACTTGAGCTACTGTAACTGGTCTACACCTGGGCGTATTGATCATGGAGGAGCCCAGTAACTCCACCTGCATGGACATCTTAGATAAAACAGACCAAACCCTTCCTTCAGTCCCGGTTCAGTGACTCTGCCCTCCCTTTCAGATGTGACAGAGAAGCTGAAGTGACAAGCATCAGGTCTGCTTGGACAGTTTACCACTTCCTGTTGAGGTGTCAGAGAGCTGCAGAAACCCCTCAGATGTCTAATCTGTCAGATCTGATCCCTGACACCGGTCAAGCAGACAAAAATGTATTTACAGTTTCACACCAGCCTGGAAAGGCTGGGGATGTATTTAAACACCTCAAACTCACTGATTCCTGGTGTGGCATCATCTGAAAATCAATAGAAATCAGCTAAGATATCAGCTAAGATATCAGGAAGAGAACTGTGGACCTCCACCAGTCTGGTTCATGCTGGTCCAGTTTTGAGATGTCTGAAGGAGCCACGTTCATCTGCTCCAACAGTTCTCCACCAGTAGAACCACCATGGAAATGTCCACCATCATAGTCCTCAGGAAGGAGATGGTTCTGAGTCCCAGAGATGAACCTGCTTTGGTGTTAAATGTATCAACCCCAGCAGAAAAGCTGAACAGCTGGTGAAGATGCTGCTGAAGCTGGTCAAAGAGGGTCATCATCCACAGACAAACCAGTCCTGGACCAACATGGACTGAAAGACCACTCAGCCAGGAAGAAGATATTACTCCAGAAGAGACAGAACAAAGACAGATTATAGTTTGTAGATGCTCACAGGGACAAAGCTGGAAAGCTCATTTCTGGAGACATGTCCTGGTCTGATGGAACTAAAACTGAACTGTTTGGACATGATGACCATCGTTACATCTGGATGAGAAAGACCTGAGAACACCATCCAACTGTGAAGTACGGGGGTGGCAGCATCATGATGTGTGGGTGTTTAGCTGCAGGAGGGACTGGTGGACTTCACTAAATAGATGACATCATGAGGAAAGAACATTCTGGAGAAATATTTAAGCAACATCTCAGACATCAGCCAGGAAGTTAAAGCTTGGACACTAATGGGTCTCCAGATGGTCAATGACCCTGAACGCACCACCAGATTAGTTACTAAGAGGCTTCAGGACGACAGACTAGGGTTGGATTAGGTTAGAATGAAGACTAGGGTTGGGTTGGGTTAGAACGAAGACTAGGGTTGGATTAGGTTAGAATGAAGACTAGGGTTGGGTTAGAACGAAGACTAGGCTTGGGTTTGGGTTAGGGTTGGATTAGATCAATGGCCAGGGTTAGGTCAGGGTTGGGTTAGAACGAAGACTAGGGTTGGGTTTGGGTTAGGGTTGGATTAGATCAATGGCCAGGGTTAGGTAAGGGTTGGGTTAGGACGAAGGTCAGAGCTGGGTTAGAACGAAGACTAGGGTTGGATTAGGTTAGAATGAAGGCTAGGGTTGGGTTAGGTCAGGGTTGGGTTAGAACGAAGGCTAGGGTTGGGTTTGGGTTAGGGTTGGATTAGATCAAAGGCTAGGGTTGGGTCAGGGTTGGGTTAGGACGAAGGTCAGAGCTGGGTTAGAACGAAGACTAGGGTTGGATTAGGTTAGAACGAAGACTAGGGTTGGGTTGGGTTACGTCAGGGTTGGGTTAGAACGAAGACTAGGGTTGGGTTAGGTTAAGTTAGGGTTGAGTTGTTGAGAATGTCAAAATTGTTCAGCAGTCAGTCTAAGGAGAATTTTTTCTGATCATTGAGAAACATAGTTGTAGGACTTCTCATCTACACTGCCATTATTTCACCAAGAATCATAAAGACATGTTGTTATACATTCTAATTAAAATGAAAAACTCCTGAAGGAAGTTCTTCTCAGCGGTTCCAATCATGGTTACACAGTAGCTGTGAAAACCTGTCTGGCTTTTGATCACATCACAGCGCAGACTAAGTTATTTTTGGAATGTTAATTACTTCCTTCAAACTGCTGACTTACGGAACTCTGCTGGTTCTCTGCTTTTAGATCTGTCTGCAGATCTAAACTCTGACCCTAACCCCAACCTTGAACCTAACCCCAACCCCAACCCTAACCCCCCCAACCCTAACCCTAACCCTAACCCGAACATAATGAGTTTCAGTCACCAAGACTCAGCAGAGCTTCAGCTTTACTGCTGACAGAGATGCTCCAGGACGGAGAGGCTCCAGGACAGAGAGAATCCAAGACAGAGACATTCTAGGACAGAGATGTTCTAGGACAGAGACGCTCTAGGACAGAGACGTTCTAGGACAGAAAGGCTCCAGGACAGAGACGCTCCAGGACAGAGAGGCTCCAAGACAGAGAGGCTCCAGGACAGAGAGGCTCCAGGACAGAGATGCTCCAGGACAGAGATGCTCCAGGACGGAGAGGCTCCAGGACAGAGATGCTCCAGGACGGAGAGGCTCCAGGACGGAGAGAATCCAGGACGGAGACGCTCCAGGACGGTGAGGCTCCAGGACAGAGACGTTCTAGGACAGAGAGGCTCCAGGACAGAGAGGCTCCAGGACAGAGACGCTGTAGGACAGAGAGAATCCAGGACAGACATGCTCCAGGATGGAGAGGCTCCAGGACAGAGACGTTCTAGGACAGAGAGGCTCCAGGACAGAGATGCTCCAGGACGGATACGCTCCAGGACAGAGAGGCTCCAGGACAGAGAGGCTCCAGGACAGAGACGTTCTAGGACAGAGAGGCTCCAGGACAGAGAGAATCCAGGACAGAGACGCTCTAGGACAGAGACGCTCTAGGACAGAGACGCTCTAGGACAGAGATGCTCTAGGACAGAGATGCTCTAGGACAGAGACGTTCTAGGACAGAGAGGCTCCAGGACAGAGAGGCTCCAGGACAGAGAGGCTCCAGGACAGAGAGGCTCCAGGACGGAGACGCTCCAGAACGGAGACGCTCCAGGACGGAGACGCTCCAGGACAGAGACTCTCCAGGACAGAGACTCTCCAGGACAGAGACTCTCCAGGACGGAGAGGTTCCAAGACAGAGAGGCTCCTCACTGTTGTCACTGATGCACAGAGGTCTGTTTGTAGAAGACATGTCCTTCCATAGTTTGGTCCTGGATTCAGCCTTCACTAAACGGTCTCAGGGACATCTGGACGGACCTGGGTGAAGCAGGACAGAAGTGGTCTGGTGTGGAAAGTCTGGTCTGATCAGTAATTCTGTTGGTTCTGTCTGGTTTCTGGCTCCATGTCGTCAGAAATCTGGCCGTTGTTGTTGATGACTCTTTGAAGCTGGAGAAACAGAGCAGTTCAGTTGTTAAACTGACTTTTCCATATCACTTATGTCCCTTTCAAAGACCTGGAAACAGCTGTTCACATCTGTTTTACCTCTTGATCAGACCCACATAGCAGGGACTGGTTGGCCCAAACTTGGTCCACATCAGCAGGTTTCTGTGGTCCACGTTTTTTGACTGATGACGCTGAAGATGAGGGTGGTTGTTGAAACTTCCACCACACATGGACCACATCTGGCCCACATCTGGCCCATGTGGCACTTCTGTAACTGAGCCATAAGATTAGAGCCAGGGACCTGCTCTGTGGTTCAGATCGATCTCCAATCTACCGCTCATTTCTGTCGTTGAGTAATCAGCTCTGACTCACATCCACCAACTGTTCCACAGTTCTAGACACAAATTTCTTCCCTGAGACCTGAGGCTCATGGGCTGCAGGAGGTTCATACACGTCCATCTAAAACGGGTTCCTCTCCTGCCAGTGGGTCAGAGGTCAAAGAATGTGATTCATTTTTGAAGCCCAAAGAGGAATCTAAGCTGACATGTGATTGGCTGAGAAACTTGACCTGGAACTGCAACCAAGAAAATGATGGAGGAGATCTTGGTGAACCATCTTACTCAGCCAGATCAGGTCGTTCACATCACTAGTTCCAGTTACAATCCCACTCCTCAGCCTCCCTAGAAACATCTACGCAGGTTCTGGAGAAGAGAGCCTGGTCTGTGGTAGAACCTCAGATCCAGGAGGAACAGTGAGGGATCTGTTCTGGAACCCTAAACCAGTTCTAGACCCTTGATAGGGTACTATCACGAGGGTCCTGGAGGGATCATGGGAGTTTGACCAAACACCACATGTGTTTTGTGGACTTGAAGACATTCGGCCGCGTCCCTCAGTTTGTCCTGTGGGGGTGCTCCAGGAGTCTGGGCTACTGGGTCGGTTTCTTCAGACGCTCCAGTCCCAGTACAAGAACAGTGAGAGCTTGATCCATGTCGCTGGTAGGAAGTCGGGAGTTGGACTCCACCGGGGCTGCTGTTTGTCACAGATTATGTTCAGAACCTTTATGGACAGAAATGTTCTGGTTTGGTGGTGTCAGGATTCATCTCTGCTGGTTGCAGATGATCTGGGTCTGTGAGGGTCTTCAGGTCTATCTGAAGAGGTTCACAGCTGAGTGTGAAGCAGTGGCGATGAGAATCAGAACCTTCAAACCTGAGAGCATAGTTCTGAGTCAGAAAAGGCTGGGATGTCCTCTCCAGGTCAGGAGTGAGGTTCTGCTTCATGTGGAGGACTTCAGTATGTCCGGTAAGTGGACTCTGTACCAGTCTGTTTACTGGTGGACCTTTGTTCCTGCCCTCACCAATGAAACTGTGGGTAGTGAAACCAGTTCACTCAGCAGGACTGTCCCTCAGAGACAGAAGTTCAGCCATCCAGAAGACACTGATTTATTTTACCATATTTGTCCTAATCTTATTTGACTGTGGAACTCTTCACTCCACATTTGTTTAGTAAATGGACCAGTTACAGTGTCGGGCTGTGTGGTTCAGAGCTGGGTGGAACTAGGTTCTGGTGTGTGTGGTTACCTGCTTCTGCGGCTGCAGGTTCAAGTCCGCTGGTCTGGCTCTCTGTGACGGGCTCTGTTTGATTCGCTCAGACTGGCTTTGAAGCTTCTTCTTCAGCCTCAAGGTGAGAGACGTGAACTGTGAGACTGAAGAGGACAGGTCACCATCATCATCACTACCATCACCATCACCACCACCACCATCATCACCATCATCATCATCATCACCACCACCATCACCATCATCATCACCATCATCATCATCACCACCACCATCATCACCATCACCACCACCACCATCATCACCACCATCTTCACCACCATCACCATCACCATCATCACACCACCATCACCACCACCACCACTATCATCACCATCATCATCATCACCACCACCATCATGACCACCATAATCACCATCATCAACACCACCATCTCCACCATCATCATCACCATCGTCATCACCACCATCATCATCACCATCATCATCACCACCACCACCATCACCACCACCACTTCAGGGAATGTTTTGACTGTGGTGTCTTGATGTCGCTTGAAAATGACGTAGATCATTTGGTTCGCACTTTCAATGCCCACTGTGCCGCCATCCTAGATGACGTAGCTCCTGTCGTCACTCGCTCCGCTCGTCCGATTAACTTTTCGCCTTGGATGAATGAAGAGATTCTTGCGCTCAGACGTGAACGACGCAGAGCAGAAAGGGCGTGGAAAGCATCAAATTTAGAAGTCCATAGACTGTTCTGTAAAGATCTTACAACTGATTTTAACATGAAAGTACAACAGGCCAGAGTTACCTATTTTAAAAATCTAATCTCATCCAGTAAAAACAACCCCAGAGCACTGTTTAACACCATAAATACCATTGTTGCCCCACCCCTTCCATCTGTGCCAGTTTCTTCAAATGAGGACTGTAATGTATTTCTTCAGTTTTTTGTTAATAAGGTTGCAAATGTTAGAGCTAGCATCACTCCATCCCCTTCCCCTCTGGTCACCTGTCCTGTTATTTTACAATCTCTGAGCAGCTTCTCACCAGTATCACTTGGAGAGATTCTGGAGGTGATTAGCTCTATGAAGCCCACCTCTAGCCCCTTGGACATTCTTCCTACCCAACTGTTAAAAGATATTACTGCTTATGTGGCACCCTCTTTAGTCACCATCATTAATAGTTCCCTTGCCACAGGTGTCGTGCCATGTTATTTTAAGGAGGCGGCTGTCGAACCACTCCTTAAAAAACCTAACCTGGACCCATCTTCTCCATCTAATAACAGACCCATCTCAAAGTTACCATTTATTTCATAGGTCCTAGAGAGAGTTGTAGCCAAGCAACTTAACTCTTACCTGTCCCTCCATAACATTACTGACACTTTTCAATCTGGTTTCCGCAAAAATCACTCAACTGAATCCGCTCTCCTCAGGGTCTCAAATGACATTTTGATGACAGCTGATTCAGGCAAATGTTCTGTCTTGGTGCTCTTAGACCTAAGTGCGGCCTTTGACACAGTAGATCATGGAGTCCTACTGGATAGATTAAGAAACTGGGTTGGTGTGTCAGGTTGTGCCCTAGAGTGGTTCTGTTCATACCTAAGTGAACGTAGATTCTCAGTGGCGGTGGGGCCATTTAGGTCTGACTCAGCCCCTCTACACTGTGGCGTTCCTCAGGGCTCCGTGCTAGCTCCATCATTCTTTGCCCTATACATGCTGCCTCTAGGCCAACTTATAAGTCAGTTTCCTGATGTAACCTACCACTGTTATGCTGATGACATCCAGCTGCTTTTCCCCTTTAGACCTGAGAACTTGCACCATCTTAGCATTTTAATTGACTGTTTAGATGCAATTAAGGGCTGGATGTCTACCAACCTACTGCAGCTAAATACTGCTAAGACTGAGGTACTGATAATTGCCCCAGACAGTGTCAAAGCAAAGGTGGTAGAACACCTGGGCCCCCTTAAAAACAACGTCCACTCCAGCATCAGGAATCTAGGTGTTCAATTCAATTAAACCATGTGCCTAGACGACCACGTCAAGATGCTAAGTCGCAACTGCTTTTTCCATTTAAGAAATCTGGCAAAACTGCATGCTGTCATCTCCCATTCAGAATTAGAAATTGCCATCCATGCTTTTATCTCTTCTAGATTGGATTACTGCAACTCACTTTTCACCTGTCTGAATCAAGCATCCGTAAAACGTCTCCAATTAGTCCAAAATGCTGCCGCTAGACTTCTCACTAAGTCCAAAAAATCATGTCACATTACACCTATTCTCGCTGCCTTACACTGGTTACCGGTTGATTTCAGGATTCAATACAAAATACTAATATTTGTGTTTAAGTCCTTCCATAACAGTGCCTCCATTTACATAAGCAATCTCATTCACCACCACACCCCCCGTCGCTCTCTGCGGTCTGTTGATCAGGGCCTTCTTTCAGTGCCCCGCACAAAGCTGAAATCCAAAGGTGACCGAGCGTTTGCCTCGGTTGCCCCTCGGCTTTGGAACTCCCTCCCCTGGGATCTAAGATCTGTGCAAACTTTAGCATGTTTTAAAAACAAACTAAAAACACATCTCTACAGGCAGGCTTTTCCAGACCTGGCCTGAAGGGTATCAACATGAGCTGTGTGTTTTTTTTTTTTTTTTTAATTATTATCTTGTTGAGTGCTGATTGTTATATTGTTTTTATCTTCTGTAAAGCACTCTGTGTATTCTTACTGTGAAGGGTGCTCTATAAATAAATTTTACTTACTTACTTTTACTTACACCATCACTACCACCCCCACCACCATCACACCCCCATCACCACCACCATCATCATCACCACCACCATCATCACCACCACCATCACCACCATCATCACCACCACCATCATCACCATCATTATCATCACCACCACTTCACCGTCATCACCACCACCACCACTACCATCATTATCATCACCAACACCGTGATCATCATCATCATCACCACCACCACCACCACCACCACCACCACCACCACCACCATCATCATCACCACCACCACTGTCATCACCATCATCACCATCATCACCACCAATTTAAACCTCACTGTAGCCTAACTGGAATCTAACCAGAGCCTAACCGGGATCTAACCAGAGCCTTAATGGAGTTTGACTGGAATCTAACCAGAGCCTAACTGGAGTCTAACTGGAGTTTAACCAGAGCCTAACTGTAGTTTGACTGGAATCTAACCAGAGCCTAACTGTAGTCTAAGTGGAGTTTAACCAGAGCTAAATACAGTCTGGGGTGGTGGGTGGTGCAGCAGGAAGTGTATCTTTAGCTGTTGCTGTTAACAGTTAGCCTATGAGACAGGTGTGAGGAGAGCAGTCTTACCTGTCCTACTGTCGGTTCTGGAGGACATGTCTGCAGACAGGCGGGTGTGACGGTGACCAGTTAATCCTCAACTCTCATGTCACTAAGGTCTGTCTGCTTCGGTGTCCCCTCTCCTCCGCTCCTAGTTCCTTCCTCCTTTTCTTCTTCCTCTTTCTGACTCACCAAACTGAAACTGATGACAACGATGGTGATGGTGTGAGAGAGTGTGAGTGAGTGCAGCAAGCAACCCTGCAACTCCCTCTGCTGGCAGACAACGATACACAACTCTGAACCCCAGACACCAGAGTCCTGACACGAGCCTGCTACTGGTTCTGGTCCTGGTCTAAGGTCCTGTGGACCTGAATCCAACTCTGCTGGTCCTCGTTTCATGTCTGGTGGTCCTGGTTTCAGCTCTAGTCCTGGATCCATCTCTGCTGGTCCTGGTTTCAGCTCCAGTTCTGGATCCATTTCTGCTGGTCTTTGTTTCAGCTCTAGTCCTGGATCCATCTCTGCTGGTCCTGGTTTCAGCTCTAATGGACCTAGTTTCAGCGCTACTACTCCTAGATCCAACTGTGTTGGTCCTGGATCCATCTCTGCTGGTCCTGGTTTCAGCTCTAGTCCTGTATCCATCTCTGCTGGTCCTGGTTTCAGCTCCAGTTCTGGATCCATTTCTGCTGGTCCTGGTTTCAGCTCTAGTCCTGGATCCATCTCTGCTGGTCCTGGTTTCAGCTCTAGTCCTGGATCCAGCTCCTGTAGTCCTGGATTAAACTCTGCTGGTCCTGGTTTCATGTCTGCTGGTCCTGGTTTCAGCTCTAGTCCTGGATCCAGCTCCTGTAGTCCTGGATTAAACTCTGCTGGTCCTGGTTTCAGCTCTAGTCCTGGATCCAGCTCTGCTAGTCCTGGTTTCAGCTCTAGTCCTGGATCCAGCTCCTGTAGTCCTGGATTAAACTCTGCTGGTCCTGGTTTCATGTCTGCTGGTCCTGGTTTCTGCTCTAGTCCTGGATCCAGGACCTGTAGTCCTGGATTAAACTCTGCTGGTCCTGGTTTCATGTCTGCTGGTCCTGGTTTTGAAACTAGGGAGGTGGTAAGAGAAAATAAATAAACCCCAAACAGTCCCAAGGTCCCAAGGCCAGAAAACAACAGTCAGGGCGGCCGCCCAGGACACCAGGCGGACGGCAGAGACAATGGCCCAGACGAAGACAGGGACAGAGGCAAGGACGGGGACTGAGACATGGACCAAGACAGAAGCGGAGGCAAGGACTGGGACAAGGACCTGGACCGAGCCTGAGGCAGGGACAGAGGCCGAGGCCGGTACCAACACAAGGGCCGAGATGAAGCAGAAAGCCGCAGCAAAAACTGAAGCAGTCCTGCCGGACCCCCACAGTGATGGGAACCCCCAGAGGACTGGCAGCCTGCGTGGTCACCCTGGATCGTGAGCGGCTGACTCACTCTTTCTTGTGGACCCTGTCCGCTGCCTCTGAGGCAAGCTCAGCCAGAAGGAGGGCCGGGCCAAACCCTGAACTGTACCCTCCCCTCTGAAGGCTTCTGGGGCCACCAGCACCAGTCGAGTGCCCTGGAAGGTGGAAAGTCCTCCTGCCGGGTCCATAACTTGGCTGGTCCGTTCTGTCATGATTTAGCTGTGTTAAAGGGAGGACCCAAAATGCAGGAGTTCAAAAAAGGGTATTTATTAACAAAAAGCAAAATTCAAATGTAACTTAAATCCAGAAACCAGGGCAATAAGCAGGACGATGATCAGGACAAAAGCAGGGAGACAAACAGACGGACCAGCAAAAGAAAGAGGGAAGAGCAGACTTAAATACACAGAGGAACCAATGAGAGACAGGTGCAAACTATCAGGAGGACACGGGGGAGGAAGAAAAGATGAACACAATGAGGACAAGACAGACCTTCAAAGTAAAACAGGAAACACGGGGACTAGAGACAGGGACCGATGCCAAGACAGACCTTCAAAGTAAAACAGGAAACACGGGGGACTAGAGACAGGGACTGATGCCAACTTAACACAGAAAAAAAGAAGATGCCTGCCATGGCTGACCCAGACCATGACAGGTTTCATGTCTGCTGGTCCTGGTTTAAGATCTGCTCGTCCTGGTTTCATATCTGGTGGTCCTGATTTCAGCTATTGTCCTGGATCCAGCTCCTGTAGTCCTGGTTTAAGCTCTGCTGGTTCTGGTTTAAGATCTCCCCGCAAAGTCCCATTGATGAAAAAAAACACAGGTTCTGAAGAGGTTCCAGTTCACAGAAGAACCCTGACTGAAGAGACATGGAGGAACATCTATGGACTGATGGAAGCTAGATGGTTCTGGTTTGGTCTAGATGACCCCAAACACAATTACAGAACCCCGAAGTCAGTGAAGCACGGTGGAGCCAGCATCATGATCTGGGACGGTGTCTGGATCATGGATCAGACTGGAGACATCAGGATACTTGAAGAGGTCATGATGCTGAAGAGAAAATGTTCTTAAATGGGTGTTCCACCAAAACAAAGAGCCCAAACACACCAGTCAGCATCCTGGTTCCTGACCAACCAGACCAACGTCAGACCTGGATCCAGTATAGGACTAGGGACATCAGAGATGCTGTTTCGGAAGAGAAACCAGTGGTCCTGGAATGGAACACCCGTTCACAGGTGACTCCATGAACCCAGATGTGGAGCAGCTGTCATAAACAGCTGCTGTCCAGCTAAACATGGGTTTCAGAGGAAACATCAGTCTGCAGCATCTCTGACTGGAGACTGGAAACATTGGAGTCTGGAGAGAAACATGCAGAAACTGGGATTTTATTGAGCAGACTAATATTACTTACTTAATATTATTACCGACACACGACACAACTATGAATTAAGTGGAACGTAATGGATGGAAGGATGGATAGATGCATGGATGGATGAAGGAATGGATGGATGGATGGATACAGCGGAATACAGCTGAAAGCTGGACTAATGCTGACACTGCCATAAAGCTGAACGCAGCTGTGAGCTGGATTTAAGCTAATGCTGCAATACAGCTGAACGCAGCTGTGAGCTGGACTAATGCTAATGCTGCAATACAGCTGAAAGCAGCTGTGAGCTGGACTAATGCTAATGCTGCAATACAGCTGAAAGCAGCTGTGAGCTGGACTAATGCTGAGATTAGATTATTTATTTATTGTACCCTTGGGTAATTTTGGTTTACAGTGAGTGATTCATCTCGTATTATAAATACGATCCAAAACCATACACTCAACAGCACAGGACAAGATAAAGTAACGACAGTGCTTTGTCTTAAAGAACAAAAAGGACGGCCCCAAGATAAAAAGCAAGATAAATTAAACATCAGTAGATAAGAAACACTAAAATATTCAAACCAAGCCAAAGGATAAAAAATGTGCCTTTCATAAAATCAAGATAAAGGAAACAATACAAAACATAAATACAAAGTTATGTTGCAGTTTCTCTCACTTGTTAATAGCTGTGAGCTGGAATAATGCTAACACTGCAATACAGCTGCTGGCTGCTGGTACAGAGCTGTTTTTGTAGTGTTTGGTTTTGCAAGCAGGTACCATGAACCTCCGACCTGATGGGAGCAGAAGAAACTCACCTTTAAGAGGGTGGGAGTTGTCTTTTAAAATAGATCCAGCTATCCTGTAACTGTTTCACATATAGGGATTCTGGATGAAGCTGAGACTCACCAATCAGCTTGCTCAACCATTTAACAATTCAGTTTAAACAGTTTTTGTTTTTAAAGGACACATTTCCAAACCATGAAGGAAGACAGAAAGATAAAACTGATTCTATAAAAGCACAATAAAACAAGATCAGCATGGTCCTGGCAATGTTAAAAGTGCCACAATACGCTGCAATACAGCTGAAGGCAGCCATGAGCTGGACTAATGCTAACGCTGCAATACAGCTGAATGCAGCTGTGAGCTGGACTAAAGCTAACTCTGCAATAAAGCTGAACAGAGGTGTGAGCTGGACTAATGTTAACACTGCAATACAGCTGAAAGCAACTGTGAGCTGGACTGAAGCTGCAATACAGCTGAAGGCAGCCATGAGCTGGACTAATGCTAACGCTGCAATACAGCTGAAAGCAGCTGTGAGCTGAACAAACGCTAAAGCTGCAATACAGCTGAAAGCAGCTGTGAGCTGGACTAATGCTAACGCTGCAATACAGCTGAACGCAGCTGTGAGCTGGACTAGAGCTAACTCTGCAATAAAGCTGAACAGAGGTGTGAGCTGGACTAATGTTAACACTGCAATACAGCTGAAAGCAGCTGTGAGCTGGACTGAAGCTGCAATACAGCTGAAAGCAGCCATGAGCTGGATTAATGCTAACGCTGCAATACAGCTGAAAGCAGCTATGAGCTGAACAAATGCTAACGCTGCAATAAAGCTGAAGGGAGCTGTGAGCTGGACTATTGCTAACGCTGCAATACAGCTGAAAGTAGCCATGAGCTGGACTAAAGCTAACGCTGCAATACAGCTGAAAGCAGCTGGGAGCTGGACTGAAGCTGCAATACAGCTGAAAGCAGCCATGAGCTGGACAGTGCTGACGCTGCAATAAAGCTGAACGCAGCTGTGAGCTGGACTAAAGCTAACGCTGTAATGAAGCATTAGCTTTTACTACTGAACGTTGTACTGAAGCTAATTCTGCATGTAGCCCACTTCTCCCGAGTACAGCAGAGAGGGGCCCTGAGTTCGTAAATAAATGTATTAATGTTTAACGGTAAGGTACCTTTAATGTTGTGTTAATAACCTGACTTAACTAGCATTGGAAAACCTCAGGTAAATACCTACTCTTAACACACTTAGCTCAAGAATGAAAGAGAAACAATACACCAGACTCAGTTTTAGAAAAGCAACAATCAATTATTTACTCACATAAATGTCACAAACACACACATATGAAAAATTAGTTTAAAGTCTTTGTTTCTTTCTTTTATAACCAGAAATAATTAAACACACAAAATAATCAGGTTCACAGTACTCCAAAATGATGTAAACTATTACCCTTTAAGTTTCAAGAAAACCCTTTTTAGTTTTAGGAAATCACCCTTTAAATTTTAGGATAGCTTTTAAGTTTGAAGGGACTTGTGTTTTAAGTTTAAATTAAATTAACCTTTGAAGTTTTAAGGAATTTGCTTTCAAAGTGTAAATAAAGTTAGTTTGAATTAAATTTCTCCTCAAAATAAAATAAAATAACTCTTAAGTTACTTGAAAATACCTTTTATACACTCAAATATTTACTTTCTCTCTGTACTAACTCACATTCAGTGGGCCCACACCACATGCACACACCACACACAGCCGGCAAACCCCAAAACAAACCACGTTGCAGGCCTGAATCACGAAGCTTGAGTGCGGTGAAATCCACAGGTGGTCCACAGAGCGTCCAATCCGACCGACGACCCGGCACACTGGCAATGCCCCAGACGAATCCTCCCAGTCCGAGAAGAAACGGCGATCCTCTGCTTACAGCGGCAGCTGGTCTAGCTCCACAGCGCGGCGGCGGCAGTCATAAACACTCACTGTGCTAGCGAATGCTAACTCCGACGTCTCCAACTCCAACCCGTTCACAACGACACAGAAACTCCGACTTGAAGTGTCTCTAGTTGCTCACAGTCTCGCTTAGTTATCAGTCCCAGAATGTCAAGCCGACAAACTCCTAGACACTGAAACTACACGGCTACAATTAACAATTACACGCTACTCGCCAGGTGTCTCGTCCTCCGCCGGTTCGGTTTCTCTTTTCCTTGTCAAGCTACTGCGCACTCACACATTCTCACTCTCACTTCCTGTCTGCCACCCGCCAATCACACTTTTGACCAATGACAGGCCAGGATTATGCCCTCTTTCCAAATAGTACTTCCTATTTCACCCAGAGTTTCTTCACAATAAAATGAAACTTCACAGTAAACCTCAAAGTATTTTTAAACAATTTTAAACACATTTATTACTGTTTTAACTTTTTTAAATAAAGGTTTTAACACGATATTATCTTTTTAAACATTTTAACACTAGTGAAGATTTTCACAGGGTTACACCCTTCCCCCTTTAAATGTCTGATGTCCTCACCAGATTGGTATAACAGAAACCTCTCTGTTTCTACTCAAAAGCAATAAGATGCATAATAGGTCTGTATTAATGTTTACCTATTTTTATAGTAACACCTCTATGAACAATGGTAATAGGCTGATCTTTAGCCTTACCTGGCTCGTCATAGGTAAGTCTTATAACTGGTTTTAGTGATCTTTTTGGCCTATTTGACTTTGGTGTCACATGTACATTAGAACAGCTCGACTGAGGTTGTTCATCTTCACTTGACACAGGCTCTGGCTCAGAATCAGTCTCTAGAGCAACATCTGGACCAGGATCTACAGGTGAGTTGTCTCTCTCGGAGTGGCTGTCATCTGAGGGACCGATGATTTCCAACTGTTCTGATCCATCAACACTGTGTCTTTCTCTCCTTTGAATGATCTTTTCCACAAACTTCCTGTAGGGTCTGGCCGGCCTTTCATACTCCAGATCTGAGGAGTCAGTGGAGGTTTCCTGCTCCCTTGGTACAGAGTGATCTGTTGTGCTTCCTTTTTGTCTGTTGCAGGCACGACTTCGTGTGACTGCTCTCCTTGGCATATCCTCTGTGTTGTCCAACACTGGGATCCTTACAAGATCTCCTATAGGGAGGAGATTATCTCTGTGCAAGGTCTTGAGTTTGCCGTTTCCATTCACAGGCTTCAGTCTGTAGACGGGCAAGTTCGGCATTTGGTCCACCACCACATAAGGAACATCGTACCAGCGATTTTCCAAGTTTGTGTTTGCCCTTTAATCCAAGGTTTTTCAGCAACACACGATCACCGGGCTCTAGATTGTGGGAACGGAGTCTCTTGTCGTAGGCCATTTTGTTTCGCTGGTGTCTTTTGTTAGAGGCCTCTGTAGCCATCTTGTACGCTTTCTGTAGACTCTCTTTTAGTTTGGCGACATATGAGGAGTGTGGTTGGTCACCTGTTCCATTTCGGACTTGTCCCAAAACATACATCCAGTGGGAGTTTGGCCTCACGCCCGAACATCAAAAAATATGGCGAATATCCCGTGGCATCGGACTTGGTGCTGTTATATGCATGTACCAGATGGGCCACATGGTTACTTACTCCATTGTCTTTTCTTTTCTTGATTGAGCGTAGCCAACATGGACAACAATGTTCGGTTGAAACGTTCGGGTTGGGGATCACCCTGTGGGTGATACGGAGTGGTCCGTGACTTGTGTATTCCGAGTATCTTCAGCAGCTCTTTAATGAGTCGAGACTCAAAGTCTCTCTGCCTTGATCGGAATGTATCCGTGATGGCAAACCATAATGCACAAAAAACTTTTCCACCAAGACCTTTGCAACTGTGAGGGCTTTTTGGTTCTGCGTGGGGAAAGCCTGGGCATATCTTGTAAAATGGTCAGTTATAACAAGCACATTACTCACTCCTCTAGAGTCCGGCTCCATAGAAAGGAAATCGATACAGACCAAGTCCATAGGTCCAGAACTCACAATTTGGTGTAGAGGTGCAGCTCTGTGACACGGAGTTTTCCTGAGAACGCACTCTCCACAGTTTCTCACATATTCCTCGACATCAGTTGACATTTTCGGCCAGAAGAACCGGCTCCTGATCATATCAGTCACTCTCTCAATTCCTAGATGGCCTAGGTCATCATGCATAGACTTTAGCACCACAGCCTTGAACTTAGCAGGTAGCGCTAGCTGATGCGTCTTTTCTCCTGTATGACTTGTGCTCACACGATGGAGTAGTCCATGAGTCATGACCAACTTTCCCATCTCTCTTTTCATAGGTAGCAACTCAGGGTTGTCGGGCCACTTTCCACTCTTTAAAGCTTGTATAGCAGACTCTATCAGAGGATCTTGAGCTTGGGCTGCAATTAACTCCTGCCTGGACATTTGTTCCAGTGAGTTCAGCTGCAAGATGTGTGGAGAACGCATAGACATCAGGAATGCAATCGGGTGGAGCTCCAAGCTGCTCAGCATACTTAGGGGAGTCTGCAGACGGGCCAAGCACGCCGACTCGCTGGCAAATTGACTTGACTCCAGCCTGAGAGATGCTCTGCCACTCTGTTTCCTCTTCTCTTGGCTCCATGCGGGACAACAGATCGGCATCAATGTTATTTTTTCCAGGTCGATAGATGATGTCGAAATCATACACTGACAAATCTGACAACCAGCGATGCCCTGTAGCGTTGAGTTTCGCTGATGAAAGGACATAAGTTAGAGGGTTGTTGTCAGTGCGTACCGTAAAACGGACTCCATATAGATAATCGTGAAATTTTTCGACAACTGCCCATTTGAGCGACAGGAACTCCAACTGGTGGATGGCGTAGTTTCTTTTCTGAAGCGCTCAGTTTTCTGCTCGCGAATGCGACTGGCCTCAGTCCTTCCGGGTGGTCTTGGTATAAAACAGCTCCAAGCCCCGAGAGGCTAGCATCCACATGCAGCGTGTATGGTTTGCTAGGATCCGCAAAGGCTAAAACTGGAGCGTTTGTCAGACAGTCTTTTATTTTTCTCAAAGGCTTCTGTGCATGACTCATCCCACCTGTCTCCAAATGGTTCTCTCTCATCCAGATATACATTGTTTTCCCTTTTAGCGGACTTTTTCCCACGCTGGGTAGGGCCATAACCTTTAGTGAGGTCGGTCAAGGGGCGGACGATGGAAGAGTAGCTGTGGATGAATCGTCGGTAATACCCACAAAAGCCGAGGAAGGAACGTAGGGTCTTGAGGTTGGAAGGCTTGGGCCAAGTGGTCACAGCTTCAACTTTCGCAGGGTCAGCTGCCACGCCCTCAGCACTCACTATATGACCCACATACTTGACCTTTGTTTGACAAAACTGACATTTGTCAAGCGAAATCTTGAGCCCTACTTCTCTGAGTCTGTCGAGAACTTTGACGAGTCTCTCCTCATGTTCTGCCAGGGTCTTTCCAAAAATGATTAAGTCATCAAGGTAGACTAATACTTGGAGCATGTTCATATCACCTACGGCTCTCTCCATAAGCCTCTGAAATGTCGCGGGCGCCCCTGTTATGCCCTGAGGCATCCTTTCAAACTGATAAAACCCTAAAGGGCAAATGAAAGCAGTCTTTTCCTTGTCCTCGTCCTTCATGGCTATTTGATAATAGCCGCTCCTCAAGTCCAGGACGGAAAACCATTGGCTGCCTGAGAGACAGTCAAGAGCCTCATCAATACGTGGGGTGGTGTATTGATCTGGAACAGTACGGCTGTTGAGTGTACGGTAGTCGATGCACATCCTTACATCCCCATTCTTTTTTCTAACAACAACTATGGGCGATGCGTATGGACTTCTGGACTCTGTGATGATGCCTGCTCCTAATAGCTTCTGGATATGACGGCGCACATCGTCGATATCCGCTGGAGCAAGGCGCCTCGAGCGTTCGCGGAAGGGTCGTGAGTCAGACAGGCGGATTGTATGCTCCACTTCCTTGGCGAGTCCTACATCCAGTTCATGAAGGGAGAATACATCAGCTCTCTCCAACAGCTTTTGTCGGAGCCTGGCTTTCCATCCTTCTGGGACAGGCGACTCACCAAAGTTGATCAGACTGGCATCAAATTCCTCAGTTGTCGACTCTTGTTTTGACATTGTGGTAACTACATCAGTGACACACAGATGACCCAAAACAGCTCCAACTGGAATTGTCACTTCCTTCTGTGACTCATTTTGAACCAGAACGGTTAGTCGATTAATGTCCACAGCATTGCTTGGTATCGCCATAGGTTGCAGCAAGATGCCAGATGGGAGAGTAGCTGTACTGGAGGCTTCAACCATCAGGATGCCATCTGGTAGTGACTTTCCAAGCACAACTTTGCACAGTACTTTACCACTCCCGCCTGCAGGTAGGGTAAGTGAGCTTGGGCCCTCCAACTGTACACAGCCTACTTTATCATCCTCTTGTTCTTTTGTCCAGTCCATGATTTTTTCTTTGTCTTTCACAGGGCAAGCGTTCTGTATGCCAAAGGTGTGGGCTACAGTCACTCCAACCTCGTCGTCACGTAGCTGCGCTAACCGTTTGGACAGATTAGCCTTGGTATTTGTCCCTAAAATCACGGGCGTCTGATCGGGACCAGGTGGATCAGGACAAACGAGGGCCAGGACCGATAGAGCAGTGGGCGTTCCTGCTACCTCCTTTGGAAACTCGATGTCCACCACCACATAGCCAAGGTAGGGGTAGTTGGTGTCGCTCAAACCCCAAATGTTGAGTTTGCTCACAGGGTGAATGGTGGTGGTGTCAGCCAGATATCTCTGGTACCAGGATTCAAAGATTATGCTAACCCGAGAGCCGCTGTCAAGTAGAGCATTACACAAATGTCCATTCACTTTCAGAGGCTCTAAAGATGGTGGCCCTATTAAACCCTCTGGTATGCCAGTTGAATCAAGCCTGTCCACTGTACTCTTCCTCACAGTGCAGTTAGTTTCTTGTGAGGTGGCACCACCAGTAGGTGGAGGGCTGTTGGTTTTGGCCCTTTTGAGAGCTTGAATGAGCTTCTGGATCACTTTGTGTTGGTTCTCAGGGTTTTTACACTTTCCTGCCATGTGTCCAATTTCACCACAGCGGTAGCAGAAACGATCCTCTGCTTCAGCGCCTTGTCTGTGTGGAGTGTTAACAGTCATTACTGTAGGTGAAGCTGTAGATGGACGAGGCAGTCTTGAGTTCACTTTCTGCTGTAAGTGTTTGACTTGTTTTCTCAGAGCTACGACCTCTGGATCCCCATTGGCCTCTGGAGCTTTTTCAAAGTTAGTCTGCTGGTTTTCATTTGGTGTCAATTTGTCTTGTGTTGAGAGTGCTGCAAACATTGATTTCACTTCTTTAATTTCAGCTCTCAAACTCTGTATCTCTGAGTGTTTGCTTTCATCTTGAAGTTTGGTATGAACTGTGTAGACTGAGTGATTTAGCTTTGCCCTGGAAGCTACATATTCTTCTTCTGTGCGAATTTCTTTCAGGAGCTCGAGGAAGGTTGGTGGGTTGGCCCTTCTCTCTCTCAGTCGGAGCTGAACTAACATCAGGTCAGCATTAACTGCGCCTCTGAGAAGCTGCTCCAGTCGTGCACCATCCATAGCTCTGGGAGGGAGACCACCTCTTTGTATCACTTTAGACAGGCAACGCTCCAATCTCCTTAAGAAATCAGATAATTTCTCACCTGCTTGCTGTTGCTGCATTCTGAACGCAAAATACAGGTCATCTCCTGACTCTGCTAGTCCAAAGGCATTTTCAAGTGCCTCTAAGCACTTGTCAGGGGAAACATCAGGGTCTGACAGGCGCACAGCTTTAATCACTTCCAAGGCTGGCCCCTTTAAACTTTCCATTATCCTCCTCCTCTTATCTTTTGCAGAACCCTCACTTTCTTCTACCATCAGGTAGGCTTGCTCCAACCAGTGGTCGAATTGTTCCTCTCCAGCCGGAGTAGGTACAGTACCTGAGAAGATCCGCAGCCGACGGTATCCTCCACTTTCCACTGATGGCTTAGCTGATTTATCGAACAGGTCGCCGACAGCACGAAGAATGGCTTCAGTATGTGAGACGGGCGGTGGAGACAGCAAAGCCTGCACGTCTTCCATAGACTTTCCTTCTGCCTGCAGCAAAGCATTAAGTTTCAGGTTAAAATCTCCGTCAGATCCTGAACTTTCAGTGACAGTGCAAATTGGCCATTCTGTTTGTTTATCCATGCTCAATACTGTAGGCGGTACATCCACATCTGTGATTTTTTCTTTGCACTCACAAAGCACTAATAGTGCATCTCCACTTTCATTAAGCATTCTTCCTCTCACTCGTACGCGTCCCAAACATTTTACAGTTTGTAATGTCTCTTCTATTTCTGTTATTTCTGTATTCTCAGGGACGATGGTCAGCAAAGCGTGGCTCTCTTCTAAGCTCTCACCCCGGCACCAGTTCTTCAGCTTGTTCCCATACATTGTGACAACCTTGGATGCTCTCAAATAAAACTGTTACACTGAATGTAACTTGTTTTGGTTACTTTTGTTTAAATTAGGTTAGAAACACAAGTTTATCCCTTCTTTTTTTTTTTTTCTATTATTATTTTTCTTTTTATTGATCCCAGCGGTGCCTCCATTTTATGTAGCCCACTTCTCCCGAGTACAGCAGAGAGGGGCCCTGAGTTCGTAAATAAATGTATTAATGTTTAACGGTAAGGTATCTTTAATGTTGTGTTAATAACCTGACTTAACTAGCATTGGAAAACCTCAGGTAAATACCTACTCTTAGCACACTTAGCTCAAGAATGAAAGAGAAACAATACACCAGACTCAGTTTTAGAAAAGCAACAATCAATTATTTACTCACATAAATGTCACAAACACACACACATATGAAAAATTAGTTTAAAGTCTTTGTTTCTTTCTTTTATAACCAGAAATAATTAAACACACAAAATAATCAGGTTCACAGTACTCCAAAATGATGTAAACTATTACCCTTTAAGTTTCAAGAAAACCCTTTTTAGTTTTAGGAAATCACCCTTTAAATTTTAGGATAGCTTTTAAGTTTGAAGGGACTTGTGTTTTAAGTTTAAATTAAATTAACCTTTGAAGTTTTAAGGAATTTGCTTTCAAAGTGTAAATAAAGTTAGTTTGAATTAAATTTCTCCTCAAAATAAAATAAAATAACTCTTAAGTTACTTGAAAATACCTTTTATACACTCAAATATTTACTTTCTCTCTGTACTAACTCACATTCAGTGGGCCCACACCACATGCACACACCACACACAGCCGGCAAACCCCAAAACAAACCACGTTGCAGGCCTGAATCACGAAGCTTGAGTGCGGTGAAATCCACAGGTGGTCCACAGAGCGTCCAATCCGACCGACGACCCGGCACACTGGCAATGCCCCAGACGAATCCTCCCAGTCCGAGAAGAAACGGCGATCCTCTGCTTACAGCGGCAGCTGGTCTAGCTCCACAGCGCGGCGGCGGCAGTCATAAACACTCACTGTGCTAGCGAATGCTAACTCCGACGTCTCCAACTCCAACCCGTTCACAACGACACAGAAACTCCGACTTGAAGTGTCTCTAGTTGCTCACAGTCTCGCTCAGTTATCAGTCCCAGAATGTCAAGCCGACAAACTCCTAGACACTGAAACTACACGGCTACAATTAACAATTACACGCTACTCGCCAGGTGTCTCGTCCTCCGCCGGTTCGGTTTCTCTTTTCCTTGTCAAGCTACTGCGCACTCACACATTCTCACTCTCACTTCCTGTCTGCCACCCGCCAATCACACTTTTGACCAATGACAGGCCAGGATTATGCCCTCTTTCCAAATAGTACTTCCTATTTCACCCAGAGTTTCTTCACAATAAAATGAAACTTCACAGTAAACCTCAAAGTATTTTTAAACAATTTTAAACACATTTATTACTGTTTTAACTTTTTAAATAAAGGTTTCAACACGATATTATCTTTTTAAACATTTTAACACTAGTGAAGATTTTCACAGGGTTACATGCAATACAGCTGAACGCAGGTGAGAGCTGAACTAATGCTAACACAGCAATCCAGCTGAACACAGCTGCGAGTAGGGTTGCCAACCGTCCCTTGAAAAACGGAACCCTCCCCTATTTATAAACTAAAGTACGAGTCTATAAATGGGGGAGGGTTCCGTTTTTCAAGGGACGGTTGGCAACCCTAGCTGCGAGCTGGACTAAAGCTAATGCTGCAATACAGCTGAAAGCAGCTGTGAGCTGGACTAATGCTAATGCTGCAATACAGCTGAAAGCAGCTGTGAGCTGGACTAATGCGAACACTGCAATACAGCTGAACGAAGCTGCAAGCAGGACTAATGCTAACACTGCAATACAGCTGAAAGCAGCTGTGACCTGGACCAATACTAACGCTGCAATACAGCTGAACGAAGCTGCCAGCTGGACTAACGCTTCAGTACAGCTGAATCAGCTGTGAGCTGGACTAATGCTATGGATGGATGAATGGATGGGTGAAAGATGGATGGATTGATCTGGAGTAGGAAGTGCTGCATTCTTAATGCATTTACGTGTTTGGAAATAAAAGCTAACACTGCTGTTCTCTTGGAAATAAAAGCTAACACTGCTGTTATCATGAACACAGCTGCAGCTGCTCAGTGGTCCCTCTGCTGAAAGGGCTGAAAGCTGTTGACACCTGGAGTCTACCTGGGGACCTACCTGCACTTCCTTAAAAATGGTGGGAAAACTAAAATGGGAGAAACATCCGGGAAGAATAATAAGGTAAGGTATATAAGGTAAGGTAAGTTATAAAATTCATGTTTTCATGTGTTGAGAACAAAAACTCTACTCCAACATGATATATGATCTAGAATGTAGAGTGGAGGTGACTGGGGTCCACATCGTCGCCATGGCTACCATCAAGGGTTGGTCTTCTGTTGTCAGGTTCCCTACTGGCTCTTGTTCTCGGTCTGTGGTTTCTGACACTCAGATCCTGTTTCTGGTCTCAACAAACCTTTGATTTTAAATGTTTCTCCTGAAAGACACCTGGAGGCTAATGTTAGCGAGCTTAGCTCCCTGACCGGTGTCAAAGCACTGCTGCTCTGCTAGGCTAGGCTATTAAAATTAGAGCTTTTTGTATTTAAATCACAAATTTTTGTTGTTAGCTGCTGAATTTCACAATATCACAACTTTTTTTTGTCTGTTTCCATGTTCTTTATCATGGAAAGGTGACAGATTCTGGGAATCAAACCCGTGACCGCTACTAGACTATGACCCGCTGATCCATCTATCTGGCAGCCTGAATCAAGAATTTCAAAAAGTAGGTTTGTAAATAAGCAAATTTTACAGAATTGCAACTTTTTGACAAAAATGTGCAACTTTTCTGTTGTAAAATTGTGACTGTTGTGGACACAGCAGCATTGTCGATGGTTAGTTTGTCAAAGAGAGTCAACACTCTTCATCCTCGTTCAAATAACTTTATTCAAGTAAACATGTGCTCCTTGGCCCTGATCACATGACACCAGGATACACGCACACACACTAGTGTGTGGGCTGCTGCATATTTCAGTGGTACATACATGTTTATCACATTTATCATATTGTGTACACAGATTCATACAGATACTTCACAGGTGTGGGGGGGAGGAGCTGCGTTCAACACGCTGCTGCAGAGATGTGCAACATGATACTGATTACAACACAACCGCTACAATCATACCACAGGTTACTGAGCATGCTAGCACGAAACACTGGACGGCTGTCAACACATCCTGATGCTGCTACAATCACACAAACACAGTTGTGAGCTGGACTAAAGCTAACGCTGCAATACAGCTGAACGCAGCTGTGAGCTGGACTAAAGCTAACGCTGCAATACAGCTGAAAGCAGCTGACAGCTGTGCTAATGCTGCAATACAGCTGAAAGCAGCTGAGAGCTGTGCTAACGCTACAATACAGCTGAACGCAGGTGAGAGCTGGACTAATGCTAACGCTGAAATACAGCTGAAAGCAGCTGAGAGCTGTGCTAACGCTGCAATACAGCTGAAAACAGCTGTGAGCTGGACTAATGCTAACGCTGCATTACAGCTGAACGCAGCTGTGAGCTGGACTAAAGTTAATGCTGCAATACAGCTGAAAGCACCTGAGAGCTGTGCTAATGCTGCAATACACCTGAAAGCAGCTGTGAGCTGGACTAACACTAATGCTGCAATACAGCTGAAAGCAGTTGTGAGCTGGACTAACACTAATGCTGCAATACAGCTGAAAGCAGTTGTGAGCTGGACTAACACTAACGCTGCAATACAGCTGAAAGCAGCTCAGAGCTGTACTAACGCCAACGCTGCAATACAGCTGAAAGCAGCTGAGAGCTGAAAAAACGCTAACGCAGCAATACAGCTAAACGCAGCTGTGCGCTGGAGCAATGCTGCAATACAGCTGAACGCAGCTGTGAGCTGGACTAAAGCTAACACTGCAATACAGCTGAATGCAGCTCTTAGCTGGACTAAAGCTAATGCTACAAAACAGCTGTACACAGCTGTGAGCTGGACTAAAGCTAACGCTCCAAGTTCAGCTAATGCTAATGCTGCGATACAGCTGAATGCAGGTTTAAGCTCAGCTAACTCCATGATTCAATTCAATTCAATTCAATTTTATTTGTATAGCGTCTGTTACAATGTCAATTGTCTTTAGGCGCTTTACAGAGACCCAGAGCATGACCCCCAAGCAAATATCATTAACTAAAATTATAATATTAAATCCAATCAAGGATAATGGTAAGTAAAAAAAACTCCCACAGAGGGAGAAAAAAAACCTTTAAGCCAAACAGTGGCAAGGAAAAACTCCACTTACATGATACAGCTAACGCTATTGCTGTGATACAGCTGAAAGCAGCTCTTAGCTCAGCTAACAATAATGCTGTAATACGGCTGAAAGCAGCTCTAAGCTCAGCTAATGCTACACGACCACAACATGAAGAGGAAACAAACAGAGAGCAGGTAGATCAACAGTTAGAGTTCAGAGTCAATGACAACCATCGTGAGCTGCAAACATGGAAACTGAGCAGAGCTGCAGGTGTCTCCACAGGTGTTCTGCTCAGTTTTCACTGCAGGTGTCACTGCAGGTGTGACATCATCAACTTTATCATCAATAAAACGTTTTTTTTCAAACAAGCCTGAGTTCATCAGACATTCAGGACCTCACGAGGAAACAGCAAAGAGCCTTAACAAACATCAAAGAATTTAATACTGACGTTTTTTACATTTTACACACTTTCATGCCACATTTACACCATCATTTTCACGTAAAAACAATATTTTAACCACATCCTGATCGCGACACTGGGAGTTCCCTGGTAACAGCTGACGCAGATTTCCATCATCAGAGCGGTCCGGACTGGTTTCACTGGGCTTTGACTGCTGATGAACAGCTGCCAGGTTTGTTTTCACATTTTTGGATTCAGCAGAGGTTTGTCAGTATCAGCTTTGCCAACGTTCAGGTCCAAGTCTCCGTGGATGGTGTTAACACAAGGATATGGGTTCCTTCCATGTTGATCTCATTTGCTTTTGCTGCCTACTTGGTGTAGATGTTGGGTTAAAACGGTCACTAAACAATTATGTTACAATCCTAGAATGATAACATCAATACCAGAGATGATGGATCCTACCGGGTCCCACACTGTAGTACTGGAGGAGGCCAGTCCAGTTACAGTTCTAGCCGGACCCGTGCTGATGGAAACCTGTCTTGTTACTGTTCACCCAGACCTAGTTAAATAAATCCAGTTTGTGCAAAGGTCTACAGGAAACTCACAATGAACCAATCAGGAAAAAGAAAATGAACACTTTCAACACTTCCTCTTTGTTCACACTGGTCACTTGTGGTTGTTAACCAGGTACACTGGATTACAAACCAGTCGGAACCAGTTCAGATCCAACAGGAACCAGCTGGAGCTTCCTGGAGCCAGTTAGAACCAGTCCAGGCTCCGGGAACAGTCAGAACCAGTTAAATCTAGCTGGGATGGCACAGTCCACCAGAAGGAACCAGTAAGGTCAAACTCCTTTGGACCAGTCAGAACCAGCTAATACATGTCAGCACCATTTTGAAAGAAAATAAGATGCTCTGGGAAGAACCAGCTGTCGAAGGTTGGAACCTTCTGGAACCAGTGAGAACAAGGCAGAACCAGCTGGATCCATAAGATTCCAGTCAGAAGCAGCTGTAACTGGTCAGATCCAGGTGGTAGTTTGAAGGTTGAGAGGACAGGTACCAGCAGATCAGAAACACATTCAGAATGTTTCAAACAGAACGCTCCACAGCTGCAGGTGATCAATAGATCAATAAACCGATTGATGAACAGAGACACGGAAGTGGGATTTGAACTTCCCTGTAAAGAAACATCTAGAAACATCTGGGCTTCACACAAAAGAGGAATGGAGAACATGGGAATAACAGTCCAGGAGCTGGTGAGGGGAAGTACAGGTGTGCTGACCCAGAGAGCAGAGAGACGTCTCCAGCGGTGGTGTGGGACAGGCAGCACACCTGTCCCACCTCAGGTTCCCGACAATCAATGGACATCACTAACGAAGGTTCACACAAAAACACACTGCAGTTTAACCCTCAAACGAGGACTGGGGGCTCTCTCCATGGGCGGGGCTGCCTTTACTGGGACGACTGGCAGGAGAACAGAAACAAACACAAAGAAGAGAAGAAGAGTGAATCAACACACACACGGGAACAGAACCATCAGAACCATCAGAACCATAGTCATGTGTCAAAGGTACTCCTCCTTTAATATCACGATCCTCAAGCTAAAAATCATCTGAGAGAGACTGTATAACCAAGACTGCAGTTCCTAGGGGCCGCGGTTCCTCTACCGACCGCTAGGGGCCGCGTTTCCTCTACCGACCGCTAGGGGCCGCGGTTCCTCTACCAAACGCTAGAGGCCGCGGTTTATCTACCAACCGCTAGGGGCCGCGGTTCCTCTACCGACCGCTAGGGGCTGCGGTTCCTCTACCGAACGCTAGAGGCCGCGGTTCCTCTACTGTCCACTAGAGGCCGCGGTTCCTCTACCGACCACTAGAGGCCGCGGTTCCGCTACCGACCACTAGAGGCTGCGGTTCCTTTACCGACCACTAGAGGCCGCGGTTCCTCTACCGACCACTAGAGGCCGCGGTTCCTCTACCGACCACTAGGGGCCGCAGTTCCTCTACCGACCACTAGAGGCTGCAGTTCCTCTACTGACCTCTACCACTGCTAGCGGTTTGTTGCGAGCTAATTAGTCTACTTCACTTCAGACTCTTGGTTGGTATCAGTCCTTTGGTTGCAGCCTGACTTAACGATCTATCTGAGTGCTTCTCTCAACATGACTGACATGAAGGTAGATGGAACACTACAGGGGTTTATATCGCCTCTGGTGGGACATTGTGGTATTACAAGCAGAACTGTTACTGGATCTTTTGTCAGAAATTCTGTTTTTCTTTTGAGGAAAGCTAAGGATATTTATTAAAAGAGGGGTACAAACTTCAGCACATGGATGTAGAACCCACTGATTCACCCAATAAGAACCAGTTTAAGTGATCTGGACTGTTTGCAACCAGAACAAACAAGCTAGAATCAGAGCTGGTTGGAACCAAACAGAACCACTCGGAACAGAACATATCTGATCAGCTCAGCAGAACCTTAGAAATAGAACATGCACCGCTGGAACATCTGTAATCACCGGGACAACAGATGGAGCCATCAGAACCAGCTGGAAATAGAACATGCTGATATGACCCAACTGAGACCTTCAGAAACCAAAGTCACATGTCCACATGTCAACAGGAACCAGCTGGAACCAGTTTGGACTGCTCAGAAACTGGTTCAGACTGAAGCACCATTTGACCTGGAACCAGCTGGAACCTCAGAACCAGTGACTGAAGCTCAACTGGATCAGAACAGTGCGGTCTCATGGTTTGCAGAAACCAGCTTAGACCAGTAAGTCAACCTAGAGAAGCTGTTTCTGCTTCTGGTTTTGATCCAGAACCGTCAGCAGGAGGCACGTGCACAGGTGGACTCCAGGTGATGCTCAAGCTCCTTTGACCCAATTGCAAAATGCTGCAATTATGTCACAAAATGTTGCTTATAAGAAAAAGCCCTGAAGAGTATTTGTGATTGTAGGAATAAATGACTGTAATTAAAACTAGTAGTAAGTAACTAGTAGTAGTAATGATTAGCTGGGCTCTTTGGTCTTGAGCACCGGCCCTCAGAAGCGTCTGTGCTCGGTCCTCGTCTGCAGGAACTTCATCAGGGGTCTAGGACAGTTCTGTCGGACAAGGACTAGATTTCTAGTACCAGACGGAGTCCGGTTCCAGTTCAGGCCAGTTCATCAGAACCAGTCAGAACTACATGTGAAACATCTGTGAAGCCAGAAGGTTAGTGGGAGGGACTACCAGGGTCTAAATGCAGGAGTCACAAAACTGTTTCAGATGGTTGGAGCACTCGGTCACATGGGTGATGATGGTGCAGGGGCGGGGTCGCACGGAGAGCATCTGATTGGAGAATGACCTGCACACACTCACGGTGTTGGTAAGAGACGGAGACATCACACGGACACCTGACGTACCAATGGTGAACTCTTCACTGGTCACTGATAGAGATTCTGAAAGAATAACCATATATGGTCAACGTGAGTGGGCGGGGCTGGGGGCGGGGCTAGCACTGACATAGAAGAAAACTGTTTAATGCCACTTCCCTCCCTTTGGGTTGACCCCACCCCATCTAGGGTGAAATAAAACATATCTACCAGTAGATCTACAGATATCTACCAGTAGATCTGGAGGTCCTCCAACCACAGATATCTACCAGTAGATCTGAAGATATCTACCAGTAGATCTGCAGATATCTACCAGTAGATCTGCAGATATATACCAGTAGATCTGGAGGTCCTCCAACCACAGATATCTACCAGAAGATCTATAGATATTGTGGAATTATAACTGTGCTTGTATATTTAGACACTTATATTAAGAGTAAAATTAAAGTTGCTAAAAGATCTGTAGGTCACAGGCTGAGCTAGAGTCATAAAGTTGCAGGCAATAAAAAGACAACTGGGCTGTGTCGGGGTGATGTGTTCTTGTTGGGGGAAGGAACTGTTCAAGGGGACAATGGGGGAGTTGCCTTTAACTAACAGAATGTGTCAATAAAACTAGCCTGTGAGCTGCAGAGTCAGAGATCAGCGAGAACCTGGACAGAAAGGACAGACCGGGGTCTGTCAGCTGGTCTCTCCCTCTGCAGAGGCAAAAATATAAAAAGTGTCATGACTATTATTGAATTCAAATTAATCTCACTTTGAGTCCACAGATCAGCAGTCCGGGGAAGGTCAGGTTGACCACAACAATATCTACCAGTAGATCTACAGATATCTACCAGTAGATCTGCAGATATCTACCAGTAGATCTGGAGGTCCTCCAACCACAGATATCTACCAGTAGATCTGAAGATATCTACCAGTAGATCTGAAGATATCTACCAGTAGATCTGCATATATCTACCAGTAGATCTACAGATATCTACCAGTAGATCTACAGATATCTACCAGTAGATCTGCAGATATCATTCAGTAGATCTGCAGATATCTACCAGTAGATCTGCAGATATCTATCAGTAGATCTGCATATGTCTACCAGTAGATCTACAGATTTCTACCAGTAGATCTACAGATATCTACCAGTAGATCTGCAAATATCTACCAGTAGATCTGCAGATATCTACCAGTAGATCTACAGATTTCTACCAGTAGATCTACAGATATCTACCAGTAGATCTGCAAAATATGAGGATATAAATTGTGCAGGAACCCCTTCATGACATCTCTGACTCAGAAATGTGACTA